>OX596207.1:14099832-14449832 GCA_951394215.1 Glyphodes perspectalis | reverse complement strand
GACATCACACAGTGGTTTTTTTTGGACAAATTTAATTCATGGCATTCAAATCTTTGCAAGCTTGCAAGTCATTCTTTGTCTTCCTGCTGTCGAGGAAACATAGGCACAGATTATAATAATAAAATCTCGAGACTGACACACCAATTCCCTAGTTCCAAAGTAAGCTGCTTAGTATAAACTTAGTTTGGAACTAGAGTATTGTGCTATGGATACTAAGTGAATGCATACTCATATACTTTTATAAACATCCATGACTCGAGTACAAGTGTCCATGTTTATCACACGAAACGTTTGCCCCTAGCGGGATTCGAAACCGCGACCCTCGGTTTCGTGGCCAGGGTCTCTGACCACTTGACCAACGGGCCTGTCAAATTAATTTATGATATGTTGCACTGCGACTTTCCCATGTTGATTAGGGACTTTAAAGTTAATGTGCCAATTGTTATTGCTTGCCTAGTAAATAAATAAATAAATTCTCCAGACTGACACACCAATTCCCTAGTTCCAAACTAAGCTTATGCTTGTACTATAGATACTAAGCGACGGATAGACACTTAAATATGTTTATAAACATCCATGACTCAAGTACAAATGTCAATGTTCATCACACGAAACATTTTCCCCTAGCGGGATTCGATCCTGCGACCTTTGGTTTCGTGGCCAGGGTCTCTGACCACTCGTCCAACGGGCCTGTCAGTATGGCGTAAAAGGCGTACGTGCAGGGGTAACTTCGGGGATTGCAGGATACGTAAGTCATAATACGTATATACGTGTCCTCCATTTGAATGCAGAAGGCGTGCCAATTTAATTTAACAAGTCAAATCTAGGATCGTAGTTAAGTGTGTACCCAACTACTAATGGGAGAACGCACCGAACAAGAAAAGCTTTAAGCTATTGTTTTATTAAATGTATGTTTGTCTGTGCATGTACTCACGTTTTGACTGGTCGGTCTATTGTAGCATGCGCTGCTTAAGGACCAAGAGGTCCCGAGTTCAAATCCCGGGTCGGGCCAAAAATTTGTAGCTGGGTATTTCAATATTGAAATTACTCAGTAACAGCCCGGAGTCAGGAAGTTGGCGGTTTAATCACCCCCGTGCCTCGGAAAGCACGTTAAGCCGTTGGTCCTGCGCCTGACCTCTCTCCGGTCATGTTAAATTGCCGTCTCACCGGACTTTGAGAGTAAAGGAATAGAGAGTGCACTTATGTTTGCTCATACACTTGTGCACTATAATATATCCTGCGCAGTTGGCTAATCCTGTTGAGATCGGCCGCCGTGACCGATATCGGTTAGGAGGACATTATTATTTATTTTATAACTCACGTTACAAAAGAGTTCCCCGTAGGACTCCAATCGATGGCGGTGATGGAGCAGTGCTCGTCGTCTACCTTGAGGCAGCGGCAGCAGTTGCCGGATACCCACTTGCTCAACAGGTTGTTATGGATCTCTACCATCTTCATGTCCGTCCCTAACTATAAATTAGAAGGAGTTTTTAGAGGTATTTAATTTAATTAATATCATTTTTAGGTATAAATATATAAAAAAAGTATAACATAATATTACATTACGCCCGTCTTCCTCGAAGGAGTAGGCAGAGTCAATGGGACAGCAGTCCCCTTTAACCACATTTAGCCAAAAATAAAACTGGGCTGGGTTAGATGGAAAATTGTGCAAAAGTAGTGACAGCCAGTTAGTCGCCTACACAAACACATACCGAAAATCCCATATACCATTAGTCGCCTTTTACGACATGCTAGGCAATAAACACAGTTGGCACATTCTTTTATAGTTCCAGAGCAACACGGAACAAAAGTAAAATTCGAAATTTTGTGTAAAATATATAAAGAACGGGCAGAAAATGAAACATACCCCCGCACTGAGGGCGCTCTCTTGTCCATTACAGGAATTAAACAGAACAGAACATTCACTACAGGCTTATTCCGGGTCCAACCTTATATTAGCCCTTAAATTTAAAACAAACTACCGTGAAACTTAGCAAGCTAGGCATAATTACACAGACAATATATTTTTCGTGTGATGCAGCACCAAATGTACTATTATTTCCTTAACTCGGTTTCTTGTCAAATTTAAAACATTCACAGTTTGTTCTGGCTATTTCATGCAATCAGTGCTGGCCCTATCATCTCAATTAACACAACCACTACAAAGAAGTTTGTGATACGTTACAATGAGCATCTCCCCCCGAGGGTCGAACTTGCAGCACTGGATCTCCGACTGCGCGACCCCCTGGCTGATCAGGCTCTGGGTCCGCCAGCTCCACTTGTGGTAATTCCTGCCCAGGGCCGCCACCAGGATGTTGTCGTTGCTCCAGTCTAGGAGTTCTGGAACTAACAGTAATAAAATAATAAAAGGTAATTTTACTATTCTACTGACGATTTGTAGGTGCTTTTTCTGGAGCTATTTAAATAAAGACAAGCTCATTTTAAATATTTTAAATAGACACAGCTTAAAAAAATAATAAACGTCAGACTGCTTCCAAATGTATTTTTGAATTTCTAATTTTTTCAGGAACTTTGCTCGTATTTTTAAACTTTTCTCGTATTAATGTTTGGTTATTTGGAAAAGAATTTTTTTTTCATGAGTTAAGGTTTATCTTTATAATTTTTTGAATCTATGTAAATATTTATGCAAAATTTCACGGTAATCAGTTGAGTAGTTAAGATATGAAAAACTTAAACTTAACATACATTACATATATGGAAACTTAACAAAACTCAGAAAACTTGACATTACATTTTTATAGTAATTTGGTATAAATAATAATACTCCTTTACTACACCTTAATTTTAGGCTATCCTGCCAACATATGTCATAGCAAATATTCGCGTGACCTCGTGGACTTAGTCCTGATTACGGCGATATGCAACAATGTCGCCAGTAAGTTAGCGATCCCATTGCGATTCGTACATACAAGCGAATTATGTTATGTTTTAAGTCTACAGTAGGTACCACACATAGTGCCTATCTGTATTCACTCGAGTTACCACATTACAGAATCGAAATGTATGTGCAAATGATATATATATTTTTTTCACATTTCTTTATCATCCCAACCCAGCATAGTTTTATTTTTAACTGAATGTGGTTCAAGGGACCTGCTGCCCTTTTAACTGTGCCTACCCCTTCGGGGATTATGGGCGTTATGTTATGTATGTAATAAATAATAATAAATTCGAAATTTAGTGTATATTGATGTAACCTAAATACAGGGGCCCTACTATTTTGTCCAAGGCCCCTCGGTCGCTTAAATACGTCACTGTTCTACAGTCTACAACCTAGGTTAGCCACTTAGCCACTAGAAACGAGTCATTGTTCTAGTTTCGTTAGTTTCGCTCAAAAATCCTCAGCCCTTTACCGGGAAATACTAGGTAGCCGAACATTCGTTATCGCGACAAGATTATCAGATAACGTGCGTGTACGCGCGAACCCGATGTCGGCTCGTTTGGTTTATCGTAACAGGCGGTGTCGGTCTTGTTGTAGGCTGATTGTGGTATTGGCTAATAAATTGTAGATTTTGCTGGGCCGAATTGAGAAGACGAAAGAACGAACTATTCAGGACATTCAGGATATTACTATGTTTAGTCCTCTGTTGGTCTGAGTCTAAAAATAGCATAATTTTAGAGCAAGACTAAAGGTACGCAGCTTTATACCCACATTGTAGCATGTTGGTCTGAGACTTAAAAATAATGTGCCAACTGTGTTCCTTACCTAGTGCATGGTATATCGGGTTTTGTGGGTTGTGTGGGCGACGAGCTAGCCATTTGTCACTATATTTTCACAATTTTCAATCTAACCCAGGCCAGTTTTATTTTTGGCTGAATCTGGTTAAGGGGACTTGGTCCAATTGGATTACGGGCGTGATGTAATGTTATGTATGTACAAGGAACACGGTAAGCACTAGCGATTAATGCCATATTGGGCTGTGATTGTGTCTGACGAGCTAGCCACTTGTCGCTAATTTTTCAGAATTTTATATCTAAGTAAGTCAACTGAATTTTCATTCTCTTCGTAATTTGACTACCCCTTCAGAATTGAGAGTGATGGTGTGAATGCATATATGGTCACTTTTATTACAGAACAAGAATAGATTTGTATATAAAAGGTGGGTTATTCATTTTAAAATCATCTGTTTAGAAGTTTTTCGCACAAAAACCAAAATACTCAACCCTTCATCAAAAGAATGTACCACCCCAAAACTAATAGCTTAATGTACGTTGCTATGAAATAACTTCCCAATCCGGCACTGGACTCGTGTGCAAAGGTTGTCTTAGGCAACCGGGGTGGTCTAAAAGATAAGAGCAGTAAGACAAAAATTCTCGATCTGGGAGGGGCCCAGGTCGAGAATTTTTGGTGTACCTTCGAGCCATGCTACTGTAAGACCGCTCCCTAATTGGTTAATAAATTACCGCACTAAATGTGCAGACATTAAAGGTGAACCGCATATTGTCCAAGTATTAACATCAAATGATGAAATTTTCAGTGGACCATATAGGTTTTTAGCTGAACCCGGTGATTCAGACATGTGAAAAGAAGCTCAGGTAAGCATGCATGATAAATACACTCCATTGAATTAACGATAAATTACATACATATAACATCACGTCCATAATCGCCGAAGGGGTAGACAGAGTCAAAAAGGCAGCAGGACACTTTAACCACATTCAGCCAGAAGCAAAACTGGGCTGGGTTAGATGGAAAATTGTGAAAAAGTGGTGACAAGTGGCTAGCCTTTCGCCCACACAATCACATACCCAAAACCCTATACACCATTAGTCGTCTTCTTCGACATGCAAGGCAAGAGCCAAAGATGGCACATTCATTTTTAGTCCCAGACAAACATGGGACAATGGGCTGGGTTAGATGGAAAATTGTGAAAAAGTAGTGACAAGTGGCTAGCTCGTCGCCTACACAATCACATACCCAAAACCCCATATACCATTACCATTAGTCGCCTTTCACGACATGCTAGGCAAGAAACACAATTGGCACGGCACATTCTTTTTAAGTCCCAAACCAACATGGGACAATGGCCTAGGTTAGATGGAATGACAAATTTACCTGCAAAATACTATATTACCTAATTTTGTCCCGTCTAATCTATCTCTAGCTGTTTTATGACTATTGTAGTTCATGGAAGAGAATAAGATGATAATTTGTTTTAAATACTTAACGTTACTTACAAGCAGCATAGCTGTAAGTAGGCAGGTCCAGGATACTGTCTGCCGAAGACAAGTAAGACTTCTTCCTCGGTATACAAGGCCAGCTTCCCGACTCCTCCTGCCGCTCCAGCCTCACCTCTGGCGTCTTCAACGGTTCTAAGCCAAACGCCTCGTCCAGATATGTCGTGTATTTCTTTTTTTGGAGATATTTTTGATACTGCGAATAAGAGATTTCTATAAGGAACCTGGTAAAGTATTTTACACGTCTATGACATTATAATATTATGATAGGACATTTAATCCAGTTTTAGCCATAGAACTAAAGGTGCATATAGCACCATCTACACATTTTCTAAAGGGATAGGCAGAGTTCAAGGAGTTTTTAAGATTCTACAACCAATTAGATATTAAATGAAATAATAAAAATAAATTCTTCAGACTGACACACCGATTTCCTAGTCCCAAACTAAGCTTATGCTTGTGCTATGGATACTAGGTGAACGGATAGACATACTTAAATAAGTTTATAAACATCTATGACTCGAGTACAAATGTCCATGTTCATCACACGAAACATTTGCCGAAACATTTTTCCGTTTCCACGACCCTTGGTTTCATGGCCAAGGTCTTCGACCACTCGACCAACGGGCCAGTCGAATTAGATGGATTAGCAGTATTTCTCAAAGGGGGGTTCGCGAACCTCTAGGAGTTCGCCATTCGATCATAGGGCTTTCGCGGAAAGATTTACGTAATGGAGGATGAACGACTGACCGGTGCGACACGCTTGTCGACGGGTGCGCTATTGAACGTACTGTCTGATCTGAACCTACTCTTAGGTAGGGGGTGAGTCTAGGTGTTTGCCGCCCTAAAAGGGGTACGTGGAGCTATAAGTTTGAGAAACCCTGGATTAGAAGAACAATTGTGTGATAAAGCTGTGACAAGTGGCTAATTTGTAGCTGTCACAGTCACAAACCCATCATCTAATACAGTCGCCTTTTACGAATGCTAGGCAAGGAATATAGTTGGAACAATATTTTTTAGGCAACCAATGTGGGATCAATGGTGCATACCCAAATGTTAACAGGCTGATGGTCGTTGCTGGCCCAGGAGTTGCGCCGGCGCATTTCCGCGAACGCGATCCGCGGAGCCACAAATCTGTCGACTCGTTGCCCATTACACTGGAAGGAAATGAGATCAAAGCTTAGTTTGTACATACATAAAATCACGCCCGCTATCCCCAAAGGGGTAGGCAGAGTCAAAGGGGCAGCAAGCCCCTTCAACCAAAAAAAATTAAACTGAGTTAGGTCAGATGGAAAATTTGGAAATAGTGGTGTTAATGTGAAAATATTTACACCTTCGTACCATTATCACTATCACTATCACTATGATAGTTACTATGACTCGCTAGCAAGGGACATAGTTGGCACATTCTTTTACGTTAATCTAACCTGTGTGCATTTGACATTTAATTGTTGGACCACTAACAAAGGTTACAAAATTAAATACAATATTTTTGGTCCCTTCTTTTTCTTATTCTCTTCTAGATCCGGGGGGGGGGGGGGGAGCTGCTGCCCTCTTGCGTGCGCCCCTGTGTATACTAGGTATATACATAACGTTTATGACATATGTTCATAACGCTATATGTTCAGAAAAAAGTCTTAGAAATTTGTAAAACGTTTTATGATATTTACAACAGTATATTATCGTTTGGTTTCCTGGAGCGGTGGTAGCTCAATTGTAAGGACACGCGCCTCTTAACCGAGGAGTGCGGGTTCAAACCCAGCCACGTACCTCTGGATTTTTCAAGTCTATGTACGTATTTATACCACTAGCTCGACGGTGAAGGAAAACATCGTGATGAAACCTGCAAATTCAAACAACTTTGGATTTGTAACCATGATCCAAAAATTGTCTGGTTCCCTATCTTAAGGTTACGGAGGTCAGATCGGCAGTCGCTTCAATGTAATTACCAGACTCGCTAAATCCTGGATCATGGTCTAAGCGGAACCCGTCTGAGCACGGGACATAATGCTAGGAAGATGGTTATCGTTTGGTTTCCTATCAATTCTGATTCAGTTTAGTTAGTTCAGTTAGTACGGTTCTCTCTGTCCACCCCGCTAGGGAAGTGGCGTGAAGTTTAGTTAGTTAGTACCACTTTTTATATTTTTCTTGAATTTAATCGGACTTTAGTGGATAAGAACGTGCCTGCCCTATGACATTACATTATGATGGAGATACTTAGTTGGGCATGTGTTTTCCGCACTTAGCCTCTATTATGGAAATACTTCAAAAAATAAAAACTATATTTTTTTATTATGAGATAGCAAGAAGATGATAAATATGTTATTTTACCATATACAAATTTATTTGCCAAACTCATGTCTTCTACAAAAAAATATTATTGTTTAAATGGAGAAGAAATCTGAATATATTTAAGGTTACGTATAATCTGACCCCCTTTTATTATGATTACATATTATGTATATGAATAAATGGGGCAGTGAACGTGTTAATGAGTTGAAATGTAACGAATTGTGGTCAGTGCCCACCGGGCAGCGCGTAGGAAGACTAAATCAGCTAAATTAATTTAATCCGGCCGTGTGTGGGATTCGCGCCGGAAAGGACGATTCACATGTGCTTATCTCTACATCGAAATTAAATTGATTGTTTATAGAAGAAGACCCAAAGTGGCCGAGTGTTAATGGAAGGTAATGTAAAGATCCCCGTTAAGTAAGCTTGTGTGAAAAGAATTAGAAATGTTTAATTTGTGTAAGGTCCGTGTCATATGTTGCTCGATTCTTTCTATCTATTCCGTCACAGAATTGGCGAGATAGGAAGAAAGAATTGAGATTTGACATTTATCTGTTAGAGAACAGATAATATTAGACAGAGGTCTATCTATACTCATATTATAAAGAGGAAAGATTTGTATTTTTGTGTGTGTGTCTGTCTATCAATCACAAATCCAGCATCTATGTAATTCAGTAATTAATAAACTTAAAAACTACTGTGCCGATTTCAAAAAATCTTTCGCCATTGGAAAGCTACATTATCCGGAAGTAACATAGGCTATATTTTATTTCCATATTCCTAAGAACGGCAACCATGCAGGTGAAACCGCGGGGCGCTGCTAGTATTATTTAATTTGATACAATCTACTCTGCCTACCTGATTATCTGTCACATGTATTGTATTTAGATCGTATATATATACATACATGACCCCGAAAGGGTGGGCAGAGTCAAAGAGGCAGCGAGCTTCTTTAGCCTTCAGCCAAAAAATAAAACTGGGTTGGGTGATAGTATGTACGTACGTTTGAACTATACGTAAATTTAGCCAGAGCTCGTAGTTTATACGTAAAAGAGTTATAATCATCCATCTAAACAACAAATATTTGCATTTATAATATTAGCAGGATTAGTGACCGATATTGATTATGCAAAAGGTCATTGTGCATTATACAAAATCTGATAATATGAACCGTCCGTGGCGTGCGGCCAGTCTGGTCTAGATTAACTTAGATTATATGTGTAGAACAAAGGAGTACAATCTCAGGTGGGGATCTGCTTAGAAAAATGCTTAGCTGAAGATTCCAGTTAAAATTATAAAGATATAAAGAAAATTATTAGACATGCAGATCTGACCAATAGTAAATATTATATAGAGAGAACAGGGAATACTATGAATTAATGTGAATATATGAATTTAGCCGTTGTACACAGTTCTCAACATATTTTACGTCGCAGGAATAATATATATTTTTGGCGGTTTCACTCGCGTAGCTCCCGTTCCCGTGGGAATACGGGGATAAAATATAGCCTATGTTACTCGCCGATAAAGTAGCTTTTTTTTTTAACGGTCTAGTAGTTTCGGAGCCAATTCAATACAAACAAACAAAAAAGCATTAAAATCTTTCCTCTTTATAATATTAGTATGACATTATAAGCAGAACCGTAGAAAAAAGTAATTTATACAAATAAATACGACCTCAAAATTTGTGTACTTCCATAAAAATGCTTCACGCCATCTAGCCTCAGTGGCGCCACCAGCTTTAATTACTTTTAATGGACGCTTTTTATTCAAACGTTTTAATCCTTACCCTCCAATCTTTACAGTCTAGATCGCATAGTGATTGCTTAACTAATATCAAACGAACGGTAACGATTTGAGTCGCGTATCAATTTAGCAAATGATAGCATCGACCAATTTGTGTTGGCTACGTTTGTAACAGTTATGGCTTGTTGTGAAACGTTGCAAGAATAATCTTTGTTACCCTGACGTAATTAATTGGAACAATATAAATGAATTAGCACATACACCACAATGAATTGTGATAGAAAGATTAATTTTGCATTTAAAAGAGTAACTAAGTATCGAGTTTTTTGTGGGTTTCATCTCAATAGAGTCTACTTTCCGAACCGGTGGTAATATTATAATTTCTTTGTATATTAAATAGATAAATAAATATCAGACTACAACACATACATTGATCTGATTCCGAGGTAAGTAGCTTAAGCACTTGTGTTACGGATATCAAAATCAACAGAGGTATTACAAATATATACTTACTTAAATATTTTATATGAACACCCAGACACAGAACAAACACAAGTATTCATCTGTATGTGGTTTAAAGATTATCGCTCTTTTATCTAAGTGCCTACCTCTTCGGGGACTATAAGCGTGATAGTATGTATGAATGTAATATACATTCATACATACCATCACGCTTATAGTATAAACGAATTTATCATAATGAAATGCGATAGAATGATATTAAAAAATAAATAAATCATATATTGATCTGATTCCGAAGTTGCATAAGCACTTGTGTTATGTAAATCAAAATCAACTGAAGAGATACAATCACCAAGATCAGAGATAAATACCTGTTTAAATAAAATGTCATTATATACGAATGGTTATTTATATCAATAGTTTTTTTTATTAATAATAATAATAATCCTTTATTGTACAAAATAACTTAGGTTACAGATAAATGTTATTAAAATTTGTTTGTGCATTAGTAGAACGTAGCAGTAGAGATTAAGGGTTTCCAAAACTAGGCAATGCTTGTATCTTGGTGAACCTAGAAAAATAATATAAAGTATTTCTGGTTAAGCTAAGTATTTTAAAAGCTTTTACAAATTTAAACAAAACATTGTTTAAAATTTGAAATACCTAAAGCACCCCAGAAAACTGACTGGGTTGTCCCAGACTGGGTATCGAATCCTGGTTTTGTCCTCACTTTACGATAAGTCAGGGAGGATCTAAAGATATTTTATTAATAAATATTACGCGCCATTTTGTCTAGTAAGTCAAAACTGCGGGTTCGATTCCTTCTTGGGCAGACACTTGGGCTTGAATTATTAACATTAATAATATTAATATTAAAGGTTGTTTATTATTGTCTAACATAAGTTTAGCTTACTTTTGAGCTATGGACTTGGTCATAATTCCTTAAAACAATAGATCAGTAATTGATTAAAAAAAATTGTGTTTTAAATACAATTATAATTAAAATAGATATAAAAAAAAGCTTCCGTTGGTCAAGTTCAGTAGATTATTGCCTAATAAGAAAGTATTTTTTCAATAGAAGGAAATGTCGTTAAATAAACGTGTTGCTAACTATAATTATGTAAACTTTATATATCAATAAAAATAAATAGGGCAATATATGAGCCAGTAAGTAATAGTTTACAGTAGAACCTGCTTGCGTAACGTATGTAACGTACTATTATGATAAAAAAAGAATTGGGAAAATATAGAAAAAGTCTGGCCAAGTGTGAGCTGTAATCTTAAACTAGGAATTCTTGACTTTGCAAACATTTCAAGTGCTTACTAAGGTGTCATTGAAAAATCAAGACTTTTTTTCCCCCAGCATATGTATAGTGAAAATTATCTACCTATAAAGTCAAAGTCAAAGTCAAAGTATTATTTATTTATATAAGTTTCAAAGAAATACTTATATATAAATCGTCAAAAACAGTTAAAAGATATGATCTCCCACCGGTTCGGAATGTTGCATCTACCGAGAAGAATCCGGCAAGAAATTGGAGATGAGATACAGCTATTTGACAAGCCAATGCCATAAAGGATAAAGGGTTAGTAAAGGGTTTTGTAGACGGTCTTTGGGTACGGAAACCTAAAAATAATATAGGGTTCGGTTGTCTTGTTTTGGGTGATTAAAATGTTAAAGTATAACGTTCGATAATAATGCCTACATTCTTGAAAATGTATTTATGTGGAGAACAATTTATTGAAAACACTGCATTAAAACTTTGTAAATAGGATCTTACACAGAATTTATGTAATTATTAAATACTAGGTTCTGCCCGCGTCTTCGCTCGCGTGGTATATCGATAAATCATAGCATATGTGTGTAAGCCCCATATACTAAAGTTTCATTAAAATCCATTTAGTAGTTTTTGCGTGAAAAAGTAACAAACATCCATCTATCCATCCATACAAACTTTCGCGTTTATAATATTAGTAGTAGTTATCTATTGCGGTGATTTATTTATATCTAAAATATATTTTGACGTGAAAAGAGATTGGTATCATTGCAATGTTAAATTATCGTGGACTAAACGATTACAACGACATTACAATTATTTATTTTTAACTTACATTTTTCCTTTTGAATACTATTCTTTCCATAGTTCTATGGTAATAATTACAAATCACTTAAAATACGCGAAAACTTCGCAACTCACACAAATTAAATTGAATTACGAACAGCAATTTTAACTGTTACGTCTGTCATAATAATAGAAAAAAGTTGAAAGTACCCTCGAATATTTTTATCGATTTTTAGGGCTTGTTCGGAAACGCAGCCTAATTTATTTCATATTTAATTGAAGCTATGCAAGAAACAAAAAAGCTGGCCATTGATTTTCTTTTTTGGGAAAGATTTGATCATGATTTTTTTTCTTTCCATTTTAATGTAAAGTTATGTGAATGCCAAATTTTGTGTTATCATTTAATTGATATTTAATGTTCTCAGTTAATGCAGTTATGAAACTTTATTGAAACTTTAGTTAGTTAGTAAGTATAATGTGTCTTGCCACAGCAATATATGTTTATTATCCTGCATATTTTCCGGTTACATAGATATATAAATATGAGATTCCGAGTTAAGAGGCTTAAGTTCTTGTATTATAATTAATATCTAATATTTAAGTATATATTTGTAATACCACTGTTGATTCTGATATCCGTAACACAAGTGCTTAAGCTACTTACCTCGGGGTCAGATCAATGTATGTGATGTAGTCGGATATTTATTTTTTATTATTATTATTCAGATTAAAATTTCATCTAAGACGTTCAGAGAATAGCTTTGCTGTCTTCAAATGAAAGACAGAAGTGGCAGTGAGAGGTGGTCAGAAGGAGGAGTCAGCCCTCCTCTCAGGCATGCTTAGTTGACTATGATTCATTGCATTTCTTGTTAGATGCAACTCAATACGACTTTCGAATCGAATCAGTCGGTTTTTTGCGCAAACGCTATTGTGAATTTGTGAGTCATCATTTAAATCGTTTTTAAACGGCATGTGCTTGGTAGTTGGATGTTGTTCCATGTCGAATCTGATGGTATGTGTGTAGTTGTATGCGTTTTGGTTGTATCAATATCATCTTCTTAGCGTTATGTCCCGTGCTTACACGGGGTCCGCTTATGTGACTGTCTATATGACCTTCGTTACCCTAAGATAGGGGAACTAGACAATTTTTGGATCATGGTTACAAATCCAAAGTTACTTGAATTTACAGGTTTCATCACGATTCCCTCACCGTCAAGCTAGTAGTATAAATAAGTACATAGATTTGAAGTATCCAGAGGTGCATGCCCGGGTTTGAACCCGCACTCCTCGGTTATGAGGCGCGTGTCCTTATCATTGAG
Source organism: Glyphodes perspectalis (assembly GCA_951394215.1). Taxonomy (NCBI): domain Eukaryota; kingdom Metazoa; phylum Arthropoda; class Insecta; order Lepidoptera; family Crambidae; genus Glyphodes; species Glyphodes perspectalis. The sequence goes on along the minus strand of OX596207.1, from coordinate 14,436,754 downwards.
CTACCACCGCTCTACCAATAGTCATATATTTTGTTAGAACCTAAATTGATTTTTATTACTATTTGTGTCGATAAAATGTTTTTTTTTGTACCAATATACCCATATTTACTAAATATTTATTATAATATATTCATTATAATTTGATACCATCGCGCTTAATTCAAGGAAGTTAATGTAAACAAGGCGTCTTTTTCATGATTTTCAGAACGATAGGTATCGTGTGTTAAGTGAATTTTATAATGATTCTGGTACAGAACTTTATGCAGATGTAAATATCTGACTGGTCCGTTGGTCGAGTGCTCAGAGACCCTGGCCACGTAACCAAGGGTCGCAGGTTCGAATCCCATTACGGGCAAATGTTTCGTGTGATGAATGTGAACATTTGTACTCGAATCATGGGTGTTTATAAACGTATATAAGTAGGTCTATCCGTTCACCTAGTATCTATAGCATAAGCATAAGCTTAGTTTGGAACTAGGGAATTGGTGTGTCAGTCTGGAGAATTTATTTATTTATATCACATCACAAGTGGTGGGGGTTAAATATCATTACCAGTGCATCTACACCTTAGTAATAAATTAGGTATTTGTTCTTAGATTATGTTGTTGTGTTTAAGTTATATTGCCCAATATTAGAAAATGGTGTACATTTGATAAACATGATACTTTAAAGGATTTTTTCTGTTTATTGCTGAATTTTTGAAGGTTAATTCTTTTTCACATTATGTTAAAAAAAGTAACAAATGGTCGAAAAAGTTCAAGATCTAATAGACGATTGCGATGGACGGTTAAAATCTATTCGATTTGAATATAGTCGGCAATTGAATAATCGAGACTATTCTTATCAATTCGACACCGGTCTTACAAATCGGAACTGTTTCTATATTTTATTTTTTAAATTTATCGCTGTCATAGCTGACCTGTATTATTGGAACGATACAATTCGGTACAGATCTCTTTTGTAAAATTTTTGAATTTTTATTGGACACTTTAAATGGCGCATTTAACGATCATATGTTATGTTTGATGACAATGGACCTTTAATATTATGGTATTATAGATGTTCATAGACCGACCGTTCAGAATCAGACTACCCATATAGTAGTATGCCATTAGCCAAAACCCATTACTTATACAGCCGTGTTAAAGAAAAGTGATAACTATTAGCAGCTAGCTCAGCCAATCGCGTCCTCCGTCACGCGTGGTGGTCACAAAAGTGAGGGAATGGTGATGGTACGCATGCGTGAGTGCGACAAAGAAGTGCGATTAATCGCTGCGATTAGTGGGTCGCACGTCGCGCCGCCTTCGTCACGCATGTGGTAGACTCCACCTCTTGACCTAAAAACGCAATAGGCAGTGCGTCACTAACAAAATTGTCCCATTGAATATTCTAAAACTCAATGCATAGATTTTATAAATAGAAAATGAATTGTGAAAATGTGTATTACGAACAACTTCCTCTTTTTATTGTGTTTGTGAGAATCATCACCTTCCTAGTGTTATTACCCGTGCTACACGAGGTCCAATGAGACCATTTTTGTCGTGGTTCTAAAAATAAGTATTTTCTGCATATTTAATATGGTAAAAAAATCGTTGAATATTGAAATTATTTTATTTTAAGATTGCCATTTTAATGCAATAGATATAGTGTACCATTTAGCAATAATGTCACTTCAGAGTGATATTATTATAGCTAAACGGGTATAGAATTATCTTAAAAGGTATTTTATAATAGGTATACATATATAAATAAAAGGTTCATAATAGGTAATATTTAAATTGTCAGTTTATAAAACGTTCATTACTACAAAAACCTGATACAACATAAAAAGCGTAGTTCTTCAAATTCAATCGATCATGCATCAGACAACCCGTAAATCGATCAGAAACATAGCACCACGCTTTTTCACTCGACTTGACACAAAAAAGTCTAATGTTCTGACAGGGCGTGGTGACGGACACCTCGCTATCGGTTGAAAGATCTTTAGATACCATAAGTATTTCAGTTGACAAGTGTTTTTAGTCATAGATAAGTGAACTAGTGAGCAGTACATCAATCGGCGAGTAGTCTGCTTGTTATTATGTCGATAAAACATACTTTAACACGTTAATGATATAGACTGCGCGAATACAATTTAATATGGAGTTTAAAATGTGGAAAGCCATGCTGTAGAATTCTTCCAAGAGTATATACTAACACTGTTTTTCTTATTTTATTTCTTTTTTTTTTAATAATAAATAAATATCACATATATTGATCTGACTCCGAGGTAAGTAGCTTAAGCACTTGTGTTACGGATATCAGAAACAGTGGTATTACAAATATATACTAAAATATTAGATATTAACACCCAGCCAGATAACAAACACAAGTATTAATCATGTGAATATTTTTCCAGGGTGGGGATCGAGCCACAACTTTTGGCGCATGGGGCAGGGTCACTACCGTATGCGCCATCTAGCTTGTCATTCTTATTATTATAATATGTCATTATTTGTCTGTAAGTGGTGTATTTACAAATTTGCGTGTTTCTCTTAATTCTTCTGTTATAAATATGACTAGCTCGATGGCGCGTTCGGTAGTGACCCTGCCGCATGTGCCAATAGTTGTGGGTTCGATCCCCACCCATGACAAACATTCGTGTGACGAATACTTGTGTTTGTTCTGTGTCTGGGTGTTAATACACAATATTTAAATATCTATTTGTTACCACTGTTGCTTCTGATATCCGTAACACAAGTGCTTAAGCTACTTACCTCGGAGTCAGATCAATGTATGTGATGTAGTCGGATATTATTATTATTATTATTAAATATTCGTCATCATACCATCACGCTCGAAGTCCCCGAAGGGGTACCCAGAGTTCAAAGAGCGATTAGCACTACATTCAGCCAAAAATTTAGTTCGGTTAGATAAAATGTGAAAAACAAGTGGCTAGCTCGTCGCCTTCGTAATCACAAATCCAGAACTCCATTCGCCATTAGTCGCCTTTTACGACATGCTAGAAACACAGTTGGTACATTATTTTTAAGTCCCAGAACAACATGAGAATCGTTAAAAATTCTTACAAAATATTCTTAAAATAACAACAACTATGTTATATATAGCCCAGCAAATTATTATCCGCTTGCCCTTCTCCCAGTTCATCTGGGGTCGGCGTAGCATGTCTTCCTTTTCCATACGTTCCGATCAGCCGTCATCAAGCTATCCACTCCCATTCCACTCATATCATCTTCCACACAATCCATCCATCTCTTATTTGGCCTTCCTCTTCCTCTCCATCCACTAACATTCATACCCATCACTCTCTTTGTCACATGTCCTTCCTCTCTTCTCTTATATATAGAGTAGCAAAACTTGTGTATTTCTAAGCCGTCTAGTTACACAACTATAGTTAGTTGTGTAACTAGACGGCACCACTCATGGGCAGTACGTCTACGTCACGGTACTAAAGAAAAATGATGTAAAATTAAACTATCGCTTCTCCCTACCCAGTGTAGGTCGTCCCACCAACTAGATTTTATCGCCCAAAACAAATTATCATTTGTTTACGTATTTCCCACAATTCAACACAGTTGTTACCCCTCCATTTACTTATTAGACCCTAATATAAGGCAGTAGAGTTTAGTTTGGCTTGCTAATTGTAAAGTAATGTTGAAGGTGTAACGCGTCGGATGGGAGTGTCACATCCGTTAGATTGTTGTGTGAAGTTTGTATGTTTGTGTGTAGCGTAATATATGTTTGGATGTGATGGTGGCGAATTGGTTGTTTAGTTGATGTTATAAAACTGTTTGTTTATAACAGCTGTTGTACAGTTTGAGCAGTAATATTTAATCTATACTTAGATATAATAAATCTGTAGAGAGGTCAATTCTGTACATGAAATATATTTTCAAAATACTTACAGGGGGTGATTAGTGATCGATACTGATGCCAAAAATGCAATCAGTAAAATTTTTGTCTGTTTGTCTGTCTGTCTGTCTGTATGTTCCTTATAGAAACAAAAACTTACTCGACGGATTTTAACGAAACTTGGTACAATTATTCTTCATACTCCTGGGCAGGTTATAGTATACTTTTCATCACGCTACAATCAATAGGAGCAGAGTAGTAAAGGGAAATGTTGGGAAAACGGGAGAAGTTACTCCATTTTTTGAGCTTCCGTCGCGTGTGCAGCCTTAATGGTTAAAGTTACATAAAAATAATGTATGACGGAAATAGTCTTTATAATATTAACCATAAACGCGGGTGTCACCGCTGGCACAGCTAGTAATAAATAAATTGTCAAGACTGACACACCAATTACCTAGTTCCGAATTAAGCTTATGCTTGTACTTTGGATATTAGGTGAACGGATAGGCATACGTAAATAAGTTTATAGACATCCATGGCTCAAGTACAAATGTCCATGTTCATCACACGAAATATTTGTCCCTAGCAGGATTCGATCCCGTGACCCTTGTTTTCGTGGCCAGGGTCTCTGTCTACTCGACCAACGGGCCAGTGTAAGCAGTGTAACTTCCTCACAGTCCTCCATCTAACGCCCTTCATAAGTATAGCCTCTGTAAGGACATGACTTCACAAGTGAAAATCTAAATAGTTGACCTAGTTTTTGCTTATTGGTGCAACAGAAATACATGGAAGTCTCACATTAAGTTATAAAAAAATCACTATAGAATTTTACGTAGATATATATTATCTACGTAAAATTCTAGTGATTTTTATATCCCCTCGTCTATTTTCATCTTAAATAGAGATGATTCCTTCTACTTATGAAGGAATGAAGGTCTGATGGTAGTGGATGAGAGAGAGATTTAGGGAGCTCTAGAAAATAACTCGTGGTGCTTTTGTTTCGTAATTTTAACCATGTTTCATTCCATACATCCTTAGACTGTTAAATATGTTTGATATGTAAAAAAAAAATATGGGAACTTTGTATTAGTAGACCTAAGAAACAAGCATTATAAGCTAGATCAATATCTTCCGATTTATTTTACGAAAAGAGACATTGTAAAGAATAAACAGTAAACATTGTTACTATCAAATACATATACAAACACAAATACCTTATTAAACAGTCATTTGCTACCTACTACATATAGTTTCTTAACTTAACTTAAATAAATATACGTATCTTAATCTTTGTCCCATGTTGGTCTGGGACTTGGTCCATGTTAATCTGGTACAAAAAAAAAGAATGTGCCAACTATGGTTCTTGCCTAGCATGTCGTAAAAGGCGACTAATGGTTAACGGGCTTTTGGGTATGTGTCTAAGTAGGCGACGAGCTAGCCACTTGTCACTCCTTTTTCACAGCTTACCGTCCAACCCAGCCCACTGTCCCATGTTGGTGTGGGACTTAAAAAGAATATGCCAACTGTGGTTCTTGCCTAGCATGTCGTAAAAGGCGACTAATGGTATATCGGGTTTTGGGTGTGTGATTGTGTAGGCGACAGGTTAGCCGCTTGTCACTGATTTTTCACAATTTTCCATCTAACCCAGCCTGGCTCTATTTTTGGCTGAATGTGGTTGAAGGGGCTTGCTGCCCCTTTGACTCTGTCTACCCCTTCCGGGATTATGGGCGTGATGTTATGTATGTAAAATTAGGTACAGTCGTTGGTTTTGGTTTAATTAAAAGTAAATCAGAAGGAGCAATCATCATCATCAACCTAGCGTTATGTCCCGTGCTTAGACGGGGTCCGCTTAGACCATGATCCAGGATTTAGCGAGTCTGGTAATTACATTGAAGCGACTGCCGATCTGACCTTCGTAACCCTAAGATAGGGGAACCAGACAACTTTTGGATCATGGTTACAAATCCAAAGTTGTTTGAATTTGCAGGTTTCATCACGATGTTTTCCATCACCGTCGAGCTAGTGGTATAAATACGTACATAGACTTGAAAAATCCAGAGGTACGTGCCCGGGTTTGAACCCGCACTCCTCGGTTAAGAAGCGCGTGTCCTTACCATTGAGCTACCACCGCTCTCCGAGCAATATAGGAGATAAAAAGCTGTAAGTCCCACACTAGAAAAGTCCTGTATCGTGGGAACCTCACACTCAAAACTTGCTATTATTTCAACGCAGAAAAATAATATTACTATTAACACTCCTTTGGACATTTGCAAGTGCATTGTCGAATTATACATATAAATAAAATATATCATATTAAAATTATCATCTTCCTTCTAGCGTTATGTCCCGTGTTCAGTCGGGGTCCGCTTAGACCCGGGGTTTCCAACCTTTTAGTGACTGTGGACCACTTGATTGTTTTATTGTTAACAAGGACCACTAGGTCGAAAATGAACTGTGCTAATTTTAAAATAACCTTTTTTTTTCATTTCAAATTAATACAATTTTTGGTCTTTTGCGGACCTAAGTGATAAGTCTTGCAGACCACCGGTGGTCCGCGGACCACTGGTTGGGAGCCACTGGCTTAGACCATGATCCAGGATTGGACTATGATCCAGACTACCGATCTGACCTTCGTATCCCTTAAATAGACAAATTAGATCATGGTTACACATCCATAGTTGTTAGAATGTGCAGGTTTCATCATGGTGTTTTCCCTCACCGCTGAGCTAGTGGTATTATACGTAGATGGATTTGAAAAATTCAGAGGTACATGCCCGGGCTTGAACCTGCACCCCTCTGTTAACAGGTGCGTGTCCTTACCACTAAGCTACCACCGCACCTGAAATGGCATATTAAATTGTACTTATTTTAATTAAACGTGCTCATTATACCGTCTATATCATTTACAGTATATAACGAATAAGTTCTTTGGGTATAGTATGCCTGCTGGGACTAATGAAAAAAACGCTCATTTCTAACTTCTTCATAGGACTTTTATTACCGCATCCAGGTGTCTTTAATTTTTCTGGCATACCAACCGCGGAACTTGGAAATCGGTTGAGTAATTTTTACAGCTTCCGTATTTGTAATTCGAACCGTAAATGTTTTACGCGGCCCGTAAAATATTTACGGTCCGATTCTTTTACGCAAGTTTATGTTGATCGCTCATCGTTTGGGTTTATCGAGCGGTGTGATGGGGCTTGCGTCAGATGTTTTATGTTATGTTTGGTGAAAGTTCAGCTAAGTTCAAATTAAGTTAATAAACAATGATATATAATAATCCTTATTAAATTTATAAATGTTGAGTGCATGGGTAAAAGTCAGTATTAAATAGTTTCAATAAGTTTACATTTGTAATATCTATAAGCCGATATTGTTGAACAACTACTTATATCTGTATATGGATAGAAGGTATCATTTATTTTACTAATATCTATTTCTCAAACCCATCTAACCCAGCTCATTGCCCCTTTTTGGTCTGGGACTTAAAAATAATGTGCCAACTGTGTTTCTTGCCTAGCATGTCGTAAAAGACAAATGGTAATAATGGTAAATCGGGTTTTGGGTGTGTGATTGTGTAGGCGACAAGCTAGCCACTAGCCACTACTTTTTCATATTTTTTTAACTAACTCAGTCCTGTTTTATTTTTGGCTGAATGTGGTTCAAGGGGCCTGCTGTCCCTTTGACTCTGCCTACCCCTTCAGGGATTATGGGCGTGATGTTATGATATGTTGTTATGTTTGTCTATTTCTCTCTGTATTTTTAATTAATCTTCACATAGTATAAAACAAAGTCGCCGCTTCTGTCTGTTCGTTTAGATCTCTTGAACTACGTAAGGGATGTTAATGCGGCTTTCACCAATAAAGAGTGGTTTAAGAGGAAGGTTTATATGTATAATTTCATATTGTTTTATGCTCACCGTGCGAATCCAGGCGGGTCGCTAGTGCTATAAAAATAAGATATAAATAGAAAACAAAATGGAATCTGAACAACTTGGAAATTAGAAAAATTACACCTAAATGGTTATTTCTTCTTTTAAATTTGTATTATTCCATAAAAACCTAGCTAGATTATTTTTAAAATAAAATTATCACCGGATAATTACAGTGATGGAATTACTGAAAGCAAAATTTGGCATGTACAAAAATCCTTAAAATTACAACGGTATGTATAGAAGATCCACAGTTATGTCAACCCTAAACAATCCAGCACAAACCGGTTTCCATATGTTAAACGAGTACTAAGTCTGGTTCGGTTAACCTATAATAAAAACCTTTATAACGACAAAAAAAAATTAACGAGCCACCGCGAACATTCAAAGGTAACGATAACAATCTGATCAAATCGATCGTTATCTATGGTGTTGTATGTAAGTTATTTCCGAAGAGTTGTATAAGAGTCCAATTGGTTGTTAGGGGCATTTTCAAAATGTCAGTCGAGTTAAAACGGGATGGTATGCGATCGATATTTGTGGCATGACGGGAATGTTCGAGATAAAAACGATAGAGGTTGGTTAATTGACAATTCGTTAAAAGTGAGACTCGAAAATAAATAAGTAGCTACTTTATTTTTTTGACTGGCTCGATGGCGCATTCGGTGGTGACCCTGCCCCATGCGCCAAGAGTTGTGGGTTCGATCCCAGAACAAACATTTGTATGATGAATACTTGTGTTTGTTCAGTGTCTGGGTGTTAATATTGAATATTTAAGTATATATTTGTAATACCACTGTTGATTCTGATATCCGTAACACAAGTGCTTAAGCTACTTACCACGGAGTGAGATCAATGTATGTGATGTTGTCGAATATTTATTTATTTATTATTTATAAACTGTATATTACTGTATTTATATAAAGTTTTCCATCAAACTGGTCGTTTGATAGAAAACTGTAAAAAAGGTATTTTTGTTCCTCATAATAATTCATTTAAGTATTAATCTCCAGGCTGGACCACTTTTGGTGGGACAGTAACTAACAATTAGTCGATGTTATAAGTAGCAACTTTGGCTATGTACTTTTACAGAAAATTATAAATATGACGGCGGGGCAACAGAAGAGGCGGTAACGTAGCTCGATTGCTCGTCCATTACGAGGCATTTCTTCAAATAATAAAGCAGGCGTGTAGACCAATGTGGATTTTATTCCGTTGTATACCCAATCACATAGAAATATAACGAGATGAGCGTGATATCTTCGTACGTCTTTACTCCTCGGTGATCGGTAACAGAATGCCCCAAAAATGGCAGCAACTCCGTTTTTTATACTAACGAACTTCAAAAGTGACGGCCAGAGACAAACCAGTGTTGTCATTTTTTAAATTAAAAGTACCGACAATCACGCCATCTTTACAAACGAGTAGGAACTAAAATTAAAAAGAAACAGAAATCGAAATGTTACTTTGACATTTAGGTTTCAAAACAAACAGCCTTTTTAAACGTAATGTTGGATGTTCTCCGACACGGCCATTCTGACAGCGTCACGCGTCCTCGCGTGGGTGTTCAATCTGAAAGTGAAAACATTCACCGCAGTAGATACTATTCTCGGTCACTCCTGACTACAATAGAGCAAGGTTTTGAATGCAAACCTGGTACTTCAATAATGTGCGACTGCTTTATGTATTTACAATCATGTACAAACAAAAAAAAAAACATCAAACTGGTTTTAGAACTTCGATAAACATTATCACTTGACCAGTGAATTTTCGTCGTCACTTGACCAGCAACCATTTTTTTATTTTATTTTACGCTTAACCAGCGATTTCGCTTGACCAGCGATTTCACTTTACCAGTGATTTCACTTAACCAGTGATAGGATGCATAGTTAGATGCGCATCGCGCACTCTTCGGTTAGACCGGAGCTACGACTACATGCCAACATATGCAGCTTGAAGTTGTGAAACCAGTTTTGACAAAATTTAAAATAAAAAAAACAATGTAATCACTTACAGTAAAATAACCATTACAAACAATAAAATTTTACTTCAGGTATCATGATTAATCATGTTTGTTTTCAAAATCTTGCTCTTTAGAAACATTTTCATTATTTGGCTCAACTTGTGCAACAACAACATTTTGTTGGTCATTTACGGTAACAATATCAACGCCTTGTGCAGATTGCTCAATCTTATGCTCCAGAGTCATAACAAAATGAAAAGAACTCACCATAATGCTGCATAACACCAGCAGGGGCTGCAACAGTGCAGACGTCCACACATCGCTCTCCAGCGTTGGTAGCAGGCAGGGAACCTGGCTTGCAACCATTGATCTTCTTTGGCAGCGGGCATCTTGAGGAGTAGTGGCCCTTGTCCCCACAGTTGAAACAGATCACAGCAGCATTTACATCATTTGACTTCACAGTAGGAATCGAATTCCGGCAGGTGCAGAACATGGCTTGACGACGGTCCTTTCATAGCGTGGATGAGGGCGAGAAAATTTTGATTTTATTGCTCCAGCAACAATCGCCACCTTTCTTCCATGTCGTCACTTCGTCCACATGGTCGGTTACATCCCAATTCTGATGACGGAGGGGCAACAGAAGGGGCGTTAACGTTGCTCGATTGCTCGTCCATTACGAGGCATTTCTTCAAATAATAAAGCAGGCGTGTAGACCAATGTGGATTTTATTCCGTTGTATACCCAATCACATAGAAATATAACGAGATGAGCGTGATATCTTCGTACGTCTTTACTCCTCGGTGATCGGTAACAGAATGCCCCAAAAATGGCAGCAACTCCGTTTTTTATACTAACGAACTTCAAAAGTGACGGCCAGAGACAAACCAGTGTTGTAATTTTTTAAATTAAAAGTACCGACAATCACGCCATCTTTACAAACGAGTAGGAACTAAAATTAAAAAGAAACAGAAATCGAAATGTTACTTTGACATTTAGGTTTCAAAACAAACAGTCTTTTTAAACGTAATGTTGGATGTTCTCCGACAAATAATTAAATAAATACCAGACTTCATCACAAACATTGATTTGTTTCCGAGGTAAGTAGCTTAAGCACTTGTGCTACGGATATCAGAAACAACAGTGGTATTACAAATATATACTTAAATATATTGGATATTAACACCCAGACACAGAACAAGCACAAGTATACATCACACGAATGTTTGTCCTGGCTGGGAATCGAACCCACAAATCTTGGCGCATAGGGCAGGGCACTACCAAATGCACCATAGAGCTAGTCAATTAAATTGCGCCATCGCACTAGTCAATTAATTACGGTTGCTGGCAAAAAAAATATTTTTTGTTAAACTCGACGCGGATAAAGTCGCCGGCTACAGCTAGTATACAATAAAGTCTGCACGGAACTAGACAATACAAATTGCAGACGAATCATTCTTGCGACGATTTGAAGGTCACAGACAGGTGACTGACACCGCCTCGCTAGATCTGATTTAAATTGCTTTGAGAACGGCACTCAAACGCTACTTAAACTGACAGTTTCACCAGCTTTAGATAGTTTCAGATAGTAATTGAGTATATCAAAGTATATTTATCAGAGTATATATCAGAGTACATCAAAGTTTAATCATTTATCTGCCATATATTTCTAGAGAGGCACACGAAACCAACGTTGTTAGTTTATTTGGATAAAGGTAAGATCTAAATAGGTTATCAAGAATTTTATTAGATTTTAGTAAAACAATTTATAGTAATTGTATGAATGAAAACATTTTTAAACTGAAAAAATGATATTGTAAGTTAAATTAAAATGTTTAACCTCTCTTAGCCAAATATGAATCTGAATTGGGTTAGATGGAACAATTTATAAATGCGTGCTTATCGCCAACATAATCACAAACTCAATATTCCCTACCAATAATGTTACTCATCTCACATCTATATTACCAGGTAAATAAAAAAAAATGTCTTGGTAAACTGTGTAAGTCTCATGAAACGTACAATCTCTTTTTTAGGTATTTGCAACAGACAGAAGACGTAAAATAAATCATTGATGGAAATGTTTTTTAAGTTTATCGTTCTTTGGACCATGCCTACCCCTTTGGGGATTACGAGCGTGATGGTTTGATTTTATAAGTAGATTTACCGAAGCTCTTAATATATTATAATATATTTGACAGGCCCGTTGGTCGAGTGGTTAGAGACCTGGCCACGAAACCAAAGATCGTGGGTTCGAATCCCGTTACGGGAAAATGTTTCGTGTAGTAGGTAACATCGACATTTGTACTCGAGTCGTGGATGTTTATAAACGTATTTAAATATGTCTATCCGTTCACCTCATATCTGTAGCACAAGCTTACAAGTTTAGTTGGGAACTAAGGAATTGGTATGTTAGTCTGGAGAATTTACTTATTATTATCATCTATACTTATAATAAATCTGTAGAGAGGTCAATTCTGTACATGAAATATATTTTCAAAATAACTGTCAGGGGGTGATTAGTGATCGATACTGATGCCAAAAATGCAATCAGTAAAATTTTTGTCTGTCTGTCTGTCTGTCTGTATGTTCCTTATAGAAACAAAAACTACTCGACGGGTTTTAACGAAACTTGGTACAATTATTCTTCATACTCCTGGGCAGGTTATAGTATACTTTTCATCACGCTACAATCAATAGGAGCAGAGTAGTGAAGGGAAATGTTGGGAAAACGGGAGAAGTTACTCCATTTTTTAAGCTTCCGTCGCGTGTGCAGCCTTAATGGTTAAAGTTACATAGAAATTATGTATAACGGAAATAGTCTTAATAATATTAACCATAAACGTGGGTGACACAGCTGGCACAGCTAGTCAATATATAAAAAAATCAATGCCACTTTTCGTTGTAATTTTATAACTCAAGAACAGGCTCACCTATCCGAATCAAATGTTTAGGCTTTGTTCGGACTATTTAGTAGATAGTTTATGTGAAGTTTGCACAAGATCGTTAGAGCGGTTCTTCACTTATCACATTTTTTGTAACAAATGAATTCAATAAATGGCGGATCAATTTGTTAATGGGGATTCTGCTGTCAAATTGAAACTTTTTTCAAATGGGGATTGTGTTGTCAAATTGAAACTTTTTTAGTTTGAATAAATGAATTTAATGTTCCAATATATTTTTTTAAATGTTTCACTTTATACGCAGCGAAGCACGTACCGGGCCGCTAGTTTTATATATACATTGATCATTCTTTCGTGGACCAGATGATCGTCTCTCAACACTCCAAGGTCACGGCGGGTGAGTGACACCGCCCGTTGCGTCTGAGATCAGAGCGAATCGATTCGGGATTTGTTTGGCCGAACCTTTTTTTGTGTCTAGTTTCTTTAGTTCGACCATAGACGAGATAGATTTGATAGTAGAAATTTTATTTTAATTTAGTTATTTTGGAAGACGCCAGTTTCTTGTACTGTTGATAACTGAAACCTTTTTGGCGATATATTTCAGTTTTTAATTTTTTTGCTATATGCGTTTAATTTAAGCAAGTTGTTACGACCTTTTTGGCCTGACCAACGACAGTGAGGTGACATATAGACGAAAAAGACTATGACATTGAGTAATAAAAAAGACGACGACCAATTTAGCTGACAAGACGACGAATTCAGCTATAATTCACGACCTAATATGTTTATAAAGACAAATAAACATTTTAGACCCATTTTTGACCTATTCTTTCTTACACAAGTCTTTTTTAATTTAAGTAAAATTCGACTTTTGATTTATACCACAATCATACATACATGACTGCCTCGTTGGACCAAAAGGTCCTGGGATCAAATATCGGGTTGGGCCAAAAAAAGGGCCTGGGTATTTCAGTATAGAAATTACTCAGTAACAGCCCGGAGTTAGGAAGTTGGGGGTTTAATCACCCTCGTGCCTCGGAAAGCACGTTAAGCCGTTGGTCCTGCGCCTGACCTCACTCTGGTCATGTCGAATTGCCGTCTCACCGGACTATGAGAGTGAAGGAACAGAGAGTGCACCTGTGTTAGCGCACACACTTATGCACTATAATATCTGCTGCGCAGATGATGATCCTCGTTGAGATTGGCCACCGATATCGGTTAGGACATTATTATCTATAAATGAATAAATATGTGTGTATATATGTACATATCATCATGCCTACGTTCCATGAAGTGGTGGGCAAAGTTCAAGAAGCAAAAAACTTAAGCTTAAGCTCCGCTAGGATGATGATGAAGTCTCTTTGTGGTAAGAACATGCGACTCGTAAGAGGAGGCTTTTAGTACAAACCTTCTATACTTTTTTTATTATTATTTACTTACATACATAACATCACGCCTATAATTCCCTAAGGGGTAAATGAAGCCAAACAGGCAGCAGGCCCGTTTACCACATTCGGCCAAAAATTAAATTGGGCTGAGTTAGATTGAAAATTGTTAAAAAGTAGTGACAAGTGGCTAGCTTGTCGCCTACACAATCACATACCCAAAACCCGATTTACAATTAGTCGCCTTTTACGACAAGTTAGGCAAGATACATAATTGGCACATTATTTTGAAGTCCCAGACCAACATGGGACAAACTGAATAATTCATATTTGAATGCAAGTATATTTGTAGGTTAGCGGTGAGTGAAAACATTGTATGGAAACGTGCATACTCAAATGACTATGCAAGTGTTATGTTAAAATGTATTTATTTTCTTTTTTTTCACCCCTAGAAATGCGTTACTCTACGCACCTCTCCTCGGAGGCTGAGATTGTTATCTGGGACTCCCAGGGACCTCTGCATCAGGAGACCCCCGGATCTCCTGCCAAGATAGAAAAGGCCGGGGTATATCCACTAAAACTCCGGGAACAATCCACGCCGACTGAGGCTTCGCGGGTGCCCCTAAGAAATCGTCCGCTAGGCCTCAGCGTCAGCCCGCTATCGGGCGCCCGCGCCAATGGTGGAGACGACCGGATGCATACAGTCGTCTCACCAGTCAGCTAGGTCCGTTAAGCGCGAGTTAGAGCCCCCTGACCCTGACCCGCTGAACCCACCAGGAGAGACGTGCTAGGACACCCAGCACGTCTCGACTCCTCCGCCCAGGAATCAGACGCCGTTTGCCACGACCGTAGGCCCACTCTTGCGCTGTACCCTCTGCTGAATCAGAGGGACATGTGGAGAGTGTCTCGTCGGGTATTAAGTTTCCCTATGCAAGGTTTTTTTAAAGTCAGATAACTCTAGGAAAAAAGCCGGTCGTTTTCATCTTGGGTACAGTATGCAGTGCAATGTCGTGTCTTTGTTACCTTAAATAAAAAAATAATCTGTCTTCTTGATGTAAAGTCGATGCCATATTCAAAATACTACAACGGATGTGAAAATTATATTTTATATTACTTTTATAGCTGTGCCCGCGGTCTCACACGCGTTCATGGTTAATGTTATAGCCTATAGCCTTCTTCGATAAATTGGCTATCTAACATTGAAAGAATTGTTCAAATCGGATCAGTAGTTCCTGAGATAAGCGGTTCAAGCAAACAGACAGATCAACAAAGAAACAATAAATATAAGTAGAAAGATAATTTATGAATAAAATACTTTCATATAATATCAACAGATTATTACTTTAAACAAACAATCTATGCAACATAGTAATGGCGAATCTCGATAACCCCACTTCCGCACTACACTTGCCACACTTGTCACGCACACTGGCGCGCGCGCAGAAAAGGATTAGAGAAAAGATGTTTGAAATAGTTCTACGTCTCCTCATTCGTAGCCGCGAGCGCGCGCTGAGTACACGCCTCGGTACAAAAGACATCAACGCGCCACCGAAGCGCGGCCTAGCGCGCGAAGAAAAGACACCAACGCGCGCCGATGCGGGACAAAAAGTCCCAAAAAAAATATGCGGGCGGAAAAGATTTTTTGCATGCGGGCGGAAAAGATTTTTTTTTTCATGCGGGCAGTAGAGATTTTTCACCGAAACGTTCGGGATCGCACATGTGGTCGGGCCGCGGCTGTAGAGGCAACGACCTCCGTTATGTAATTCGAACATCTTTTTTTGGAACGTCCTTGCGCACAGCTGTTTCCGAGTGTTGTTCCGAATTGAGTGTAGTGGTTTCTTTATTTGCTTCTTTTTGTGTCTGTGTGTTGTGAGAGTGTGGCGGCGAGGTGTCGTGCACGAGGTGAGTGTTTGACTTTTCTTTTTAACTACTTAACTGATCTTATTTCATTTCGTCATTAAGTACTGTAATGTTACGGTTAATATGTTGCGATCCTTTAGAGAAACGTTTCAAAAACTTAGTAGATTTACTGAGAAACTTATGATGAAATAGCGTTGTTCTATGCTAGAATAGAATTATTCATATTATTTGGATATTCATCGTTAAAACTTAGCCGTTCATGTATTGACATTAAGCGAAATGAATATTGTAACATTTTAAAACAAACTGCTTTTCATTATATCCATTTTGTATTACACTGCGACACGAACAAGTTCTTCGTTAAAGAAAAACGGTAGAAAAATGGTTCAATGCAACTGTAAAATTTGCATCGTCTCGTTAACAACGAGACTACTCTCAAATCGTTAACTTAGCAACTGTTGTCTGGTGGGAGATGTTGTGCTAATTGATACAAGGTAACCTTCTATTAACCTCTATAATGCATATTAGGTTTATTCTCCAAAGTCGGACGTAACACACCGTTTATAAATATAATTTGTTGAAATTTAATTAGACTAATCAATTTTTAAGTTACTATACTAACGTTCTGCAAATGATTGGAGATATTTTTGTTTTTATCTTTTATTTATATATTTATGTATTAGAGTATACACAGATTTTTTTTATTTGCGCCAAGATGTCGCATTGTATTACAAGAAATAAAGACTAAAATATCAATAGAGATTAGTTTTTATTACCAGCTGACAAACTTATTTTACAAGAAGCACAAAATAATGACAATCACAAAAAAAATTATAAATGTGATCATGACATTTGACTGTGACTTTATTCAGTTAAGTTTATCGAAAAGTTACCATAAACAAAATAAAAAATTAAAGAAGTTTTCTACAGTTCAAACTTTAGCGTTACCAAATTCTATCACAATCGGTTTAATTTGATTGAAGTGTGAACGGCACAGACAGACATACAGCCAGATAGTCACTTTTGAATTTATAACAGTCCTAAGAGATGTATTAGCAAAAACATATCTTCAATCTAACAAATACTGTCTGTCTGTATTTTACCGCTACCATCCTGCACAAACGAGTGTGAAATAGAGAAATAAATCTATTCGTTACAATCTTAATCGTAATATAATAAATTAAGTATGAACGAACCCACACCATCCGTTTCACATAAAATAACGATTATACTCCCAGTGGAGACGTGCGAAATAGAATGGCCTAGTGTTAGTATAGTTAGTAATGTAATCTTTTATTTTATTTTATCGAGCACTAGCTTAAGGCCGCGGCTTCGCTCGCGTGGTACATCGGTAAAACATTGCCTATGTGTTATTCTGATGTTTGAGCTATGTTGTTGTAAACTAACTAACTAACTAACTAAACTTCTCGCCACTTCCCTAGCGGGGTAGGCAGAGAGAACCGAAGGCCTGTTGTAAAGTTTTATTAAAATCTGTTTAGTAGCTTTTGCGTGAAAGACTAACAAATATTCATACATCCATCGATACAAACTTTCGCGTTTATAATATTAGTCACACTGGCTGTTGTCTTCCTTAATTTCTGTTGCGTAAAATTAAAAAAAGAAAATTACATACATAACTAGCTTCTGCCCGCGGTTTCGCTCGCGTGGTACATCGATGAAACATAGCCTATATGTAATTCGGGTGTATGAGCTATATTATCCTACAGTTTCATTAAAATCCATTAAGTAGTTTTAGCGTGAAAGAGTAACAAACATCCATCCATACAAACAAACTTTCGCATTTATAATATTAGTAGGATTTTATTTCCAAAATAGCTTAAACTTATTCTTGTTAAACCAGCTGGCTATCTGCCAAGCCGAATAAAATTGCTTCAGTCATTTAAGTAGAGTCAGTCAGCCATAATTTGATCTGCTTTATAGATAAAATCTTTAAGAAATGGATTTTTGTTTCCATGTGCATTTAGTTACATGTATGTATAGCTCATATTAAGCGGTGGTAGCTCAATGGTAAGGACACGCGCCTCTTAACCGAGGAGTGCGGGTTCGGGTTCAAACCCCGGCATGTACCTCTAGATTTTAAAAAATCTATGTACATATTTATACCACTAGCTCGACGGTGAGGGAAAACATCGTGATGAAACCTACAAATTCAAACAACTTTGAATTTGTAACCATGATCCAAAAATTGTCTGGTTCCCCTATCTTAGGGTTACGAAGGTCAGATCGGCAGTCGCTTCAATGTAATTACCAGACTCACTAAATCCTGGATCATGGTCTAAGCGGACCCCGTCTAAGCACGGGACATAACGCTAGGAAGATGATGATGTATAGCTCATATTAAAAATTACAGACATTTGATTTTTTATTATTTATATATGTATCGTATTGCATCCCCATTGCAGTATAGTGCTGTGAGCGATATTATTCCCTTCAATAGGGTTAAAAGAATTAATTTTTTATTGATATTATTCATGAAACTTTATGACCGTTTTTGTACGAAGACCAATACTAACTGCTTTTAAAAAGTTATTACCTAGAAAAGCCACGTTTGTCAAATTTTTTGAGTTAAAAGGTGGAGTTTAATACGCTATTAAGTATCAAACAGACTGAAATGAAAACAAAGACTTTTGCCAGAATACGCTGTTGGAACAGTTATAGAGTGTATCTTTTTTTAAATATTTCTCTGCTCTCCATTTTACATACTGTTTGTTATGATTGAAATATTAGTGTAAGTTTGGTAATGTCATAAAAATTGGGTGAACATTTTTGCATAGTCCTTTTAATTATGGTTTTTATTAATTACGGAGCTACGTTTTGACTACGTTTAAACTCGTGTTCTAATTTTTACTTTTATTTTGTACTGTTTTTAAATAAATTTTATAAATAATTTTCATACTTACATAGATTGATCTTACTCCAAGGTAAGTAGCACTTGTGTTACGGATATCAGAAACAACAGTGGTATTACAAATATATACTTGAATAAATATTGGATATTAACACTCAGACACATAACAAACACAAGTATTCATCATACGAATATTAACCTGGGTGGGGAGCAAACCCATAACTCTTGGCGCACGGGGCAGGGTCATTACCAAATGGGCCATTGAGCTTTTCCAATAAATCTATATTTTATACTAGCTGTGCCAGCGGTGTCACTCGCGTTTATGGTTAATATTATAAAGACTATTTCCGTCATACATGATTTCTATGTAACTTTAACCATTAAGGCTGCACACGCAACGGAAGCTTAAAAATGGAGTAACTTCTCCCGTTTTCCTAACTGTTCCCTTCACTACTCTGCTCCTATTGATTGTAGCGTGATGAAAAGTATACTATAACCTGCCCAGGAGTATGAAGAATAATTGTACCAAGTTTCGTTAAAATCCGTCGAGTAGTTTTTGTTTCTATAAGGAACATACAGACAGACAGACAGACAAAAATTATACTGATTGCATTTTTGGCATCAGTATCGATCACTAATCACCCCCTGATAGTTATTTTGAAAATATATTTCATGTACAGAATTGACTTCTCTACAGATTTATTATAAGTATAGATTTATTGATTAACATTGTGGTTTAAATTATGTCACTCTAACTAACAATAATTTAATATAAATTTTAATATATGTTGTGTTAAGAGTAACAAGCATCATCATGGCGATTTATAAGTGTTTATTTGAGACTACGTAAATAAAGATTATTTCATTTCATTTCATATATGAACATCGCCATTCTTACCCGAATTCGCTAATCCAAAACGGAAATGAATAGAATTTTAAGAGTGTATTATATTTATATATGTGGTCCAATATATACAACTGTAAAAGCCTTATTATTGATTTGATGGACGAGGTCAATTTATCCATCATTCATCATCTTCCTAGCGTTATGTCCCGTGCTTAGACGGGGTCCGGTTAGACCATGATCCAGGATGTAGCGAGTCTGGTAATTACATTGAAGCGACTGCCGATCTGACCTTCGTAACCCTAAGATAGGGGAACAAGACAATTTTTGGATCATGGTTACAAATCCAAAGTTATTTGAAATATAAAAAGCATATATATTAATCACAAAAATATTTTGAGCGCTTCCATTTCAAACTTCGGGTTTAGTTTTTAAACTCAAACTTCCCATTTTACGTAAATATTAAGAAATAACTAGGCAATTTAAAATATCTTGAATGTTTTGTCACTGATTTAAAATTATCGTGACGAAATTCTAGCTATGTCCGGAGGTTTCCATTTCGTCTGTCTGTCTACCTTTCAAAAATTGCTATGTAACAATTTTACCCCCGTTGGTAGGTAATAAATCAGGCAACTACATTTTAACTCCACTCGGTACACATAAAATAACCATTACATCTCGCTCTTACCGGGCTCATGGAAATTGAACTGCACATGTGCTTGCCAATGGATTTGTTTGAACTTAAATTTCGCTACTAGTTTTATTTTTCAGGAACATGGAATATTGTGAAAAAGAAATGACAAATGGCTAGCTCGCCGCCTACACAATCACATACTCAACCCCGTATACCATTAGTCGTCTTTTACGACATGCTAGGCAAGAAACACAGTTGGAAAATTATTTTTAAGTCCAAGACCAACACGGGACAAAATAATAATAAATAATTAATAAACTCTATTAAATAATGTAAACTAATGTAATACTAATTTAAATTTAATAAAAATAACGCATGAATTGCATACCGGGAATTGGAAAGTTTGCTCATAGATATTGACACTATTATTCACGTCACATCATTAATCGATATATCTAGCAACTTGTCGTCGAGTTAGAATATTTTATTAGTAAAATATTCTAAAGATATTTTGTAAGCGTACATTTCAACCGAAAAAATGTTTTGAACCCTGAGACAATAAAGAAGTGTCCGCTAAGAAACAAAAACAAAACATCCTTATTTGGATGATTCCGAGTCTTCCAATCGCGTGCGCTTATATTCTGCATATTATTTACTTGAATATACCAGTATTAATATAAAAATAAATCATAGTTTGATATGATTTTTATTTTAATCAGGATTCAAAATTAAATTAAAAAAAGACGATTTAACTGCCCTAGAACTTTTAATTGAATTGAAAAAAAATCGAATGGCTGTCATACGAATGCATAACTACAAACGTGAAATTCAAATTGTCACGGAAATCATATTAGATGAAATGGACCTAAAGCTTCAATGGCTTTAGTTTTGTCTGCACGACAATAGATGGCGTTACCTGTTACAAAATGTTTAAACGTTTCAATTTTATATAGAAGTACCTATTCATGTAAAGAGTTATTCATTATTATGTATCTTTGAATTAAAGAATCCCCAGACTGACACACCAATTCACTAGTTTAAAACTAAGATTATAAGTTTTTGATATGTAGGTATCCTAGGTGAACAAATAGACATACTCAAATACGTTTATAAATATCTATTACTCGAGTAAAATTGTACATGTTTATCACACGAAAGATTTGCCCCTAGCGGGATTCCAAACCGCGACCCTTGGTTTCGTGACTAGGGTCTCTGACCACTCGACCAACGGCTGACCCGTAGACTACATTGACGAAGACACATTGCATTCAAGTTGCGCGTGACGTCACACCTGGGTACAATTTTTATTTGAAAGTGACGCGATAAGCCTCCACTCGCAAATTTTGATGCTCTTCATCTTTGTAATTTTTTGTTAACTTGGTAAAGCGAAAAATATGTGCCTTGTATTTTTTTATAATATAACTGACGGACTAAATAGAATTATAGTTTTTTGGACCAGTATTTATTCAGCGATAGTAACATTTTATCGCATAGATATTTTAAGTATGTTACAACTGGAATCCTATTACAGTTTAATAGACAAGCCTCGCGATACAGGTTACAGACAGGCAGACTGACTACTCAAGCTTATTATACATATATATCACGCCCGTATTCCCCGAAAAACAAAACGGGGCTGGGTTAGATGGAACATTGTGATAAAGTAGTGACAAGTGGCTAGCTCGTCGCCTACAAAATTACACACCCAAAACCCTACATACCATTAGTCGCCTTTTACGACATACTAGGCAAGAAACACAGTTGGCACATTATTTTTAAGTCCCAGACCAACATCGGACATATCAATTAAAGCTTATTATTATTACGCTAAAACCGTTTGGTATGAATCAAGAAAAATGAAAAATACACATGCAGACACCACATTCTTAATACTAGTTAGAATACTTTGTAGCACATGGCGCGGGACAATTAATTGAACTGTACCGTTTGAAGAGACCTTTTTTTTTTGCACGGACTTGCACGATCAAGAAATGCTCGGAGATTAGCGGTCGGTGGCAATTATGAACAAAAAACACGATTTTAAATTGATTATAATTGGAGCTTAATTGTTTACGGTCTTCCTATAAAAAAATTAACTTTTATATTTTTCGAAAATTTTACCCAATGGGTCTTTTAAAGAATTATAAATAATAAATAAATAAATAAAAGAAATCAAATTAAGACTGCCACGATTTTAGCTTGATGAAGATGCATAGGTAGGTAGCACTGAATTGTTATTGAAGAAAATACAACGATTAAAAAAAAAACCTACTGAGTTCCAAGACCCTAGATATTAATGATGCTGTCGATATTGATGTTTTGAATTAATTATTATTTAACTATAGAAACTCGTAACAATAAAGTAAATAGTGTATTAATTATCTTTGGTTAAAATATAAAAAAATAAATAATTTCCCTAGACTGACACACCAATTCCCTAGTTCCAAACTAAGCTCATGCTTGTACTATAAATAAATAAATAAGTATTCGACTATACTACATACATTGATCAGATTCCGTAGTAAGAAGCTTAAGCACTTGTGTTACGGATATCAGAATCAACAGTGGTATTACAAATATATACTTAAAAATTAAATATTAACACCCAAACACAGAACAATTCATCATACGAATGTTTGTCCTGGGTGGGGATCGAATCTACAACTCTTAGCGCATGGGGCAGGGTCACTACCGAATGCGACATCCAAACTATGGATACTAGGTGAACGGGTAGATATACTTAAATGCGTTTATAAACATCCATGACTCGAGTAAAAATATCATCATCTCATCATCATCATCATGCTCATCACATGAAACATTTGCCCCTAGCGGGTATTGAATCCGCAGTCCTTAGTTTCGCGACCTGGGTCTCTGACCAGTCGACCGACGGGCAATTCAATAGAAAAATAAATGGTTTAAGCGCTTGTGTTACGGTATTAAATGTTAGATTCACACCCAGACACCAAGTAAACAGAAGTATTCATCACACAAATGTTTGTGCTGGGTGGGCCCATAACTCTTGACGCATAGACCGGGCCATTACCGAATGAGATATCGAGTAAATTCTTTAAACTTCAATTCTCTGTGAAGGTAGCCTTTAGGGGAATCCCGTTTTTGCACTCACGAGCAATACTTAAACACACCGTCGCAGTATAAAAAATATTATTTCTTTATTAGTACCTCACATTTAATATAATTAAGTGCAGTTTTATTTTAACAAGAAAGTAATAAAATCAATAAAAAATAATACGATAGTCTTTATGTGAGACAGGTGCAACGTTTTTATGTATGACCTTAAATATACAGGAACTATTTAGTTGTACATATTATTTTCAATTATATTCCGTTACTACCTGCTGTTTGCGACTTAGTCTAGTTGAAATTTAGAATTCGTTCGTTATTGTAAGTTTCATCAATATCGATAGAGCCGTTTCGGAGATACCTAAATCAAAGAGATTGATTGATTGATACACTTCATCGTACATCACGATCATTTTTAGTTGTCTACACTTCTATTATAAAGAGGAAAGATTTGTATGTATTTAAGTAACGAATAAACTCAAAAACTACTGGACCGATTTTGATATTCTCTTAGTCCGAACCAATAATAAAATGAAAGTGGTCTTTTGTCACAAAAGGTTGGGACCACTGGTATAGATAACATTAAATATATGAATAAAGTAGTTAGTGTTCCTATTATTAAATATAATTAATAAATATAAATATTCGACTACATCACATACATTGATCTGACACCGAGGTAAGTAGCTTAAGCACTTGTGTTACGGATATCAGAAACAACAGTGGTATTACAAATATATACTTAAATATTGGATAATAACACACAGACACAGAATTAGTATTCATCATACGAATGTTTGGCCTGGGTGGAAATCGAACCCACAACTCTTGGCGCATGGGGCAGGGTCACTACCGAATGCGCTATCGAGCTTGTCAACTATTATTACTAGTCATGTGGGCAGTTCGTCGCTAAAATGACTTCCATGATGGATACGGCCGATTATATTATAATTATGATTATAGAGCGCGATCAAAATATTCATCAAGTCGCCTCAAAGCAATCTATATCTGTCACGTTCGGAAATAGGTTCCATCTGCGGTGTTCCATTTTTGGGTCCAAAGCAAAGGATGAGACAGGTGCCTGTCCCTTTTTTGATGCTTAGATATTTTCAATTATAAATAAGCACAAACTGCAAACTATAAGTTTAGCAATTAAATTGTAAAATTCTTTGCGTGTCCAATAATGTAATTAATTGTTTTGACTACTTTTAGATGACAAACATCTTCAATACTTTTAACAAATAATGGAAGCTGTAATAAATCTTTATATTCCTGGATAATATACTATTGCAAAATTAATAAATTGTTAGAACTATGGATAACAAAATTAGTCGTTAAACATTAAGTAAGGCCCATTCAGCTATAATAGGGATGCTGTTCAAAACGGTTCCAATCTGGGTCAATAGGGTAGTTGTTTAAAAATATTTATTTAGACGGTCATTTAGAACACTAAAAATACCAAGACATCTATTTTAAACTGTTCTAATTTTTTTATTTCAAAATAAATTCATGTTATGCACCAACGAGATCAAATAAAGTATACTGTGTAAAAAAATTAAAGTTATACGCGATTTTTTTGTAAATGCGTATCGTAATCATAATAACTCGGGCGTTATCTATACTAATATTATAAAGAGGAAAGATTTGTATTTTTGTATTTTTGTGTGTGTGTATGTTTGTAGTGAATAAACTGAAAAACTATTGTGCCGATTTCAAAAATTATTTTACCATTGGAAATCTACATTATTCGGAAGTAACATAGGCTAAATTTTATCCCCATATTCGTGCAGGAATGGAAACTATGCGGGTAAAACCGCGGGGCGCTGCTATTTCTGTATAAATTAAATTCACTTCACAAGTCACTTAACTTGTGAAGGGCAAGGTCGATTTAACTATTTTTGAACTGTTATTCCTAAAAATACTTCCAGAGACATTTATCTAACATTAAAAAAACTTTTAATCCATTGTTGTGTCCACGTAGGCCAATTGAGATGTCATAAGGCGGCAGTTGTGGGCAGAAACTAGTTAGTCAATAAAAATTTGACCTTTGTGATAATATCTTATTGACTTCAAAACAGAGGCCACTTTAAGAACTAGAATTAAAAAAAAAACTCAGATGACCAAGGAACTCTTAGACCAGGATGCAGTGCATCATTCCACAGCAGTTTAATCATCAGATCAATGCTTCAGGCATTTGTTAATAAAATTTTTCTGCTAAGTAAGTAAGCTAATTCATAATTACCTTATCAAAAGTTCAGGCTTATTTCCAACGCGTTATTACGGAATATCTTTGCTGTGGATCACTATTATTTCTTTTGGTATATTTTTATAATTGCATAGCAGCGTTCGCGTAATTATAAGGTTGTTGTATAGTTAACATTGAATTTCTGCGTCTAAGAAGGTGATAGTTTAATTGCGGTGATAATGTTAGCTCTACTAAGTTGTTAGTTGGTTAGCTGCCTACGTTCTCTTGCTATTTGGTTAAGAGCAATGTAGATTGTGACTTGTTATTATAGAAATAACATACACATATAACACACACACACATACACACACACGCACACACACACACACATAATTTAGGCCTTTATTATGTTTTATTTATACTAACCAAAGAGTTCTAACACCTGTTAAGGACCTCCTTATTATAAAACCTTCGCTTACCGAAGAGCTAGTAGTATAGTTGCGACTGAAAATTCGGCCTGGTGACGTTTTTTTTTTTTCTTAGCTTTGCACGGCTTGTGCTTTAGCCACAAACAAAGGTTAGGAAACGGATATATCATTCAATTAATACAGGATCGGATTAGATAGTAGAATCAGTAAGGTAAGGCGTGTTATAGGAATAATATGAAATAAGAAATGAAATAATAAAATTACTTTTTCTAAAAAGATAGTCTAAAAGATAATGAGTACATATTTATAATTTTATATTGATATGGAACATATAAGACGACCTTGCTGTCGTTTCGGACACAAAACGTTCGGATAGTCTGTCCGTATCGACACTTTTAATTTTTTTTAATCGTACGTGGCGTTTCAACTAACACCCCTCGTATGGCGCGTGTTTCACTACGGCGCTTTTAAACATTAAACATGCTGCATTACATAAAAAAATATAACCAAAAAATTTATCAAACATCAAAATCCTAACCGATTTCAACTAGATACTAGTTAGTAACTTAGCGCAATTCATTGTTCCGAACTTTTGAGCTAACTCAATGTTGCGTTATGACCTATAAAAACGGTAAAGTAACTGTTAAGTTAAACCCATTAATAAGCTGTCACTTTTAAGAAATTTAAAACAATAGGGAGTTTAATTTCGATGTAAGGGTGAGCATAGCTAAGAATTCCATTATTATTAAGTAATGAGCGAGCCATTTAATTAATACATAGGCCTACTTGACGGTAATTATTATAGGATGACATTGTTGGTATTAATTAGTCTTGGTGATAATTATATGGAAATAATATATTCTGTTAATTTTATTAATGTATGTAGTTATGTTTGTCATTCACTATTTAACGGCTCCACGCAATTATCCAGCTTATATTTTGCACATATATTGCTTGCTTCATAGTAAAATAACCTATCTCAAAATATGTTGTATATTTAAATTAATATTACATGTTAAAAAAAAGGTTAATTTTCCATCAGTAGTATATTTTAAGTTTGAGTCGCTTTACTACAAAGCATGCGATAGAAATTTATAAAATTTTGAAGTTCTTGATATTATTTTGAAGTTGATATAGTATATTACAAGAGTTGTGTTCCTCATCCTCTTGTAATATACGTCATCTTTCACATTTTTTATCGTGCTACTGTTAAGTAATATGAGAATAATATTCCTGCTTCCTCCAAAAAGTTAGGATTTCGATGGACAGATATTAGTACCATAATTTAGATGTACAAAATTCAAAGTAAGTTAATTATAGAATATAATGCACACATATCTAGCTCCTTATAAGCTTATAAGTTCAAAAGAAATCCTGCCCATATGAACTATCCAAATAAGTACATAAATATTACAACGCATATATCACATTATTTGTAAGTTCTTTTGATAATAATAAACATTATAAAACATTTAATTTCTTTATTATACCCAATTATTTATTTAGACACCTTTTAACTAAATTCAAATTCAAATTCAAAATTTCTTTATTCATGTAGGCCTCAAAAAAAAGCACTTATAAATCGTCAATTTTACAAAATTTTTAGAGCAATGTGAATCTACCACCGGTTCGGAATGCTGATTCTACCGAGAAGAAACCGGCAAGAAACTCGGTAGTTACTCTTTTCAGCGTCAAAATATACATGAGTAATATACACGTTTTTTTTTAAATGTTCTAAACCAAATCATACAATCAATGACTGCGGGAGATGACATAATATGATGACTTACAATAAAAGTGTAAGATTAACCAGAGCAGACCAGCCCCCAAAGGTGGCACCTGTGCACAAGCATGACGTATGTGTCAGCACAACTAGATAAGATAGATAACATTTTAAGTTTAAAGGCTCTATGTAATGTAACCAGAAGGGAATTGATATAAGAAGAGTAAATAAATATAAAAATACATTCCGCTTGCAATAGGGATGATGACTGCATTAACAAACTATAATTCTATTTAGTTCGTCAGTTAGATTAAACAAAATACTAGACACATATCGCTATATCAAATTAACCAAAAATCACAAAGATAAAGAGCATCTATGTTTTGGAGTGGCTGCACTATTTAGTTAAAATTGGACGAAAGCGTGACGTCACGCGCAACTTGAATGCAATGTTTGTTTGACAATTAAATAAAAAATACGTTTAATATTTTTCATAATCTAACTGACGGACTAAACTGATTTTTTTAGTTATCTTACCGATTCCCGGAGGGGTGGTCATAGTTAAAACAATAATGAGCGCGCTATGTTGCCGACGCTGGCCTCATCACTTTTATATTAATACTTTTTATAAATTATTAAAAGTATTATTATATATATTTATTATTATAAGTATTAACTATTATTTTTGTATCCAAGTTTAGAATACTAATTTTATTTTCATATAAAGTACCTATTGTTTTCTATCAGTCTCTTTACAAATACACGTCTGTTCACATCTTGGTAGTCTCTATCATTTAAATGTCTAAATAATGCTCAACCAAAAATAGAATTGGCTAGGGTTACATCACAGACTCAATACCTAATATGCCATTAGTCCCCTTTTACGACATAGCAAGGAACAGTTGACACATTCTTTTCCAGCCCCAGACCAATGGGCTAAACAGTGTGCTCATTAATTAATGACGGATCAATTATTGCTCGAAAAATACCCTGTATAATGGCATTAACGTTGAAAACAATTGATCTACATATTTTATACAACTCGTTTTTATGCACCCCACAACGCGACAAGTGAAAATAATGATCACGAATCAAATTGAAAATGGAAACGACTTCATCGCAATGAGATGGCAATTAAAACTGCAGTAGCGGTAATTGCTCATTTTACCACAACTTTTAAGTAAAAAGCACCCTATAAGGGACAGGTAATATTTCTTATTCTGTTTAAAACTAATGAAGATGTGAATAAAGTTAAATCGTCAAAAGTTGTTTCTGCTCATTTGCTATTGTACTGTCAATTAGGGTAGGACAAACTGTAACGCTTTAATATACTTAGGGCCAGTGGTAACGGTTTGTATTGGAGGGAGGCGGGTTCGAAAAGGGGGAGGGGTAAAAGTAAATTAATTACTACATACATTAGTCAGTCTAACCCAGCCCGTGACAACCCTATTGTCCCGTGTTGGTCTGGGACTTAAAAAGAATGTGCCAGCTGTGTTTCTCGCCCAAATGCCAAGTTGACCAATTTCACAAGACAATACCATCAATTTTTTTGGTAAATTCAGTACAATAATTGTCATAGGGAGCACTTCACGGCACCGCTTACCCAGCGTTAATGACATCACATTACAACAGTATTAAGTACACTATTCAGCCATAATTCAAAAAGTTATTGCAATTACATCGTCGGTTTTTGTAGCCGACAATTACAGGACACAGGTGCTGAGCGACTTTGCGCAGAACGTGCGGTATTCAAACACCTTGTATCGTTAGTTTGTTTCATTCGTTAGATTGTCCTCGATCGATTCTAAAGAAAGCTTGAGGACGTGGTCACGATGACAGCTGTGAGCGACGCGACAAGCGAATCAACCCTGTTACACGCTCATCGCTATAGTCTGACTGGGGAATATTGAGGTACATAATATATAATATGTGTACTCTGTCCCATGTTGGTCGGGAACTAAAAAATAATGTGCCAACAGTGTCTCTAGCCTAGCATGTCGTAAAAGACGACTAATGTTATATCGGGTTTTGGGTATGTGATTGTGTAGGCGACGAGCTAGCCACTTGTCACTACTTTTTTACAATTTTCCATCTTACCCAGCCAAGTTTTGTCTTTGGCTGAATGTGGTTATAGGGGCCTACTGCCCCTTTGACTCTGGCCTACCCCTTTGGCGATTATGAGCG
Organism: Glyphodes perspectalis; assembly: GCA_951394215.1. Classification (NCBI taxonomy): domain Eukaryota; kingdom Metazoa; phylum Arthropoda; class Insecta; order Lepidoptera; family Crambidae; genus Glyphodes; species Glyphodes perspectalis. Next base: position 14,406,912 of record OX596207.1, on the reverse strand, counting down.
TGATGTTATGTGTGTGTGCTCTATAGTGGAAAGCTGTAATAATATAAAACTTTTCATACCTTATCAACAATTTTGCCACAGTTGTTTGTGTGTGTAAAAGTAGGTAAGTAACATTGTTTTTTCATTTATACCTATACTTATTTATATTATAATTTATATATAGGCTATTTATTTATATTATAATTTATATATAGGCTATTTTCATTATATACCAGAACCGTAATTTAATGAATAGGTATGGTGATCACCTGTCATAATTGTTGAAAACTAATCTCTAATGCAAGAAGCAAATTTTACCATTTTTTTAACTCGCCGACCGAGTTCTTAAACAAGAATCTCCGTTCAATTAATTTTAATTTATATCTGAAGACCAATGCTGTGGCGGACCCAGTTATTTACAGTTAAAACGTGGGCACGAATTAACAATTCATATGTCGACAGTGCACTCTTCATGCACTGGGCAGATTAAAATAGCACTAGATCCAGCAAATATGCAAATTGATCAACTCGGATGGATTAGACTGGTTCGAGTAAGATTTTTATCTGCACACGTGTGGGTAGCCCGTTTCATATATGCTGTAAGCACAGCGTGTACAAAGATAGTAAAGTAACGCTGTGAGCACAGTGTATATGTCGCAGGTAATTTGTATGATTTCGCCGTTTACATAATAATAATAATAGAGAAAATAAGAAAATATACTGAACTACAAGATCAAATTAAAAGAGTATGGAAAATGAACCACGTTACAATAGTACCAATAGTCGTGTCCACCACCGGAGTCGTACCTAATCAGCTGTTAGTCAGCCTACATCATTTAAATCTCCCAAAGTACACATATATTACTCTACAAGAAGCAGCCATTCTCAACACCTGTAGAATAGTAAGAAAATTTTTGCAACTGGAGTCTGAGTCGAGCCCATAACCAATTCATCTTTGCTTGGTCAACAGCCCGCAAAGTTGAATATTCCCCTTTCAAAGGGAGAAAATATTTATATATTTTAAAAACAATAATAATAATAATCATTTATTCATAACCCGTAAATGGTGCGTTTACAATAGTGTTCTGAGAAAATTCTGGGTTTAATTTTTAACACCGAAACTAGTATAAACTGTATTTCCAGCATCAGCGAGAAACATCACGAGTTTAAATACGGCGTCGTCAGTTTAAAAACGCTCGCAGTTATGTATTATGCCGAAGGCAAAATGTATATTGCGGTCATTATATAGTATACCGCAAGTATTTAGTTTAGGTCAGGTTAGGTAGTAGTTAAAATGATAGGTACGACGATGAGCGAAGCCAGGAGTGTTGTGTACAACTGCGACCCTACAGCTAGAACCGAAGAACAACCAACGTCGAAATTATAACAATTGATCGAGTTATAGCCTTCGCCATAATACATAACTGCGAGCGGCTTTAAACTGACGACGTCGTATGTAAACGGCGGAATTATACAAATTGCCTGCGACATATACAAGTGTTAGGTTATTTTTATGTTACTACAGTTTATAGTGAGTGTATTGTATAATGTTTTGGTTGTTTAATCATAATGTTTTAGTTTAACACGTTTTAATATAAAATCTATATTTCTAGTCTATGGGTAACCCTAGCAACATTTAACGTTTTAATATGACAACACTGTGTGTGCGGGATTGGTAGAAATTATGGCGGGAAAAACGAGAACGCTCAACGATTGGCCACGTCACCGATATCACGCGATGACGCGAGCCAATCGGAGAGTTGGAGGTGCCCGCCAACTGATCGTCGGTTGGCCGAGGAGCTGCGCTCCGGGGGGCATTCTTTTTGAGTCAAAAAAAAAAACGACAAAAGCAGTGACCTAAGTAACTAGTCGATAGTTATGCTGTAAAAATTATCATTAATTGTAGAATAAATCCAATTATATTCTGAGTTTGAGTTTCTCTTCTAAAGCTACCGTCTTCAAGTTTGGGTTTCTTACACAAGGATAGTGAAGTAAGTGTAAAATAGTATACGCCTACCCGATTTCGGTCAGGACGGTCGATCTCAACGAGGATTCACCAACTGCCAAGAGATATTATAGTGCATAATAAGGCCTGTTGGTCGAGTGGTCAGAGACCCTAGCCACGAAACCAAGAGTTGCGGGTTCGAATCCCGCTAGGAGCAAATGTTGCGCGTGATGAACATGGACAAGTGTACTCGAGTCATGGAGGTTTATAAACGTATTTAAGTATGTCTATCCGTTCACCTAGTATCCATAGGACAAGCTTTAATCTTCGTTTGGAACTAGGGAATTGGTGTGCCAAATTTATTATTATAAGTGTCTGCGCAAACACATATCGACGCTTAAGAACCAAGACCATCTATCTACACTTTTGGCGCTTTTTACTTTTTAATGCAGTTATTTTTATGATTAATTTACGCATCGTTTCCTTTGATCAATAACCTTAAATTCGCATTAAATAAGAAGTTATGAAAAAATACCAATACAACCTAAGTTACGTGACGTAATAAATTTAAGGAAATAAAACGTTTTTTTTGTCTCCTGTGAAGTCGACTTTTTGTAGATAATGGTCTTGGTTCTTAAGCGTCGATATGCACTCTTTGTTACTTCACTGCCATTGTTCGGTGAGACGGCAATCCGTTATTATCGGAGAGATGCCAGGTGCTAGACCTACGCCTAAACATGCTTAGTAAGTGTATACTATACGTTGGTATACATTATATATACCATCAATAAAGCATGATATGTTATCATCAAATCGACAACTCAAAACACCATCAACGAGTGTAAATGTAACATTTAGGATGACTTAATAACTATGTATTAAGTGTATTGCTTGTTGCATCCGATTACATCTAAAGTGTATCAGACTAATTTGCAATGTACTGTAGGAAATCTCCAATAAAAACCACCATATACACGTAACTTAGCTTTTATTTACACTGATCACAATCTTCTCACGCACTATACTCCGCCTTCACATGTTCACAGCTCGTAATAGAATCCCCTACCAACCACGTGCCCATGCTTTTATACAACCCCCGAGTTTTACAAACTTGGCACGTGGCGCTAGTGTCTTTTCCAATTAAATTATCTATTTAATATTAGCATAGCAATATTCATTGTAAGTATATGTTAATAATTATTTCTTGAATATTTAATAATTTAACACATTAATAGAACTCATACTTATAAATACTATCCATAAAACGATTTACCAAATACCGGAAATAAGTTGTCATGACTTCTAATAATTACGTGAATATGCTTATGTTTTCTACATAGGTATATATTCCAATATAGATCATTTGTATATGCAGTAATTGTAATTTATTAATTGATTCTACTCAAAAATAGAAACGGAAACGGAACCTCTTGTTTTGAAAGTAGCTCGATATTACAAATGATTAAACGGTAATAATTGTTAATAATTTATCAAAATCTTATAATGAATTTTCAGAATGTATAATAAAATGTAAAATAATTTTGCAACCAGTATTTGTAATTATTAACTTATTGTATTGAAAAATAGCAACGGAATGGAACCCCTTTTTAAGAGTAACTCAATCGATAGACTTAATTATTACAATCAGTTCATTTTTATAAAATAATTGTCAATAATTTGTCAAAACCTTACACTCGACCATCCTGATGCCATGTGTAGCCCCTACACATGTATCCGGTGAAACCTTACACTCGGTTATATAACACAAAACAAAAAAAAACTTTCGATGCAATCTGCGCTGAGTATGCTTTGTATAAATATAGTATAAATCATTGCTTCCTGATAGTAAATTTAGGTATAAATCGACACATCAATTAATTCCCGGTTTTAAATCTTTACCCAAATTAAACAAAGTCAATAATGATATATACAACGAAATTAACTATACCGACAATGCACTGCAGGTATGCGTGAATTAATGATTTCAACTGAGCATATTCATTGCGTATCTGATTTTGGTTAATTCTCGAAAAATTCACTTCGAGACTAACATACTTCGAAAATTCACTCGAAGCTTACTCGAAAAATTCACTTCGAGACTAGCATATACTTCGAAAATTCACTCGAAGCATTCTCGAAAAATTCACTTCGAGACTAGCATATACTTCGAAAATTCACTCGAAGCATTCTCGAAAAATTCACTTCGAGACTAGCATATACTTCGAAAATTCACTCGAAGCTTACTCGAAAAATTCACTTCGAGACTAGCATATACTTCGAAAATTCACTCGATGCATTCTCGAAAAATTCACTTCGAGACTAGCATAAACTTCGAAAATTCACTCGAAGCTTACTCGAAAAATTCACTTCGAGACTAGCATATACTTCGAAAATTCACTCGAAGCATTCTCGAAAAATTCACTTCGAGACTAGCATATACTTCGAAAATTCACTCGAAGCACTCTCGAAAAATTCACTTCGAGACTAGCATAAACTTCGAAAATTCACTCGAAGCATTCTCGAAAAATTCACTTCGAGACTAACATACTTCGAAAATTCACTCGAAGCTTACTCGAAAAATTCACTTCGAGACTAGCATAAACTTCGAAAATTCACTCGAAGCATTCTCGAAAAATTCACTTCGAGACTAACATACTTCGAAAATTCACTCGAAGCTTACTCGAAAAATTCACTTCGAGACTAGCATATACTTCGAAAATTCACTCGAAGCATTCTCGAAAAATTCACTTCGAGACTAGCATATACTTCGAAAATTCACTCGAAGCATTCTCGAAAAATTCACTTCGAGACTAGCATATACTTCGAAAATTCACTCGAAGCTTACTCGAAAAATTCACTTCGAGACTAGCATATACTTCGAAAATTCACTCTAAGCACTCTCGAAAAATTCACTTCGAGACTAGCATAAACTTCGAAAATTCACTCGAAGCATTCTCGAAAAATTCACTTCGAGACTAACATACTTCGAAAATTTACTCGAAGCTTACTCGAAAAATTCACTTCGAGACTAGCATATACTTCGAAAATTCACTCGAAGCATTCTCGAAAAATTCACTTCGAGACTAGCATATACTTCGAAAATTCACTCGAAGCACTCTCGAAAAATTCACTTCGAGACTAGCATATACTTCGAAAATTCACTCGAAGCATTCTCGAAAAATTCACTTCGAGACTAGCATATACTTCAAAAACTCACTCGAAGCACTCTCGAAAAATTCACTTCGAGACTAGCATAAACTTCGAAAATTCACTCGAAGCTTACTCGAAAAATTCACTTTTGAGATATTAAAAAAAATCACCCTGAAGACATTATGTCATACTTGTTTATTTTAACGGCTTAGAGAATCAAATGGGCCAATTAATAAAATAGGCAACTATTCTGCATGTTCATCGTCACTTTTTTATTTGCCATGTCATGTCATCATCATAATCATCATCATCTATCCCTACAACGTCTGGTGCTGCTATGTGTATCCACGGTTGCGTCCTATCTGTAGCTACTGTCGCTCTGTACTTATTCTTTATACCTTCAAATCCTGGTATTGGTAACTTAAAACGATCATTGCCTAAAATCTTTGTAACGCGATATGGACTTTCATTGCGGGTAAAAGTTTTGAAGTTTTGCAATTGTTCTAAAAAAAAACTATACTAAATCACCTTTACCGTATGTACGAGCACTATCATAATATTCTTTTTGAGTTGCCTTAAAAAAAAGATGCCTAATGCCTCCTCAATATTTTCTTTAACCTCACGACATACCTCCGAAAGTTCAACAACTTCGCGAGTCAGTCATTTTGTTAAGTATCGGATTCATTTCACTAGACATACAAAGGCCAAATATAATTTCAGCAGGAGCTCTGCCAATAGATTTTTGTACTCTATTATTTAATCCTAATTTATCATCCCAGTCCTTTTTGTCATGTTTTAAATTCTGTGCAGTTAGAGAATCGATAATGGTGCGATTGTATCGCTCGACTTGTCCATTGGACCTCGGACTGGCTACGGCATTTAAAATGTGTTCAGACAAAACTTTCGAAACGCATTGGATGTAAAGCAGCTACCTCTATCACTAATCAATCTTTCCGGAGACCGAAATGTATCAAAAATATCTTCTAAAATCTTAAGTACATTTTGAGTTCTGGTGTTTCTAACAGGTTTTATAAATATAAATTTTGTGAAAGAGTCTACGACTTATAAGTGAGTGTACCCTCGCTTTGATTTCACAAAGGATAAGCAATCTGTGCAAAACCAAAAATAAATTCTCTAAAATAACTAAACGAGCCCCAACAATTGCCGCACTCTGTACATTTTCAGGTCACGGGAACTCGGAAACAGATTTTATTTTACTTTCGCGTACCTTTTCATGTTCGTGGTGTGACAATATCTACGGCCAATACACCAGAGAGCGTTAACTATTTATTACAATATTCATTTCTGTAGTATTAGTCTCTAAGAGTCATCTAAGTCATGAGCAAAACAATATCTGTAACGGTCTAGTATTTTATAAATCCTATTCTTATCATGGTCAGAAACGAGTTCTCCTATTTTAACTGTTTCCCGATCTATATTGGGTGTACTTACTGTACCTTTCTGCGAGACCCTAGTTGCAATACGGTTAACAATTTGAACTTTGCCAGCCCTGGAAAAATGAGTTTCTCCAAAATTGTACAAGGAATCGAACGAGGCGTTACTATTACATTAAGTTTACCATTAATTCAATGAAAGAAATCGTAACGTGGTCCTATCTTTGTATACTACTACATGCAGCTGCTCCTAAAATGATTGACCTATAGTGATATTTAGTACCACTGAACCCAGTGACTGCACTAAACTATTACCCAACCCCATCAAAGTAGGCTGGTTGAAATGAGGTATTCCCCATTTGGACAACAGATTCTCTGATCAATGTGACCTCGCTACCTAAGTCCACGAATGAGTCGCGATTAGGTCGTTGTTGACTTAATTGGTTTACAAACATTTGAATTTGGCTCGGAACTACAAATGCACAGGGTTTTTTCTTGTGTTGCGGTGTTACTTTATACGGTGTTTACTTTAGTAGTTTTATTATCCTCAATAAAGCAACTTTCGATTGTGTGTCCTATTTTAGAACAGCGATTACATTTTAGTATAGGTTTAGGACATGACATATAATGATGACCATTATCCTTGCAGTTAAAACAGAAGGTTACGCTAGATGTCGACCTTATGGCAGACTTATTAGTTTGATCATTGTCGCCAGAATACATAGAGGTTCTACTTTTGAATGGCATACTAGAACTGGATATTGAATCTTTGTTACTTAGTAGAAATTGTAGCAACTGGTCTGGTTCGGTACATCTTAATGCTAATGCACTTGATTTCATAGTCCTATCGTTGATTCCATGAATAACGCAATCGACCGCTCCTTTTTCCATAGATTTCGCATAAATTTAGTAATGATAGTTTTTCATAGAAATATATTTTGATTGGCTCACCGACCCTACTACGCCGTTTTAGCATATCCTCCAAGGACTGGCCATAATTTTGCTCGCAGGGAAACGCATTAATAAGTTTCTCCTGCTATTCTGACCATGAATATAAAATGGAATTGAGACTCTCGTACCAAATTTTGGCCAGTCCTTGTAGTTTTTGCATTGCAAAATGTATCGTGGTTCTTTCATCCCAGCCGTAAACAGTTGCACATTCATTAACCTTTTTAAGCCATACGTCGATCCGCTGATTTTTAGTAGAGGGGTCAAAACCTGGGACTATATTCTGGTGATCAAATCTTTTTGTCTCAAAAGTTTGCGTTACTGGCTGGGATAAAGGTCCATTTTTAAGAGTTTGGACGATATTAAAAACGTCATTACTAGAAAATACTGGGCTACGTGACCTTCTTGTAGTAGTGAAAGCGTCTCTACCCTGATGGCAGCCATCGGAGGCAACGGCCTCTGCTCGTCTTCGTTGCTCAAGGTTTCGATGTCGCCGACTGCTTCGTTGGCTGCATCGCAGCTCACGCTCCAGGCGGCGGACCCGCCTGCGCTCGTACTCCAATTCTTCTTCCCGCCGCTGCACGTCGCGAAGAGAGCGTCTGCGGCTGCGGGTGTTGGTGCGTCGACGGCTGTGCTGATGAGTACCACTGCGAGAGCGGCTGTTCCTGCGGCCACCACTTCGAGGGCGGCTGCGCTGGCGATTACCGCCTGGTGATCTGCTTCGCCTCTGGGTGCCGCTAAGAATGCAGCTGCGTCTGCGGCAACTACTGCGGAAGCGGCAATCAGCACCATACTACCATCGCACTCCAAGACTTCTTCGTGGCGATGACTCCGGGACCGATTCCTGGCTTGGTCTTCTTGCGGTAGGCTCCTACTCAGAGTCACCAGCTCACGCCGATCAGCCTCTCCATGACCGGGTAGTTCGCCCATAGTCTAGCCTCGAAGCACCGAAAAAAAAAAAAAAAAAAGGATATACCAGCCACTTGTTAAAATTTCACTTATCATTGTGGCCTCAGAGAGTAACTAGCTTTTATTTTTATTTTTATTACTTTTTTTTTTTTTTAAATTGTAAAAAAAAATATCGATAAAAATATAATTTAGGCAAATTCATAGTCCTTAGTAAATTTTAAATATATTTAAAATAAATATCTCTTCGCTCTCAATAAATAATAAAGATTCACATTTATCAAATGGGCGTGAACTTACGCAAATTCAGCGATGTATCCCACTTCTGACTTGTAGGAAATCTCCAATAAAAACCACCATATACACGTAACTTAGCTTTTATTTACACTGATCACAATCTTCTCACGCACTATACTCCGCCTTCACATGTTCACAGCTCGTAATAGAATCCCCTACCAACCACGTGCCCATGCTTTTATACAACCCCCGAGTTTTACAAACTTGGCACGTGGCGCTAGTGTCTTTTCCAATTAAATTATCTATTTAATATTAGCATAGCAATATTCATTGTAAGTATATGTTAATAATTATTTCTTGAATATTTAATAATTTAACACATTAATAGAACTCATACTTATAAATACTATCCATAAAACGATTTACCAAATACCGGAAATAAGTTGTCATGACTTCTAATAATTACGTGAATATGCTTATGTTTTCTACATAGGTATATATTCCAATATAGATCATTTGTATATGCAGTAATTGTAATTTATTAATTGATTCTACTCAAAAATAGAAACGGAAACGGAACCTCTTGTTTTGAAAGTAGCTCGATATTACAAATGATTAAACGGTAATAATTGTTAATAATTTATCAAAATCTTATAATGAATTTTCAGAATGTATAATAAAATGTAAAATAATTTTGCAACCAGTATTTGTAATTATTAACTTATTGTATTGAAAAATAGCAACGGAATGGAACCCCTTTTTAAGAGTAACTCAATCGATAGACTTAATTATTACAATCAGTTCATTTTTATAAAATAATTGTCAATAATTTGTCAAAACCTTACAGTACTATCACGAGTCAGCAAAACTATTATTATGCAGTTGTTAGCTATCGTATATTGATGAATGCATATTAGCATACATCTGTCTTTAAGACAAAGATAAAAAAGACATCGTCTTTCCTTTTAAATAGGGTTTCATAAATATTATAACCACACGTAATTGTATGTCATTTCTCGTTATTGAACGACTTCTCTTTTTTCCGACTTAATTATAATAAATAACTCATCAATTCCATTTGAAGGACTGTTGATAATGACATTATTATGTTCAATAATAGCACAGTTTAAACACCCTTTGCATGTGAAGGGAGTGTTTTCACCATCGTGAAGCGAACAACGATTTCTATGAATTTTACTTCACTGTCACTACTTTCATTATACTGCACTTTGAATAGCTCTACTGGACTATTGATAAAGGGTTATTCTTAAACCCGTATTCGCTATTAACTTAGTGTTAATATGGTACAGTTAGTACCCAGTAAGTGTCCAGACCTAATTAAATTCCGATACACAAAGTAAGAAGTGACTTTTACTATTAATTAGCATAACATCTTGTGATTACTATGACAATATGTTTCTCCAGTAATTAACAATTTAATATCGCTGCAAATTTTTATTTGTGAATATGGTTATCTTGAGAATACGTATAGTTTGTCCTATGTTGGTCTGGGACTTAAAAATAATGTGCCAGTTGTGTTTCTTGCCTAGCATGTCGTAAAAGGCGACTAATGGTATATCGGGTTTTGTAATTGTGTAGGTGACACTTGTCACTACTTTTTCAAATGTTTCCATCTAACCCAGCCCAGTTTTATTAAAGGTGTAAGTATATACCTTTTAAATGTGTTAAAGCTACTCAACCCTTAATATATCTAACAACTAGCATATATAAATAGTTTATTTGTCTCTTGGTGATAAAAATACCGTTTCGGTTTTTTTACGGAATTCTGTTGTAAAAGCTAATCAGAAGTTCTTATATCTTTGGTTGATTTGAGCTATGTTGGGTTGAATCTTTTGAGTTTAAATGTTTGATATTCAACCGCAATGTGGTATATCTGATCTAGTCAATAAATTACGCAAGTCTGAAGTTACCACATTACACACGGCTATATTCCATAGATCAGTTTTGAGCCTCACAGCTCGCATGTAAAAGTTTGATCCAATCTTAGCGTAAATAAAAAGGTAAAGTGCATCTACGCGTAGATTGCATTGATGCCCTGGACCGTTTACCTCTAAAAATACGTCATACGACGTCACATATTGGCATTATTTACAATATAATTAATTTTTAATTTATTGTACTTAATACATAAATAAAATTACTTTTAATACACAAATTGTACCTATATTTTGTGCGCAGTAGTATTAAAAGGACAAAGAATTTAAGGAACTGCTCTTTTAATTTGGACAATGCAGATCGAATGCAAAATGCGTCATGATTAATCATACCTATTAAATTTAAGTGAATAAATAAATATCAGACTACATCACATACATTGATCTGACTCCGATGTAAGTAGCTTAAGCACTTGTGTTACGGATATTGAAATCAACAGTGGCATTACAAATATATACTTAAATATTAGATATTAACACCCAGACACAGAACAATCACAAGTATTCATCACACGAATGTTGGTCCTGGGTGGGGATCGAACCTACAACTCTTGGCACATGAGGCAGGGTCACTACCGAATATGCCATCGAGCTTGTCTCAATTAAAATTAAACAAGTTTTCATTACTGTCATCTTATCTCCACTGTGCTTTGGTATTAATAAGTAATATTAATTTATACATGTGGCTGCATAATTTTTTCGTTACGTCGTGTGCCTTTTCAAAGGGTCATTAAGAAAAGGTAGTTGGGATTGGGATCTTATAGAAGCGTTTAAATAAATTAATCTATTAAAATTAAACCAAGCCTATTTACTAATACTGTTAATTAAAGTATGTATACTTACCTGAGTGGTTCTCTCTGCCTACCCCGCTAGGGAAGTGGCGTGAAGTTTTGTTAGTTAGTAGTTCGATGGTCAGTAAAGACGCCTCATAGGTTCCGGGTTCAAATCCGGGCCTTTGATTTCCATGTACCTTTGGATTCTAAATATATGTACGTATGTATTCTCACACACTACTTTGAGGGCGAGGGAAACCATTAAAAGAAAATCTTAACCTATAAAAACTATGGATGTGAAACTATAATCCAATTTGTCTGATTCCCACTATACTAATACCACTGTTGATTCCGATATTCGTTATACAAGTGCTTAAGCTACTTACCTCGAAATCAGATCAGTGTATGTGATGTAGTCTGATCATTTATTAAGGCGCATACGATCATCATATTGAGCTACCTACCAGTCAATATCGTATCTTAAAAGATTCCCTTATTACAGTTCCCAGCTGGAGCCTGGAAATGCGCTAATTGAGATGTTGAGATGGAAATTGATTGGGGTGATTATGCTAAGTACGTTCGTGGCGTGTCGCCCGTGGGACGGTCCCGGGCGGTCACTTGAAATATTGGATATCCTCTTAAAGTTATTCAGTTGTTGTCCGGCACGCTAAAGAGATATTTGTAAAGGCAATCAGCGTCGATGGCCCGATGGTAAAGGTAGCAAGTTATATCTCACACACACACCAATAAGTATAGTAGTTTTTGATGGATTATTGTATTTGTATCGGAACTGGAGTGGATTTTTTATTGCCAGATTAAAGGTTGTGTGCCCCATTGTCCCGTGTTAGTCTGGGACTTAAAAATAATGTGTCAACTGTGTTTCTTGCCTAGCATGTCGTAAAAGGCGACTAATGGTATATCGGGTTTTGGGTATGTGATTGTGAAGGCGACAAGCTAGCCTGCCTTGTGAAAAAGTAGCGATACGAGCGGTAGCGAAGTTCGTTATGGAATCGCTGGCGCGCATTTGGCTAAGCACTCTGGGATCTTGGACTAGTCTGAGAACAAAATAAGCCTAGTAGTTAATAAAAGGTAAAAACATTAACTTCACTACCTCACAACTGTTAAGATATATGATTTTAATAAAATCTCATACTTATCTATTATTCATTTCCTACATAACACAACCTGGTATGAAGTCGATGTGGCGATGTGTAATAAATTTTATCACAGTTTTTTTATTAGGCTGACTGTATCTCATTTGACTTAGCCATGAAATTAAAGAAAACTATGATTAAAACTAAAATATGTCGCCCGATTCCTTAATTTTTTTTTCTAATATTTAAGTAAGTACTCCTTGCAAACACTACTTATCTGCCATTGAGAGTTCTGTTAAAAACGATCCAACAAATTAGCTGAAACAAATAGGCAAAAAATAATTTTTTTATAAGTAACAAACATAACTTGAATACAAGTCTCATATTTTTTTATAGTTTAGTGATTTACCTCGATAGTTAGGTAATTTACAAATAGCCCATTGTTATAAGCCTATTATTAGTACTATATCATAGCAAATTTAGGCCTATGGGATGTTTCAATGGCCGGCATCACTCTTGTGTCAGATATGACAGTAATAGGCCCAAATTAGCCCTTAGTCGTTCGCTGTCAAACATAATGAATGGTCCATAAGAGACGCTTGGGTAATTTGTAAGCTTGTACAAACACACAAAGTCGATGTCAGTACAATGTTTGTTTATATTCTTGATTATTTAAACAAGCGATTTAGATATAATACCTTATCATGTAAATGATGGACCTATATGAAACTTTAATTATTAAGTTTTTAGTATCGCAGACTAAAAAAAATATAGCAGTTCAATTTTTTTTTTTTTATGTATATCAGAATTTTGAGCAACAATATATTTGTCGCAACTAAGTACGGGACAGAATCCTAAAAAGATAAAAAAGGCCATATAAAATTAATATTATTGGCTGCATGACATATACTTACGTACTAATATTATAAAGCTTTCTTTGTTTGCTTCAACGCGCTCATCTCAGGAACTACTGGTCCGATTTGAAAAATTTTGTTAGATAGATAGCCCATTTATCGAGGAAGGCTATATATAGGCTACATAATATTAACCATAAACGCGGGTAAAACCACGGACAGTCTAAATTCTATCATTTCTATCGGATAATATATGAAATATGCTAAGACATTTGCTCATAAGGTCATCCCAACATATAAAAACCGTTTAATTATAAAAAAATACATCTATATTCTTTAATAATAATTACTGGCCTGTTAAAAAAACGCCAATGAAGCCATAATAAACTAAGCCTAAGTTTATAAAGAGAATTGTTAATAAAAATAATAGCGATGTACTTATTATTTTTTATTTTTCAATTATAACATTTCTCTCTGATGATCACTTCATAAGCGTTTAGTGCTTAATTAACAACTGTAATTACTTTATTCTCTGTAACTACGATTATTACATTACTTTATGCCAACATTTTTACCCGACTACCAAGAAGGTAGTTATGTTTTTTAGTATCTATGTATGTGTGTGTTTTAATATCTCAAAGAACTGAACTACAATTAAGATATAATTAGATCAAAATTGTTTTAATTAAATTTTCCATCTAACCCAGATAATTGTCCCACGTTGGTCTGGGACTTCAAAAGAATGTGCCAACTGTGTTTCTTGCCTAGCATGTCGTGAAAGGCGACAAATGGAATATCGGGTTTTGGGTATGTGATTGTGTAGGGGACGAGCTAGCCACTTGCCCAGTTTTGTTTTTGGCTGAATGTGGTTGAATTGTCCTGCTGCCCCTTTGACTCTGCCTACCCCTTCGGGGATTATAGGTGTGATGTTATGTATGTATGTAAAATTGTTTTAAAATACGAGATGTTGAAAAAAAAATACTAAAAAATTTTTCAAAAACTTATTGACATTTTCTGTTATAGTTACTTTAATTTTGAGAATTAGTTTCTTAACAAAACAGACGGGGCTAATAACAGGATGGGGAGTGACATTTAAAAATGTGAATGATGGACATACATCTGCACTAATATACACCCTAGTAACTGCGCCATTACAATCTATTACAATAGGGATGATGACTGCATTAAAAAACTATAATTCTAATTAGTCCGTCAGTTAGATTATACAAAAATACTAGACACATATTTTTCGTTTTATCAAATGAACAAAAACTTAACGATAAAGAGCATCAAAGTTTTGGAGTGGAGGCTTGCGACGTCACTATTTAGTAAAAATTTTACGAAAGTGTGACGTCACGCGCACTTGAATGCATTGTACTTTCGTCAATGGTTTTTGACAAAAGAATTTAAAATACGTGTTCAATATTTTTTATAATCTAACTAAAGGACTAAACAGAACTAGTCACCATGCCTATTACAATACAATTAATTAGTTTACAAATATTGTGATGAGAGTCTCTCAGTGCACAGTGATTGGACAGCAGCCTATATTTTCACGGAACTATGAAGAATACAAGTCTCATCTATTATTAGTTATAGTATTTCTGTGACTGATTTCGCAAGCGGAGCCTCATGCCTAACCCAGTCTGCACACAAACCGTCTCAAACGTCGATATCGCTTGCCGGCCGTGGCGGTGTCAAAGACACGGCGCGCTCGTGCGTGACGCGGCACGCTTTTTGCGACGAGAACGCTTTTTCGAGCGCTCGGATTCACAGAATCGAGAATCGAGATTGCCGATTCTGTCTCGAGAATGTATAGGGCGATGCTTCGATATTTCAATTCTTTTGTTTGGGAGATGTCGCTGTTGCTTTGGGATTTTTAAAGTAGTTTCTAAGTTCCGTTGAAATTCTATAATAAGGTCGGTTGTTACTTTATTGCAAAGATGTGTCTGGAAATATGTCCTTAGATGTTTCGGATATAAATATACTTAGAACTTCCAATTCTCATATAATACTTATATTTTTTTAATCCTGAGAAAGAACGTTGATTAACTTGAACATAACATAACAAACAGCTCCAATAATAATTTATAGATCACGCGAGTTGTACTATAACGTCTTTGTCTGTTTGTCTCTGACTGAAATCAGGCTACAAACGGGTAGAGCTACGGAGGTATTCATATAAATGTGTAGTGATTATAAATCAAAAAAAGTTTTTTCATAAATAAAATAACGCTTTAGAGATTGTTTAAATATGGCCACACTGCAAAGGCAAGCAAGTGGAGATTTTTCCTTTTGACTTCACAAAGTCTGACGTGTAAAATAGATTTATTTGAATCTAATTTTTCCCAGAAGCTCAGACGCAATTGAGAATGGTTTATGCGATCAAATTACAGTATCCTGTACATCTCGATTTACCTCTGAGGTACGAGCCGTTTCCGTTATACAGTCGAACTAATAATTGAGCATATCCCATGATCCTTATTGCGTAGGACTTAAGTTCAAATTGGCCAGTGGTAATTATTGGTTTGTTGTACATGTATGGTTCATTCAAAATGTTGAGTTTGCGATGAGTTTCGAAATATGAATGCAGTTGAGAAACATGTGGGCATAGAAAATTGGTTCAGCTGTAATTGTAAAAGCTTCAAGCAAATATATACTGGATACTTTTTTGTTTAAATATCAGACTTCATCACATACATTGATCTGACTCCGAGGTAAGTAGCTTAAGCACTTGTGTTACGGATATCAGAATCAACAGTGGTATTACATATATATACTTAAATATTGGATAATAACACACAGACACAAAACAAAGTGTTAATCACACGAATGTTTGTCCAGAGTGAGGATCGAACTCACAACTCTTGGCACATGGGGCAGGCTCACTACCGAATAAGCCATCGAGCCAGTCAATCTTTAAATAGTACATGTGCCAATTTCTGCTTACATATAAATGGGATGTTGGCACAAACTTACCATTATATCTGCGAAGTCTATTAACATTTCAGAAAAAAAAGGGTTGGATTAAATGAAAATTGTGACAAAGTAGTGTCAAGTGACTACCTCATCGCCTATACTTAGGTACTTACTGCGGTGTGATTAGTCAATACCCAATACACCATTTTTTTTTTACACTACATCACATACATTGATGTCACTCCGAGGTAAGTAGCTTAAGCACTTGTGTTACGGATATCGGAAACGACAGTGGTATTACAAATATATACTTAAATATTGGATATTATCACCCAGACACAGAACAAACACAAGTATTGATCATACGAATATTTGTCCTGGGTGAGGATCGAACCCATAACTCTTGTAGCGTAGGGCAGGGTCACTACCGAATGCGCCACCGAGCTTGTCAAATGACATTAGTCGTATTAACGGCATTCTAGGTAAGGAACACAGTTGATACATTTATTTTGAGTCCAAGACCAAGAGGTAGCAAGGTGTCAAAGTCTGATAAAAATAATAAAACGGTAAATTAAAAATACATGCCAGTTTGAGAACATCATTATTATCATTGGTAGCTTAATTACGTAAAAGACGTTGACATTTTTAAATTATATGTTGGGTGTTTTTTACCTAACTGTTAAACAGTTATTAGGGTTGATTTGTCAACAGTCTGATAAAAATTAACCGATCGATAGTATATTATGCAACCAATTTGTAGTTGTCAGTCGGTATTTAATTAAGAAACATTTAAAAAGGATGTAGGATGTAGGAGCCGCGAAAAGCCCAGGCTCACCTACCACGACCAGAGTGGTCGGGTGTTAACAGAAGGTGATGTTAGGAGTCAAGAAAACCGTAAAGTTTGTTTGAAAAGGATCATTAACGTTGAAGAAGCAAGTGAGGTGTGTAAGGATCGTGCCATGTGGCGATCGATTCTCTCTGCTTAGGGAAGTGACGTGGAGTTAAGTTAGTCTACATTTAAAAAAAATTCAGTATTATATTTTTTTCGACTGTCATCTCATATCCGACTTATCATATCCGATAAATTAAAAAAAACTTACCTAACACGCTGCTATTACTTAACTAATATTGTACAACCTTTACTTGTTGCGTGATGTGGACAAGGTGTGATATAAGCAATATAAGTCCCACAAAGTATTAATCCATGTAATTCCTTTCAACACATTCAAACATATGGCCGGGGGGTCTATCTCCCGAGAAAAATCTCGTCACCGCGATCTTGAAATTAACATTTCCCAAATATTATAACGTTTATCTATCTATTGACGTCAACAACAATAAACTTATTCAATTTGCAAAGTCATCTATTGACAATTGGAAGTACTAACCACTAAGGAAAATAACAACAAACTTATACAAATATTATAAAGAGGATAGATTTTTGTATCTGTATGTTTGTAACAGATGAACTCAAAAACTACTAATTTATAAAATTCTTTCATCATTACAATTTTACATTATATCTGAGTAACATATGCTATATATTTATCTTGCAATCGCCCGTCCAAAACCGGGACAGGCCGCTAGTCTCTTGATACAGCGTCTAGATTCCGACCAAATTAAAACCGTGGAGTATATCACTCCATGGACGCATAATTCCGCAACCCACCTGCTCTAATTAACATCAATTAGCTGGATTTATCCGATCCCGGCCACGTTAACCCCTACAACCTTAAATCACGGACAGGTATTTAAACATTTCCCGCTTCCACTGGAGTACTTGGTATTTGCTTTGCTTTTAAAAGAAGACGCAGTTCTAAAAAGGTTCCGAGAGTAGAACATTCAATAGACGGGACAGAGTCGCGTTGGAAAAGCCGTCTTTTTCATTACGTATGTTAGTCACAAAAAAAGGTTTGACTGGCTCGATGGCGCTTTCGGGAGTGACCCTGCCCTATACGCCGAGAGTTCTGGGTAAATTGTGTTTGTTCCATGTCTGGGTGTTATTAATAAATGTGCTGTTTATGCATATAGTGGTTTGTCCTTGACATAAAGTCAACTGATGTAGTATCAAAACCAAACTGAACAACCCTCGGCCAATCGTCGTCTTGCTTAGTTCAGTCAATAAATTTGATTTTGAATCAAATTGTTTATTTGCCATTAAATTGAGTGGTGACATAATGTGGTGGAATATAAAACTAAGATACTTAAACCTATTTAGCCATTGAAAATAGCATGCAAATGTCCAGTAATAACAATAAGTCCAATAAAATATTGCCTATCCAATAGCGCCCAATTGGAGCAAGAACATTTGGCATTAAACAGAAAATATGAAATAACTTAAAACTTTTACAATATGTCTTATTCATAGATTAATTTAATTGTCATTATGTTTATTTGAATAGTGCGTTAATGTAATAAAAGCCATTTACGGAGGGTAGTTTTGAATTTACTAAGTGTCAGGTGTCAGGACTCTGGCTCATCGGGTTAGCATAAAAAAGGCGAAAGATCGAAAAAAGCGCGTTTTTTTTAAAAAAACTCATGAATGGTTAAAAATATCAAAAAGTGCATAGAGTAAAAGTAAAAGATAATTGAACTTCGCACAAAAAAGGTGTCTAAACATTTTTGCATCAATGCGATTTTTCCCAAAAAACGCGCCTAAGTGAAAAATTATATAAAAATGTATTTTATCATTTAAATTTTTCTTAATAATAAATAACGATGCATAAGGTTTCATTATTATGTGCATTTTTCAATAATCAGAAGCACTTTGATTAATTTTTCCATATTAAGATGAAGATTTTTTCTCTCAGTCCTTTGAATTCTGAATCAGATCTAGATTAAACTATTTTGATAACTTATATTGAATGAAGAGAAATTACCAGTAGTATTTGTCCGACCGAGTCAGGCTTTCTTTCAGCTCAAAATGGCGAATTTAAAGCTTTATATATTGACTGGACTAACTTGTCAAATCCAGTAAGCCAATCACAGCAAACGTTCTTTTGAAAAAAATCTTAACAAATTCCACCTTATTACCACTCCATTGGGTATATTATGCTCAACAGCAAAATAGTCTTGAAAATAAAATACTCGATCTCAATTACGAATAACAGCGACATTTTAGCGAAAGGAGCAGGTGATGTTTATTCATGAGCGGCTGTGACTGCGCCGGACTAATCTAATTACGGTATAAGTGATGTGTAAGTAGTATAAAGCTTTTATGTCTCCGAGCATTAAGTAAATTTACTCGCTATGCGATGCGATGGTGATAGAGCTCATTTGAAATAAAAATAACTGCTATCTGCCAGTGAAAATGGCGTCGAAATCGATTCAGCTGTTTTAGGAGGAAAGCTGGAACAAATAGACAGACGGACAGACAGACAAAAACGTATCAGTAAGCGACTAGCTCGATGGCGCATTTGGTAGCCCCATGCGCCAAGAGTTGTGGGTTCGATCTCTACCCAGGACAAACATTCGTGTGATGAATACTTGTGTTTGCTCTGTGTCTGGGTGTTAATATTTAGTATTTAAGTATATATTTGTAATACCACTGTTGATTCAGAGATGTATTTGATGTTGTGGGATATATATATATATTTTGTATTATGTCCAGTACATAATTTCATATGCATTTTTTAATATATTGTTATTTTGATATTACAAACAGATACATATTTAAGTTTATTTATGCGTAATGATTTATTTTCTTGTTGCTTATTAACATTAATTCCGTTAGTTTAGTTGCAGCACGTCCCGCCTAAGGACCAAGACCAAGGTCACGCGTTAAAAACCCAGGTCGGCTAAAAATGTGAGGCTTTAATCACCCCCGTTACTCAAAAAGGACGTTAAGCCGTTTGTCCTGCACCTGACCTCTCTCCGGTCATGTCGGATTGCCGTCTTACCGGACTATGAGAGTGAAGGCATAGAGAGTGCACCTGTGTTTCCGCAGACACCTGTGCACTATGAAATCTACTGCGTAGCTATTAATCCTCGTTGAGATCGGCCGCCATGACCGAAATCGGTAAAGAGGACATTATATGTTCCGTTCGTAGTTGAGATCCGCTTGGATCACGTTCTTGGATTTAGCGGATGTGGAACTTTGGATTAGGAGTCTTTTTTTTCTTGCGTTGCGTAAAAAATATAACACTTGACCAGTTAGTATTGTTAGCGAAAATAAATTAATGAACATACTGCGATGATAAGCGTCATTGCATCACTTATGTATATAAACTGCATATAGTTTTGAAGCAGATATGTTTTAATAATTTTTCGTGTGATGAACATGGACATTTGTACTCGAGTCATAAATGTTTATAAACGTATTTAAGTATGTCTATCCGTTCACCTAGTATCCATAGCACAAGCATAAGCTTAGTTTGGTACAAGGGAATTGGTGTGTCAGTCTGGATAATTTATTTATTTATGTTGCAGTATGTACAAAAGAGAAGTACCTTTTTTAGTAGCTCTAATTGTCAGTATTTATGACAGTTAAAATAACAAAATGGATTCTTTAATTTATAAGAAATATTTTTAAAATATAGAAGTATCAAATATTTGCAAAAGTTTTACGGATATTGAGCATAAAATAATAAAATTGAAACAGATAATAAGGATGCTATAAAATCAACTTCCTGCTGTATTTTCAGAATAAATATAATGGCGTCGTAAGATTTAAATATAATCAAAACGGAAAGTTTTCCAAATTGAGAGCGGCTGAATTCCCAACAGCTTTAAAAAAAAAAAGAAGAGACTTTTATTTTTATTGGAGTCAAGATTTTATGACAAAACTGTTGCACGAAATTGTTGAAAGTCGTATCAATTTATGTCCTTTAAAGTAATTTGTCTACTTAACTTTGTGATATGGAGCGTAAGGGAATTAAAATAAATTTAGCAGAGAAAGTCTGTTTCTTTTTTCATTGATTTCACGATTATTTTTACGATTTAGACTGAAAAATTATTCATTAAAGAATATAGTTTACATTACTACTTTACGTTGAACATTTTTAAAAAGTCACACACCCAAAACGCAATACAACATTAGTCGCCTTTTACGACTTGCTGGGCAAGGAACGCTGTTGGCACATTTTTTCTAAATCCCAAACCAACATGGGATTATATTTGATTGACTTTTTTTTTGTCTTTGATCCTTTTAAGTAGTAGTTATTGTCAAGGCCTACATTTTTAATGATTACAAAAATTAACACACCGATAAATGTATAGTTTAAAATCATCATGTTTATTTAATTTTTTTTTATCTGACTCTCAAAAATGAGCCATAAATAAATTGCCACATTATAATTTTATGAAAATAGACACATTTTATTGAGTTGCTTTGAATTCTATTTGATCAATGAATATCGATACAAAAATACACAGCAACAATGTATATTCTAATATAATCGCTCACGCTTGACCGTTTCTATTTCCAACGCTTGCCTGTCGTTTCTTGTTAACGAGTGACACAAACGATGAGCTGATCCAAAACGTATCAGTTGTGTGATAGAGATCAGTAGCAAAATTTAAAAACGGATCTTGCATATTCATTAGGAAGTGCGTATCGTATCTAATTAGGTATGTTTCTTAAGTGCTCTATTATACAAGGTTATTTTTTAGTTTACGAAAAAACACTAACTTACTTATTTAACTCATTATTCTCGTAAATCATCAAAGTTACCTCGGTTATAAGTTTAGATTAGTATAAAAAAATCCGCTGGTTACGGCAAACAAAATTTCATCGCAATCGGTTCAGCATTTTGAGCATGAAAGCGTAACAGACGGGGTTAATTTTTTATTTGTTCTATTAGTAAGAATGGACGAAACTCCTATAGGCAATACGCGTTTATACTTTATGTAAGGATATACGGAACATGCAGGACATCCGATTCGCGGCCAGTTTTTTGCATGACCGCGACGTGAGAGACTCGTCTATTAGCCTGCAGCAGAATTAACTCGCACAACGCACCACCATTATTCCGTATTACTTGCGCAGACAATTTGCCGGTAACATCGGACGCATAATAGATAAGGACGGAAAAACTGGACTGTAACGCATTGAGCTATTATTACTACGTATAGAGAAGCTATGTCAAACAAAAATATTATCACGAAGCATGGACTGAGCATGTTTCAGCATTTGCAGCGCTAAAACTAACAACTGTCGTCTAATTAAGCTATTAAAACACGCAGCGCTAGATCGCTCATAGAGTACATTTTTCTCGCGACCAAAACGTCGTAAACGCCGTGAATTTCATGGCGCTTACGCGTGAACGTAGGCGAGTGACTAAACGAGTTGTTGCCGATCGGCAACAACGCACGGCGCAAAAAACTTGTTCGCTGCGTCGGTTCCATACGCTAGTAATAATAGTTCAATGACTGTAACGTTACATTATATTATTGACCAGCCCGCTGATCGAGTGGTCATAGACCCTCGCCACGTAACTAAGAATCCCGCTAAGGACAAATGTTTCGTGTGATGAACATGGACATTTGTACTGGAGTCAAGGATGTTTATAAACGTATTTAAGTACCTATGTCTATCCGTTCACTTAGTATCCATAGTACAAGTCTATGCTTAGTTTGGAACTAGGGAATTGGTGTGTTTGTCAGGAGAATTTATTTATTTATATATTATTGTCTGTTTCTTGCAAACTTTAGGTTTCATAAAGATCCGCCGGCCTGAAATTTGGTATAAGCGTGCGTCTAGCACGCTCTGCAACAAGGTTTTTTCTGGAAAAGTCTTAAAAAGAAGGCACTCGGGGCCTTTACTAGGATTCAAACTTTGGTGTGCCAGACAATTTGCTGAGTAGGCCATAGTCACTCGGAGAGACAAATGCGTCTAAAGTCTAATCTATCAATAGACCGATAAAAGATAACAGTCGATAAAATTGATTCAATAAATCACGATACAAAATGATAGGTGCATTTCTTAATTGATTCGATCAACATCGATTGTAGAGCATGCAACCCACAGGATCTATTGAAAAGCCCAGTGGTACGTGTCTGATGTGGACCAACACGCATAGTGTATGAGAGGTTATCAAGCCTCATATCACGCTTCATATGCGAATGCTGGTTCAAAATATCTCGTATCTCTGGATTTTTTAAGTTAAAAGTACAGTTTTTCGAGGATGAGGAGAACAACGCGAGGAAACCTCCACGACTAAAGCGTTAGAAAGATCAATATTAAAATCATATTCACCAAATCAAGATTATAGTCTACGAGGACCACGACAAATACGGGAATAACGCTAGGAAGATGATGAACTAAACAAATATAAATAAAACCTCTCCGCTGCTTATTTGATATAGTTGCGTTGCGACTTTTTAATTATTCCCTGAATTAACAAAAAAATCGCAGCTAGCGGAACATTAGTTCGAATTCACGCGCTATCTTGCACCGACTAAAGAATGCAAAACGGGACAAACCATTTCGTTACTCTTTTTAACACAAACCTGTTTTGAGGTCAACGTCTCGCCGCCCATTCAGCTCTTGTTTATTTTATTTAATCTCTTTTATCGACGATAAAGAATGATTCAGGCGACAATGAGTTCCGGCACCCGAGTCGGGGCTGTGATACAACCTTTTTGCCTATTTTTTTTTTTGGATTCTGTCGAGTTTTTGTACGAGTCTGTAAGTTTACAATTGAATTGAAGTCGCATGTTGAAACGTGAATGAATCGAAACGAATCGCGAAGGCTCAGACTCAAATGGGTTTCGTTTTTGAAATGAATTACATTGCAATTTGATATATATGGGAATGGTGTCATTTGTCATCATAATTCGTATCAATGATGTTTGAGTTTACAATTGGTTGGCGCATGTTGAAATGTGATGGAGACTGAACTTATAATGAAAGCTTTAACCTACTTTATATAGTTATATAATAAAATAATTTACAAAATAAATTAAAAAGTCGCCTGTCAGAATACCATAGAATAGTTTATTTGTTCTTCTTTCTTATATAAAGCTAACGAGTTAACTATTTTGAATTGACGAACGAGAGCAACATGCTCCGCAATGAAGTTATTTTAAATAGACAAATCTGAACGGAATATTCTTGAAACGTTGGAAGAATTGACGTCAGTCTCATTGTGAGAGAATTACGACAAAACTGGGTAAGGCTTAGTTCTGACAAGATCTGCCAACTCGATTATTAAACTAAATCGATTGTCTACCCTTAATCGAGAAGAGCGTGAATAAACTATTGACTATTGGAGTTATTTTGATGCCAAAAAAAAAACATAATTCACCATGATGTTGCAATTTTTGGTTACCGCTACAACAAACAACAGTTGCGTTTGTCTAAAAGAGATGAAGCTGAGAGTTTTTATCTTTCCTTGGAAATTGCGATCAGACATAAAAGAAAGACATTTGGTATCAAAAAGCAAAAATAGTCAGATATTTTGTTACAACATTGATTTAAAATAAAATGTTACTTGGACAATAATATAGTATCATTGTCACCTGAATTAGTTAAAGTACCTACTAAGGGGTCGTACTGTAGTACTAAAAGAAGGCAGTTTAAATACTAAGCAAACTATATTCACTGCTAAATGAGCAACATTATTCATAGCGGTTTATTTTGCCACTGTAAACTAAAAATAACTTTAAAAAACTGAGTCCGGCTTCTACCCAATATTGATTCTCGGAATCGCAAATCAATTTATGCGCCAAACGAAATCCAATTTTGACTCCAGTTGATAGTGATTACTGCCCGCATCATTCCATTAAGCTAACGCCAATTATTTTTAACTCTTCACTTACCGTGTGAGAATATTGTAATATTTGAGTAAAGGAGGTCTTTGAGACCGTATCATCTTCCTTTTGTCAGAAGATTAAAATTCCTAAGCGGTTTTGAGTATAGACTATATTGTGATGTTTTCACTAGTAGATCAGAGTTCCATTTCGCTGTCACAACTCTCTATTGCCGAAATAAATAAATAAATAAATTCTCCAGACTTATTTATTTATTGCCGAAATAGGAACGGAAAAATTTGATCTGTGACTATTTGTTTGATCATCGTAATTTCTCTATTTGATGTACACTTGTAGTTTTAGAAGCAGATTAGGTAAATATGCAACAATAACTCGGAAGGCATATTATTTAATGAATATTATTTTTCAAATAAAATTTGATGTTATTTTAGACGTAAATAATTTTTGTATCCGAATTTTTCTTGTAATCTAAGAATGAAGTTATTTCTATTCCAGTAATTTTAAATGCAAAAAGAACCATCAATTGAATACACCAAACATTCTTTAAGCCTTATTACAAAATACATGGGGCATATGTTAGATTTTGATTACAGAATTCATAATATTATGCATGTCTATTATTGTACTAACTAATCCCGAGTCAGTGAGTATTTCTATTAACGAGCTTAAACTTCTTAAACTTCTCGCGGTCTTTCCGACCCCACGCACCTGACAGCGGGTTAAAATCGTGTGTCCACCTAAATTTGTTCCGCGGCCCAAACCTCAAGTCATCGAAGAATCCGGCCAATAACACAGCGTTAGTTTCTTTTTCTTGGCCAACAAAGCCGAGGTAGCGTCTCTGCAGAGCTTATTACAGTTTCGATTAGATATAAATTGAATTACTTGTTATTAGGCGGGAGATGAACGTGCGCTTCTCTGATGCAATGGCTGAAAAATTTTTTAAGCTATTGTCGATTTTTTAAACGAAACGGGGAAATTCTGTCGTCCCTCTAATGATATAGTGAAAGTTTGCATATTTTGTTTTTAATTATGTTGATCTAGAATTTGAAAATAATTTGCCTGCTGAGCTCATTGCCTGGTATGTTGTAAAAAGCAACTAATCGTGTATGGCGTTTTGGGCATGTGATTGTATTGACGGCTAGTACATCATAGGCGACGCTTGAGACTATTTCCAGTCTGGCATAACCAATCCAGATTTTATATAAGCCAAAAGTGCGGCCTTGGCGCCTAATTAACTCCACGTATATGTTTCGAATGCTGGCGTTATGTTATTATCAAATGACCAGAATATTTGGTATTCTGTTCTCGCGATAAGGACCGACCTACAGCAATGACGAGGACAAAAAGGTTAACGTTTCAGCTCCAGTTGTTAAAAACTCCCTGACGCATATATACCGCGTATATACCGCGACGTGAACTGTGGTATAGGCAATATACTGTCAGCTCGTATAATGAATTGATATTAACTATTTATAACTTATTAGTGATACATAAGTGTACGGCCGATTACACCATAAAACGTTATTGCGTTTTGTTTTATATACGGTATAATATGAAGTCGGTTGAAAATTGTTTAAAGCGATTGCGTTATTATGTAAATGAAAATTTTTATGATGTTTGTACTAGCGTAATTCTTTTAATTGCAATAAATGTTTCCTTTAACGAATCTCTAGATGGTAAGGAAAGGGCGAAACCGTTTCTAGCTAGCTAGTAGGTACTAAGGGTTTTGTTCCCTTTTCTATTCAGGATCGGTTTTGACCATCATCCTAGATTTAGCGAGTCTGGTCTTCAAAATTTAATTTATTACCTAACTAACTTAACTTCACGCCACTTCCCTAGCGGAGTAGGTAGGGAGAACCGAACGCCATATGGCAGGTCCTTACACACCTCACTTGCTTGCGTGTGTGTGTGTTTTGGATATTAATACCCAGACACAGAACAAACACAAGTATTCATCACACGAATATTTGTCCTAGGTGGGGATGGAACCCACAACTCTTGGCGCATGGGGCAGGATCGATGTCGAGCCAGTCGACATCGTCGCAATAAAGCTCTACTGAGCTGATTGTATACATTTGTAAATAGATTATTTAATACGTAAACGAGACAACTTCTGCACCACACAATCTACAAACATCACGCCCTCAATGATCGAAGCGATAGGCTGAGTCAAAGGGGCAACAAGCCTCTTTAACCACATTCAGCCAAAAACAAAACTTGTCTGGGATAGTTGGAAATTTGTGAAAAAGTAGTAACAAGTGGCTTGTTCGTCGCCTACACTATCACACACCAAACCTTAATATACCATTAGTCGCCATTTAAGACAAGCTAGGCAATGAAATGGCACATTATTTTTAAGTCCCAGACCAACATGGGACTTAAAGCCCAAAAAAGACCATTTTGGCCTACAGTAATTAATAATAATGTCCTCCTAACCGATATCGGTCACGACAGGCAATCTCAACGAGGATTAGCCAACAGTGCAAGAAATATTATAGTGCACAAGTGTGTACGCAAACACAAGTGCACTCTCTGTTCCTTCACTTTCATAGTCCGGTGAGACGGCGATCAGACATGACCGAAGAGAGGTCAGGCGCAGCACCAACGGCTTAACGTGCTCTCCGAGGCACGGGAGTGATTAAACCGCCAACTTCCTAACTCTAACGGACTGTTACTGAGTAATTTCAATATTGGAATACCCAGCTACATTTTTTGACCCGAGCCGGAAAATGAACCTGGGATCTATTGGTCCGTAGGCGGCGCTTGCTACCACTAGACCAACTAGGCTTACCTTAATTTATCAACCTGAATTGTAACAAATTGTAACAGTAATTATCGACCTGTAAAAACTAATTAAAACTTTTTGCTTTACAAACATACGTACACAACGACGCCCGCAATCCCCATTGGGGTAAGCAGAGTCAAAGGGGCATCTAGCCACTTTCACATTCGGCCAAAAAAATAACTTTTCTGTCTGAATTTTTTTTTTCTATTTTTTTATACTATAAATAAAAATGTATTTAACATTTTTCATTGTTTTCTATTATTGCGTTTAACTTTATTAAGTTTCTTATTGTAGTAGTAAATTTTAGAGAATTCACTGATAAAATAATACATTGTTTTGACTGGCCCGTTGGTCGAGTGGTCAGAGCCCCTGGCCACAAAACCAAGGATCGCGGGTTCGAATCTCGCTAGGGGCAAATATTTCGTGTGATGAACATGGGTATTTGTACTCGAGTCATGGATCTTTATAAACGTATTTAAGTATGTCTATCCGTTCACCTAGTATCCATAGCACAAGCTCATAAGCTTAGTTTGGGACCAGGGAATTGGTGTGCCAGTCTAAAGAATTTATTTATTATTTATTATTTTATTTATTTATTGTTGTTGAGAATTTGGCGCCAGAAAAGTATTATGACGTAATTGTTTATTATTACTATTTACGCATTGAACCCTGAATAGACTGCCACTCTATCGCATTACCATTATTATTCTATAAAAAAAAAAAATAATGGCGTCTCAAGGCGTGTTCTACCATGAAGAGCCGATGTGGTTTGGTGGATACAAAAGTGCCGGCAAAAAGTGTGCTATTTACTTAAAAGCCTAACTATATACTACAAAGTGTATTCTTGCTCGTAGTAATTATCTTTGCACAGTAGTAATTAACGACTATCCCGTTGGCGCCGTGGCTTCATCTATACTAATATTATAAAGCTTTATCAAGGACTGCTTTATATATATAAGCTATATAACTATAGTATATTTCATTACAAGTACGGAAAGGCTGTCATTGCAAAGAGTTCCGACAAATGTCTAACCGAGCCGAGGCGCAGCCGAAGGTGAGGTTTGACAGTCGGAACAAGTTGCAATGACGGTTCCGTACGTGTACTGAACGACTATTTTTAATAAAAAATGAAGAAATTTAATAAAATAATAAAACACCATAAACTCAACTAACTAATCATTTAATTCTTATAAAAGTTATAATTCACATGTACATTGACATTGGTACAGTTTTTTTCTTTTTAATAGAATTTATTTTGACAGTTGGGAAAGAGAACGCACGAGTTCGGGAAAGGTAAAAAAAAGCACGAGTATGTAATAGCCCACGTCCCGAACGCTATACGTCCCTGCAATAGGCCACTTTTTGAGCAACTGTATTAAAAATCCATAAACGCGGGTGAATCCGCGGGCAAGTACACGATAAAATGTATTTCACTTGCTTAATAGTGAAATGACCTAACTCGACATTTGTTGAATATTTAAATTTCAGAGTTCATTTTCCATCAACAGCATATTTTGAGTTAAGTCACTATACCATTAAACTTGCGATTTGTCTCGGATGTAGACATGGTGTTTGTGACGGTTCGTTTGTCTAGCTACAACTCGAGAACGGCGGGGCCGATTTTGCTGATTTTAGTTTTGAGTTGTAATCTTCCAGGAAAGGTTTTTACGGTAACAAAATAAAGAAACATTGCAAGGAAAATAATAATATAACATTCGAAAAGGGGCGTTACGAAGTGCGCCGGGTCAGCTAGTACAAGATAAAAAGCTAGAAGAATAGATTTTTAGGATAAATCTATTCAGTTGTTTTGGCGCATAAGTTTAAAAATAACGAATTATAATAAATATAGATTATAATAAATATAGCCTTCTTCCATTTAAGGGCTATCTTAAACTGATTTTTTTTTTAATCGGACCATCTTCAGCTTTATTTTCAGAGTCAAAGTCAAAGTCAAAATACTTTTTAATTATATAGGTTTGAGACAAACACTTATAATTCGTCAATTTAACAAGAAAATATACAAATAATATGGATCTACCACCGGTTCGGAATGTTACTTCTACCGAGAAGAAACCGACAAGAAACTCGGTAATTACTCTTTTCAACAATATATTTTACAAAGGTGTATAGATTATATTTGCTTTTGAACTATGTCATGAAGTCGGCTTGTCAGATACCAAAATATAAAATAAAGATGTATACTAAATTAAGGTATAAATTAACCAGACCAGAGTAGACCAGCCCCCAAGGCGGCATCTGTTCCCAAGCATGACGTATGTGTCAGCTATCGCTTCACTCAACCATATTTTATGGAATGTAACGACCCGTCACATAACGCCACCACCCCATCGACGTTATAGTGAGCATAACTAATCAATCTTGGCGCGATAATAAAATAAAATAAACAGATAATTGTATTCAACAAACCAACCGTAGGACACAGCTCAAAAGTCCTCTCAAGCTTGGCGCGATAAAAAATAAAATAAACAGATAATTGTATTCAACAAACCAACCGTAGGACACAGCTCAAAAGTCCTCTCAAGCTTGGCGCGATAAATAATAAAATAATCAGATAATTGTACGATCAACGAACAAACTGTAGAAGACAGCTCAAAAGTCATATGGAATTGTATTGAAGTTATATAATTGATATTATATAAAATTATTATATAATAATAAATAAATTAAAATAATTAATTATTTAATTTACAATATTACATGTCCATGAGCTTTGTAAAAAAATTGTTGAATTAATAAATAAATTAAAATTGGGAGTGCTAACTAACTGGTTAGCCTTAGCAGACCATAGGTATTTGTCGTATAAATAATCTTCAATTCTTTATTAACCGTTTTTCATGAGGAACTCTTTAACGTGCAGCTTAAACTGGACAACCTTTTGTAAGCTATACAAAAGGTTGTCCAACTACCTAAGCACAAGTAACATATTACATCTTTATACTCTGTCCAACAAATGAATTATTATTTTTACTTAGCCTAAGGCTTGGAACAGCTCGTTTGTCTTTGTTTCTAGTGTTTATATTTGTCAGATTTTTTAAGGATAAAATCCCTGTTTTTAAATACATACATAAAACAATCAAGAATATATTGTGAAGCCAAAATAACTCTTTGAGTGAGTCACGTGATCCAAGTCGGTAGGTAGCCCTTATGGTTTTATTTTAGTTAAGATTAGATAATTAGCAGCTGATCCCCACAATAGCAGACCATATGACATAATGCAATTGACATATTAAATATTATCTATGCTGAGGTGGGAGTGATACGTGTGGGTTCGATATATAGGTGGTATAAATTAAATGAATTGAAAAGATTTACGAACCTAGTGGAGTTTCGGGAATTGTCTAAAATATTTATGTTATAATCTCCTAACTATTCCCTTACATAGAGTATAGATAGTATAGATATAGATTTTCAAAATTAATATATTCAGTAGTTTTTGCGCAATTTTATTAATTTAAATCAAATTTATTAAAACTTATTTACGAAAAGAAATAAAAACCTTTACATATGGAAGCCCTTTTTTTTATAGCTTCAACTGAAAACAAAAAAAGAAGTTATTACGTTAGCGATTGTATCTACAACTCTAGATCCAATACGAACGCCGCTCAGTCCCGTCAAACCAGAGTTTACGATCTGAGAAATCAAAGAATGATGTCTCGAGTCCAATGCGCAGTTTATGCGGCCTGTCCCTTTATTTCCCGAGGGATGAATGGTAATAGATGACGTGTGGAATTAAATTAATTTGAGTCAGTGTATGGGAAACGTTATGAGCGGAAAATCGTTGTTTATCGGTCCACGTTCGATGCTTAGCGGTCGAGGCTTGAGAGAAATGGGAGCTTATGGTGGGAATATTAACACCATGTAAGATTAAATTATGTTTTTTTTTAATCATTAAGTGAGCGATGGTAGCTCGATGGTAAGGACTCGCGCCTCTTAACCGAGGAGTGCGGGGTGCAA
Source organism: Glyphodes perspectalis (assembly GCA_951394215.1). NCBI lineage: Eukaryota > Metazoa > Arthropoda > Insecta > Lepidoptera > Crambidae > Glyphodes > Glyphodes perspectalis. Next base: position 14,375,286 of record OX596207.1, on the reverse strand, counting down.
GTTCAAACCCGGGCACGTAGCTCTGGATTTTTCAAATTAATTTACGTATTTATACCACTAGCTCAACGGTCAGGGGAAATATCGTGATGAAACCTGCAAATTCAAACAACTTTGGATTTGTAACCATGATCCAAAAATTGTCTGGTTCCTCTATCTTAGGGTTACGAAGGTCAGATCGGCAGTCGCTTCAATGTAATTACGCTAAATCCTGGAACATGGCCTAAGCGGACCCTGTCTAAACCAGGACATAACGCTAGGAAGTTGATAATGAAGATTAAATTATGTGTTTTTATAATGTTTCATGTGATAGATACTATTTGTATTTAAACTTACCATATTTTTCTCTGGATTCTGCCTTCACCTTTGAAGATTACAGGCGTGACGAAATGTTTGTATGTATGATTAGAGAATATAACTTAACACATTACATTACCATATAATGGTAATGTAATCATGTTTTCTAAAGTATAATTTTGCCGAGACGATGTAGCAGCCTGTGTGACTCACTTTATTTATACCAATATTCTGATTGGTAGAAGACTCTTTTTAATTCTAGTAAGACATCACTTGATATTTATCAATAACAGATCGAAGGAATCGACAATCAATTTACTATATTATATATTATAATATAACTTACTATAATAGTTATATTATAGTAAGTTATATAATATAACGTATATACAATATACATTATATTCTTAATAATGTAGAAACATTGAGCACAGTGATAATTGAACTAATTTATTGTACTTACCGTGTAAACTCTACAAATGACGTTTTGCGCGAGTTTTTACGAAACATTGCCGGTAACATTGTAGAGTCGCTGCGCCTACGCACTATAAACATATAATCTCATATAAGCACTCTAGGATCACATACCAGCTAGCAACTGAGACGTACGGACGTGTAGATTATATGTTTCGCACATTTAGTTTTTACATTTATTTTAAGTATCTTAAAATAAATATAAAACTAAAAGGGCGAGAGCGGTGGTAGCTCAATGGTAAGGACACGCGCCTCTCAACCGAGGAGTGCGGGTTCAAACCCGGGCATGTACCTCTAGATTTTTAAAAAATCTATGTACATATTTATACCACTAGCTCGACGGTCAGGGAAAACATCGTGATGAAACCTGCAAATTCAAACAACTTTGAATTTGTAACCATGATATAAAAAAAATCCATTGTCTGGTTCCCCTATCTTAGGGTTACGAAGGTCACATCGGCAGTCACTTCAATGTTCAGACTCGCTAAATCCTGGATCATGGTCTAAGCGGACCCCGTCTACGCATAGGACATAACGCTAGGAAGATGATGATTTATTTTAAGATACTTTTGATTACTTTGGATTAAAAATCGGTTAGGACAGGTCGAGCCTAGTATAGAAAATATTCACATGTAATTTTATGCAAATAAATATTTGATTTAATAAAATAAATAATATGACATTTATTTCTACTAAAAGTACATTATACAGGTAACATGTTTGCTGGTCCCCACACTAGGCTAAGCCTGTCCTGTGGGGAACGAGTATATTAGTATTTGCTTTGATATTTATTACTAACTAACTGGTTAAACTTCACGCCACTTCATTTGATATTGATGTTCTTTATTAATTAACTGTACATAAATGCGCCCTACATACACATATCATTACGCCCATAATCCCCGAAGGGGTAGGCAGAGTCAAAGGGTTAGCTAACCTTAAACACATTTTCCAAAATAATAAAAAATAAGCATTTGTCAGACGCCTTCTGACAAATGCTCTAAATAATCAAATAATAGCTCAAAAAGTTATAGTCTTGCTTGTTATAATTACTCAAACAGGCTGGATTATATGGAAAATTGTGAAAAAGCAGTGACAAATGGCTAGCTCGTCGCCTGCACAATCGCATACCCAAAACCCCATATACCATTACTCGCCTTTTACGACACGCTAGGCAGGAACACAGTTGGCACATTATTTTTAAGTCCCAGACCAACATGGGACGTTATTTTTATTTGTTACGTTTATTACGTTAATGTGTTAAAAATTATGACTATCTATTAATCGATTAATCGTCCGTGTCGTGTGTCACGAACAGGCGACAACATTTTAAACGGTCGGCTACGAGGAATCCCGATATTAATGCGAGTTATGATTTTTTGCGAGGGTCCTTTGAAAAAATCAACTTCTCACTTATCCGGACTTGCAACTCCAAATCAGTTAAGTGACTGGTTTAAGCGGATTTATTATAACTCTGTTAGTTGTTAAGCCAATAAGAATGTTCTCTGGGAAAAATAAAGAATATTAGGTACCTATACATATATACCTAATATAATAATAAATAAATAATAAATATCCGACAATATCACATACATTGATCTGACTCCGAGGTAAGTAGCTTAAGCACTTGTGTTACAAATATCAGAATCAACAGTGGTATTACAAATATATACTTAAATAAATATTGGATATTAACACCCAGACACATAACAAACACAAGTATTCATCATACGAATATTTGTCCTGGGTGGGGATCGAACCCACAACTTTTGGCGCATGGGGCAGGGTCACTACCGAGTACGCCATCGAGCCAGTCATATACTTGGTCAGTTAGTATTTTCATCAAAAATATTGCCAAATGTGTTACCAAATACACAAAAAAAAAATTTTTTTTTCTGTGTATTTGGTATAACAATTTTTGTGACTTTAATGTGACTAAGTGCTACACTTCGCCATTAATTGTTTGCTAGACAAAAGAAAATATGTATGTCGAAAATATTTTATTGTTGTCTAAGTGACGGGATAAGTATATTTTTAGTCAACTAAGTATTGTACGATTATTTTTAGGAAATTCCTTTGCCCTAGAAGAATCGGAAAAGCTCTTCAAACTGTAGCCGCTATAAGCGGTTACATTGTTGAAATACGTCAGAAATAGCTAGTGGAATCATGTAAACATAGATGGTATTGAAAATGTAACGTTTTATAAGAAAACATCTGGTATAAATTTAAACCACCTATTTCCGTTTTTCATTAATAAGAAAAACAGAAATCGGTTATTGTGTAATTATACCCAATAAAGTACAGCTCAATTATGCATAACTACTTTATGACTGGCTACTGGTAAACACGAACATCTGCATAACGATGTTATTATTCAATGCCAATAAATAATAGAAATTGCTGTTTGACCTTTGACTATATTTTCCTATGGAAAATGAGCTCGACAGAACCCGGGTTGACCTATGCAATACTGCGCGAAGAACGAATCGGACCCGTTTTGAATAACGTATTTTTGCCCCATGTTGGTCTGGGACTTAAGAACGCGCCAAATGCGTTCCTTGACGTGACGGGTTTTGGGTATGTGATTATCTAGGCGACGACCTAGCCGTTTGTTACTACTTTTTCACTATTCTATGTAACCCTGTCTAGTTATATTTTTGGCTAAATGTAGTGGAAGAGGCTTACTCCCTTTTAGATTCTGCTGACCCCTTCGGGGATTACAGGCGTAATTTTATTTATGTATGTATGTATCGTATCCACCTAACAATATCTCCCATATTTACTACCTGACAAAGTTAACGCTGTATCCGGTGTCTTGAGTTTTTGTCAAATAGCCTCAACGATCCTTCTTCGATCATGAATTACGTCATTTACATTGTAAAACGTGATCCTGCACGATGCGCCATCAATATCTTCATACAATGTTCGTATTAAATCACTCGCCGAAGGGCCAGTGATCGTCAGTCGCTGAGCCGCCAAGGGCCTGTCGGCGGTAAATAAAACAATAACTCAGTGTCGGACGTTTCAATTGCATCGTCAGCTGGCATAAGCTTCTTTGAAATTATTGATTTCGACGACCCTTCGATATTGATTTGAGTGAATTAAAGTTCCCGTATTGGTTTCGGACTTGAAAAATAACTGACGAACTGTGTTTTTTTCTTTCCTTGCTTCGTAAAAAGTGACTCATGGTGTATTGAGTCATGGTTTAAAAAAAATAATGTGTTCTCTCTCATTTTGTGTAATTGTACAATGTGGGAAAACTTCGTGGAATTACATAATTACAACATTTGAATCAGATGTTGTAGAAACACGTTGGTCTGCGACAAAAACATATTTTGCCAACTGTGTTCCTTGCCTAGCATGTCATAAAAAGCGAGCAACGTGGAATACCTAGTTCTTCGTTTAGGTTTTTAATTAATAAATTCTACAGACTGAACAATTCCCTAGATCCAAAAAATGCTTGTGCTATGGGTACTAGGTGAATGGGTAGACATACATAAATACGTTTATAAACATCCATGACTCGAGTCCAATTCCTATGTTCATCACACAGCCCAAAATTTGTACCCTTTTTTTACGAGCATTAGAAATGCATTAATTTAAAAATGACAATAAATTATGTTGAAATTTAGACAAGTGGGCGACCACTAGTATATATTTAAATTTTAGGTCTCATTTTCTTGTTCAATGAACAATGTTAAATTATTTGTAAAATTGCAAATATTTTCAAATTTTTTATCCAGCCCAGTTCTATTATTGGCAATGTGGTTAAAGGGGCTTATATCCCTTTGACTCTGCCTACCCCTTCGGCACTACGGGCGTTATGTTAAGTATGCAAATAAAGCTTAAATTTATAACTTAAGCAGTCACATATCTCGTGGAACAGAACATTTCCAATTAGTGATGCTATACACGCAAATAGCTGAAAAAATTTAATTATTTATGTTAATTTGCCGTACGTTAAATACATTTACGGTTTTCATCGAGCCACACAGACCATACGAACAGTATAATTGCTTTAAACCTGCATTATAGAAACAAATGTCCCTTCAGCACAACGGAAAAGCTATATTTGATGCCACAGAGAGTTCATATTTATAAAATTGATCACCATAAACATAATTAATGTAGTTTAGTGATGTTCGGCTCATGTCAAAAATGTCTAGCATTTTTAATTGCGTTTGATAAACGAGTGATAAATTATAATCATTTGTATAATTAGGCCATAAAATTAACAATAATTATAAGGTCTAAAACGTAAAGTCGCAAGATGTTATTTGCAAAAGTGCCTATTTAACATACTGAAGACATACAACAACAGTTAATCATCTGATTAATGCATATTTACAGGCAAATTATCACACAAAGTTATTTTTATACTTCCATGACTGAAATAGAATACTAAGTCCCACATGTCTATTGGAAAAGCACATATATAAAGCTATCCAGTTGAAATGAATAATGGTCAAGTAAAATTACTTTTTATTTCAGTTCGTATAAAGTATGGGAAAAAGGCATGATGATGATTATGTATGTATAATATAAATTTAAACACAAATGCCTAAACTTTCTTCTTCATTTTATTATTATGTATCTAACCAGGAATTTAACTTTCAATTAAAAGAGTTCGTCTTTCATAAAGATCTCGTTTTAGAATGAACTGAAAAATTAAGGGAAATACTGTAATGAGAAGTGGTCCGAAAAAACATTTTACAGTCGAACAATTAATACATAAATAAAAATTTGATATTTTTGATGTGAATCTACAATTTATGGTAATATGAGTTATAGATGGTTACTATTTATGGTCTTCTATAAGACACAGCACACACCATGTGATTTGCCTACCATATCCCAATAAACAGAAGGCAGGACCATAAAAGCTATGTAGGACGTCACATAGTACCATTAACGAAATATTTGTCACCAACGAACATAGTAACTACACATTAATCTTGTATAGAGTTTGTGGAAACGTCTAGAATTTTCAAGGAAGCTAAATAAGTATTTGAGCTAACTTATTGCACAATAATAATAATATTGACAGAAGATCATGTTATTCGGAAAATATGCGTCTCTGACTCACTGTGTGCATAAAACAGTTATTTATTAAATTATGAATATTTCAAACATACATAACAAACGTATATTTTTTTTCACTAAATTGACAACACATTATTAATAAACTTTTATTAACTTGCAATGTGTGTAAAAAAATATATTTAAATATAAATATTCCCCTACGTCCCATGTTGGTCTGTGACTTGTGCCAATGGTGTGTTGGTGTGTCGTAAAAGGCAACTTATGGTATAACGAGTGTTAGGTGTGTAACGTGAAGGCGACGAGTAATCTATCTCTTATTGAGAACAGCATAAATTCCTTGCTAATATAATAAACGCGAAAGTTTGTATAGACCGATGGAAGTTTCTTACTCCTTAACGCAGAAAAAAGAAAGAAAGAAATAAGATATTTATTGACCACAATATGAGACAACAAAAAAGAAAAAAATGTACTAACTACTGAATGGATTTCAATAAAACTTTACAAAAATATAGCTCATACATCAGAAGAGAGCGACGTCCAGTTCCGCGGTGATTTGGAGGGAAAGGCCAAACGGGCCTCTAAGAAGCTTGGTGTGCTTAACAGATCAAGCAGATATTTCACGTCGGCTCATCGCCTACAACTCTATAGGGCTCAAGTTCGGCCGCACGTGGAATACTGCTCTCATCTGTGGGTGGGGGCATCCCAGTACCAACTTCTCCCTCTCGACCGCATTCAACGTAGAGCGGCTCGAATCGTCTATAACCAGGAACTGAGCGATCGGCTTGATCCGTTAGAGTTGCGTAGAGATGTGGCTTCGCTCTGCATTCGTTATTGCTTACTACCATGTGGAGTGTTCAGAGGAATTGTTCGGAATTATCCCAGCCGCTGATTTTCGTCATCGTTCTTCGCGACAAAATATTCAACCTCATCACCTTGATGCTTGGCAGTCCATAACTGCGATTTTCTCGTAACTTTTTGCCACGCACGACTAAACTTTGTCGCCAGCAGTATTTTCGGACCAATACGACATTCAAATCTTCAAAAAGAGAGCGCATCTTCATCTTAAAGGCCGGAGCGCACCTGTAACTCCTAATGTCGCAGATGTACATGGGCGACAGTAATCACTTACCATCAGGTGAACTGTCTGTTTGTCTGCCAACAAAAACATAAAAAAAATAAAAATAAAATAACACATAGGTTATGTTTAATCGCTGTGTAGAAGATAATTTTAGAATAAACAGAAGAATTGTCCATCATAAGACTAGATAGATAGAATGCACACCCATCCGACATCCGGCTACGGCATGACTTGCTTAACTTCAATACTGATTACGAACTATCTTACTGAGTAACCTTCTTGTACACCCAATTAAATAAAACCGCAGCCCATATACAATGTTAAGTTTACGTAGCGGTTTCCTTGTACATAATGCGACCACATTAATTTCGCCATTTACCCTATAATGAAGATATTAAACATGTTTAAAATGCCATAGCCGTTAGGCACTGTAATTTAAAACATACTATGTTATCCGCATTTAATGAGCGACTTGCTGGTAATTAATTACGAAGAATGCGTAAACGCATCATATGCGATGTACCTACGCCAAAAATACGCTTGAGATGAATGCGACAGAAAGCTGTAAATGAAGTTGATGAGTTTACTGAGAAATAATTATATATAGTTCAATTATATCAATGCCTCCCCCATACCAGATGACTCTTATTGAAGTTGTCGAGTTTAATTAGAAGTTATCTTATCCATAATTATTTACTCAATCAAGGATCAAGTCTTCTCTCTTCGCAACATCGTGGAGAAGCATCTGGCCAAAAGTCAGAGGGTTTTCTGCGGTTTTGTGGATATGGAGAAGGCCTTTGACAGGGTTGTACGAAAGGACCTTGGGGACATATTGCCGATATATGGGATTGATGGAGCATTGCTTCGTGCTGCGCAGTCCACCTATGTGGGCTGTACGGCATGCGTGCAAGTGGAGGGCAGCCTGTCACCCTGGTTTGACGTCAATATTGATGTCAGACAAGGATGCGTGCTGTCTGCTCTGCTGTTTATCCTATATCTAGACCATTGTCTCCAGAGGATTAGATCTATGAATGTTGGAGTGCGTATGGGTGACTTGGTTGTGAACTGCCTGCTTTACGCGGACGATGCCGTACTTCTGGCAGAGTCGGCATCGGATCTGCAGCAATAGTCACAACATTGAAAGATGATTGCAAGGAGAGAGGCTTACATTTGAATGCGAAGAAAACAAAGATTATGGTGTTTGAAAGAGATGAAACCAGAACGGATACAAGGATAATGGTTGACGATGTAGTGCTGGAACAGGTGAATGAAATTGTATATCTAGGATCTGCATTTAGTAGAGATGGAAGGTACTCCGCTAGGGAAGTGGCGTGAAGTTTAGTTAGTTACTTAGTTAGTTAGTAATTATTTACTTACTAATATTATAAAGCTGAAAAGGTTGTTTGTTTGTTCGCTTGAACGCGCTAGTTTCAACTTCTGGTCCGAATTGAAAATTATTTGTGTGCTAACCTAAGTCCATTTATCGAGGAAAACTCTCTACACCTCAAGGAAAGTTGTAAAATTAATACTTTGACGCTGAAAAGAGTAACTACCGAGTTTCTTGCTGGCTTCTTCTCGGTAGAATCAACATTCCGAACCGGTGGTAGATTCATGTACCTTTAACAATCACCTATGTAAATTTAACGATTTATAAGTGTTTTCTTGAAACCTACTTAAATAAAGACATTTTGAACTTGAATTTACTATATAATATTAACCGCAGGCACAGCTAGTGATTTATAAATTTTTATCCACCTGAAGACAGGCTTGTTGTTGGCGTATAACTCCCCCATGTGTTTGATTCATAATTGAATTCTCGGAATTCTTGAAGCTATAATTGTTGTAATTTAATGTTAGTATAAAACAGCATTTCTCTATATGTTTGCGGTACTTTGTGAAATTGTTCGAGTACTTATTATAGATTAATAAAATCTAACTAAAAATAAAATAAAAAGGAAAAAATCGTCTGTCGTTTCAATGACATAACCACAGTTTTTATTTTGTGATCATTTCAAAGACACACACTGCCTAGAAAAAATGTTAAATATTTATTACGCCTGTTCGTAGAAATATTGGTAGATGACAGAGGTTACATCAAGTCAAAATCAGACAGTTCTTTATTTAAATAGGTTTCAAAGAAACATGTATAAATTGTCAAAAACAGTTAAAGAGAATCACCGGATCGGAATGTTGCATCTACCGAGAAGAATCCGGCAAGAAACTCTGTAGTTACTCTTTTCAACAACAATATTAACAAAGTTGTAAGAGTCATATTTAATTTTAAACACATATATATAATTTCTGCATTCCCGGAAGGATTACGCAGAGTCTAAGGAACAGTAAGTTTGGCAACTTTTAACCAAAGATACAATTCAGTTGGGTTTACATGAAAGTTACGAGGATCAGGCTAGCTCATTGTCTACGCTGTTACAAACCAAACTCCTAATGTAATACATGATTAGTGGCCTTTTACAAAAAGTTAGTCACAGAACACAATTGGTATTCTTAAGCCAATTGGGCGTGTGTTTTTCACAGTTTTCTCGTAGATAAGCACACGCGGGAGTTAGATACAGATATATGAGTACTTACACAGAGTAATAATATACTACGTACAACAGAGGGTCACTGCCCCTACTTGAAAAGTTACTGCTATAACTCGCGCAAGAACAGCGACAGTGGTGAGTAATTGAAACTACAACAAAGTTTAGTCTGTTTGTCGGGAATAATACAAGATGGCGCTACAAGCACAGGTTAGTTGTTTCTTAGTAATAATACGACATCTGTGTAAAATTCATGGTTTTAAAACGAAGGTTATTTTGGTTTGCTACAGAAGACAAAATTTTATATTCATTTTTATTACCTAAATTTAAAAAAATTATCTACGAAATGACGTAAAACACTTATTTTATGAAAAAAGATTTTTTTTTAATGTGAAATAATAACGTTTTTAATCGGTTTTATCTCTCAATCAGTCTAAATGATACCTGTAGCGACATCTGTCTGTGTCAAGTCTATACGAAATCTAAAATGTATGTAACTGACCAGACTTCATACTTACAAGTATATGTGTATACTTACATAATAATATGATTATGGGCGGTTTCGTATTGAGCCTGCGAGGTAAACATTGTCCGCGCGTCACGCACAACCAAGTGAATACTAACTTAAGTGGATAATACACAATAATTATAAAGCGAAGTTCACATTATCGCATTACGAAAACGTTATTAACGATGTGTTGTTTTAATTGATGATACGCAACCGTCCTGTGGCGCCACGGTGGGCTGTCAGAACTAGCGATTTTTTTCTCTTTTGATTAATGGCATCTGAACCTCCTTTCTCTGATAGGCTAAACTATTTTGTAAAAAACCAGAGGGCGGAGTTTTAAACGATGCTCAATCGCATACAAAGAACCTAACTGACGAGTTTAAATTTTCAAAGAACAAAAAATATGAACTACAAGTACGATTTCAAACTTGCATCTTCTGTTTACTAGATAAAAGGCTGCACATTTACACTCAATAATTAATGTTTAGCCATGATCCAATTAATCTGGTTATCGTATCTATGAAGAGTTTCAAAATTCGGATGGTAATTGTTTTAATACAATAAACAAATTTGTTAAATATAGGATTAAAGAGCAGGCAGACCTCGATAAAAAAAGGCTAGAAAGATAATGGACAATAATTTGAATAGCGCCTGAACGTATTCGGTGATTAAAGACTTGCGAAAACATTTCTTGGCCGCAGATTACTATCAACTAATAGATTGTTCAAGAAACATCAACCACATCAGCTTCCTAGCGTTGTCCCCTGCTTAGTCAGTGTCTTAGATCATGATTCAATTACCAGACTCATCCAGACGCTAACCAGACAAATTAGGTCATTAAGTATGTCAGTTTTTTTTTTTTTTCGGCTGTATGTGGTCTATGACTGGCTCGATGGCGCATTCGATAGTGACCCTGCCCCATGCGCCACGAGCATTGGATTCGATCCCCACCTAGGACAAACATTCGTGTGATGAATATTGTGTTTGTTCTGTGTATCTGGGTGTTAATATCAAATATTTAAGTATATATTTGTAATGCCACATTCTGATATCTGTAACACTAGTACTTAAGCTACTTACCTCGGAGTCAGATCAATGTATGTCGTCGGATATTTATTTATTTCATTAAGACTTACTTATCTCTCATTATGCTATACCTACCCCTAAGGGATTGCGTGCGTGATAGTACGTATGTATTTATGTATGTTGTTTTGTTAAGTTGGTTAACTTTATTTACCACTTGTTTACTTTCTAAGATAAACTTCTAAAACTCATTGGAAAGTAGCAAATAACGACAATTACTACACTGATGCCGTTAAAATGCACACCGCGTTTTGTTTTCGTTTTTATTTAATTAATCACCGTTCGCTACAGTTTTTACCATCTGATTACATCTCCCTTTCTATCTTGCAGGTACAGAAGAGGATGGCGAGCAGCGCCGGTAATGTGTAATCACGTTAATTATTTTACGTTCTTTTTTGTTGTCTGAGCTAATTGTTGCCATCTTGAAGTTTGGTTTTAGGCTTACTTCTTTTAGGTAGGGATTCAACAAAAATACATTGCTTGTATTGCTGCAGTATCGCATGTCTGCAATATTGTAGTAAGGAAATGGCGAATGTCGTAGATATAAAAATACTAAAACATGAATAAGTTGTTTTTTGTTGAACTGATTGTTATAAATGTAATTTATTCCACTTTTTTATTTTATAATATTCAAATTTTTCATTTTCCGACACAATTGTACGGCATGAAAAAAAAATCTTAGGCGTATAATCCGTCATATTGAATTTGTAACATTACTGTAATATGCAAAATAAAACAAAATTCACAACGCAACAACTTTGGCACTCCCTCAAGTAAACAAATAATGCCGCTCCCACGAAAATCTACAGCTTTCTCGCAGACCAAACTGGGTTTTATTTTACAATATTACTCGTATAGCCCCCAGAAACCTTTTCGAATCAGGAATCTGGATATAGGACCCGCGATCACGCCCGCATCTAGCCATCAGGTGCTCATGAATATTCCGCTACAATATCGCCGGCACCTATCTGCAGGCATCGCTCGTGAACACGGGAACAGATGTTTCGACACCGCACACCCACAATAGATCGTACACTGCGCTGTAGGAACACCACGAGGTACAGATTTTGTAGGACATTCCATACTTATACTCTAGCCAATAACATGCTAGTGCCTGGCAGCATAGTAGTGTAGATGTAGATGCAGAAGTATAGGTAGATGACACCACCTATTAATTGATAAAACAGTATTGTAACATGGAGATTTTGTCCATATTCATCATCATATGGCAGCATAAAAAAATTACAATGTTTTCATATTTTTTATACAGTAATCGTAATATTTAGTATAATGTAGACATCGAGTCTAAATTATACTCAAATATCTCTTCCTTGCAAATCTAGATGCTCTTGAGTTAAGAGTAGACACATAGGAAAGCATTTCTTTACGACCACTAATTTCCGACTCGATTTGTGGATTTTACTAAATAATAAAAATATGTAGTTTACAGATGTATTTAAAAAAACACATTAACTGTACAAATATATTTCATGCCGCTCGTTACCTGATTGTCATTAAGATTTCAATGGAAGAAGTAAAAATTATAACATTCCACCTTAATCCTGATACGTAAGTATCAGGACAGGCTGAGTTTGTGGTCAAATCTATCCAGAAACGGGACAAAGCGTACACATTCCACGTCCATCCAGCTTTCCTCGGAACGCGTGGGCACAGCAGTCGGGCGATCGTTATCGACGATCAATAATTTCGCCCGTGACTCGAAAATCTGTGTTTGCACTGCATTAGCTAAATATACGAGCCGTGGTGGAATGCTACAGGTTTCAATATTATACGAGTGTGCCGCAAGGTGGCCTGAAGGCGTGCGATTGCAAGGGCTTTCGACTGAAACTTTTTCGTGTTGCGCCGGTTGCGAGAAGGAATAAAACCTTTTTGATAGAATTGCATTTATTTTTTAATATAAAAATAGTTCATTCATTACAATTGTAATTTCAAAACATAACAAATAAAATAATAAGTTAATCATACGAAACATTTGCCCCTAGCGGGATTCGCCCCCGCGACCCTTGGTTTCGTGGCCAGGGTCTCTGGCCACGAAACGGGCTAGAAAAAAATGCAATCGAAACCGCAGTCTATCCTGTGAAACAATTTGAAGAAATCTAAGGTAGTCATCTCTGTGAACCGATAACCAGTTTATGACAAAGGCTTATAACATTGATCGGCTTTTGAATACACAATAGCGGACTGCGGCACGCTTATCAGATCATCTTGCGATACATTGACACTCGCTGGTGTCAAGTTAAATACTGGATAACGGGACTGACAGATACGGTATATGGTTTTCTGTAGGGCTATCTTTGGAGAGAGTTATGTCTGATAGGAATTTAAAGTATTGTTGGAATGCTTGAGGTTGTAATAATAATGTCCCAACCGATATCGGTCATAGCGGCCAATCTCAACGAGGATTAGCCATCTGCGCTGAAGATATTATAGATAAATTAGATTTTAAAAGTTGCGCCCTACAGGGGGGCTCCGAATACTCCTGTGGTATCCCTGCCTGTCGTAGGAGGCGACTAAAAGGGCCTTTGGGGCTGTGGAGTGTTTGCGGGGGGGCCTGCATTCACTTCGTTAAGCAGCCCCAGAGAAGATGACGACACGTGGATCCTCGTCCGTTAAATAGGATGGGGTAACACTGTGGTCTGTGCCGTCATAAGCACCGCGAGGTGTTCTGGGGGCGAGGTTGCCTCTCCCTCGAGATGGGCCGCATGGATCGGCAGCGGCGTAGACGTAGATTTCGCGTAGTCCCGAGTGGGGAGCCCGGAATCTGCGCCAACGCCCGAAGAATGACCACCGTGAGGTTTAATCGGTAGTAGAGTGCTTTCCCGGCCTCTGAGCCCGACACATCCCTCGTAGGCCGAACCTAGGTTTACTTGGACGGTGCGTAAATGCATTCCTCACGTAAAAAAGATTTTAAAAGTTGGATGCTTACTTCTTTTTCTTCTGAATGTTATAGAATATTGATTTTACTATAAGAATACTCTTTTATCAGTCTGAAAAGATTAGTTAGCTAAAATTATGGTTTTAAATTACATAAATAAAATTCATAGATTAGTTGTAAGTAATACACAAGTAATCCATGTTTTTTTTTATGACCATACCATAAAGAATATATATTCTATAATTGCAGAAAAGCTTAAAGGATTGTGTTTTAATTGAACAAATCAAACGATTCTAATTTTTAATTTATCTAACATAGATTATTATCGACTCAAATGCATTTAACCAATGTGTACATTTTATTGTTAATTGAAACTGGCTGGCGAATGTTTGATTTAAAACTAAAACACTCTGATTTAATAAATCAAACTAAAAATAAACAAACCGATCAATTTAAATAAAACCGTTTAAAAACAGAAATTACACACTGGCTGTCAAATCTAAGTTTAAAAAAAAAACTGATTTTATTTAAAAACTAAAAATGTCATCTATTCGCTATCTGACCCAGACTGTCAAGCGCCACAGACCACAAAAACCCGGTGTCCGATGCGGTTCGCACGCTCCAGGTAGACGTTGTGCCTTATGAGGAGCCAGTAATGTAAGTATTTCAATTGATATTTACGTTATGTTCGATGGCTATGAGAAAACTTAGAAATATTTGTCCCTGAGAAAATTACTACTCAATTTATTGAGGACTAATAGGCGCGAGCGCGTTTTTACAAGCAAGCCTGAATAGATAAAGGCATCATCAATATTTTTGTAAATTCTTTATTAAAATATAAATTCGTTTGGTTTGAAATATTTAAATTTGCTTAAAAACATATTTTCTTTACCTTACTTAGTTAGAAGTAATTAATGTACTTTTGATTCTTTGTTTTTGAGTATTGTATTTTATAGTTTATGAATGCTTAAAATTGTAGGTTTATTACTTAAATTTCACTATTAAAAAAAACCTATGTGAGACGTACTTTAGGTACTGTTGTTGACTTTATCAATACATTTTTTGTGTGTTATTAATAGGTTTTATATTTTTATAAATAAAAGATTTTTCGATAATTCGCAATCCATATATGGCGGAATTTATTTAATTTTTTGTAGGGTCCTGTTTATGTTTTTATAAGTAATTGTATACATCGTATATAGGTAATTCTATTTTTATAAGTATACATACATACATACTAACTTACATACATTCTGTAGTATGTATGTATGTATATTATGTATCTAGATACATACATACATAATATCACGTCCACAATCGCCGAAGGGATAGGCAGAGTCAAACGGACAGCAAGCTTACCACTCGTATACGTAAGGTAAGTAAATATAGTAAATATACTACCTATTAGGTATAATAGTTGTGTATATAGACCTCATAATATAAAATGACAGTGTTTTTAAACATCACGTTTAGCAACCTTTGGCAACAATATATTATTTCATGATTAAGTTCATGGGTATGAACATTAGGGTTTTTACATTTAAAAAGGCAAAAATTTAGCTACGTTAAAATCCAATGAAACCTCCAAAGAAAATCTGCTAGCTAAGCCTTTCTTTACATTAGTCTATTGACACTGCACAATCTTATTTACACATTCGTATTACCCCACCTCTCACTCTGGTGCCATTGAAAATAAGCGCCATGTCATGACAAATGATGAGTGGCTACCATTTTAGCTGCATATCACACACTTCTTGTTAAAAATGATTGTCTATAATATTTCTTGAGTCCTTAAAATTTGTTTAAGATTAAGTTATATGCACCAAATAAAAGAGCTTCCTTTCTGTCTTCCTTCATAGCCCTAGCTGGACGTTCCTTCCTTTCCTCCTTCCTTGCAACACATCATACATCACATTGTACAATATTAATTTATTAAATAGTCAGACAAATGACCCTGTGTCAAATTTAAATTGAAAATACGTATTTAAACACGGCGCCTCTTAGCAGCAGAGTCCCCTCCGGAGTAGTGCCCCTGAAAATCAAAAAGTAACATTCATATTATTCACATATTTCGTACATGGACACTTGGGCAAGATCTGCAACTACTTATTATGAAAAGTATAATCCTCACTTTACTTCAATGATTAATATGAAATCAAAAATTTATATTAATCAATTAAAACTTTGGACTGATTTATATTTACATAACATCTTTAAATGTCCGTAACTTCCTCGGTTATTTTCTAAACATAGCATGGACACACATACAAACATGTATGACGACTTTAACGTAGTCCTACTACCAGATAACACATGTTTATTGATTGACTTGATGTAAACTTGTAAGTAATAAGAAACTAGCTCAATAAATCAGCCATTAAAATCCTATACCCAAACGGGGAACTAACACAGGGGAATCTCAATAAACATTTATTTATATGTTACTTGTAAACAACCATGCCATTAAAAACCCCATGTCTTGAGTCTATAGAATGTAAGTACAAATGTCCAATATAATTGTAGTAATTTAGATGCATTCGGGGAACTGGTAAAAAAGATAAATGGTCTGTTTTTGCGGTAATCGTTCACGAAAGACACTGGCACCATGCTCTGCCATGCCTTGGATTCCTGGCGGCGATTATCCATGTTTAGAGTTCCATGGTGAAATGGGTAAAGTGGACCCTTATGGAGGAACCAGTGTAACACCATACATAATCGTACTATGAGTGGAAGTATTTACTCCCAACTGGGTATGATATATGTGTAAAGCGGTGGTAGCTTAATGGTAAGGACACGCGCCTTATAACCGAGGGGTGTTAGTTGGATTTTTCAAATCTACGTACGTATTCATACCACTAGCTTAGCAGTAAGGGTAAACATCGTGATGAAACCTGCAAATTCCAACAACTTTGTAACTATAATCCAAAAAAAATCTGGTTCCCCTATCTTAGAGTTACGAAGGTCAGATCAGAAGTCGCATCAATGTAATTACTAGACTCGCTAATTTCTTGATCATGGTTTAAAGCTGACTCCGTCTGAGCGCGGGACATGACGCTAGAAAGATGATAGGTACATAAGTAGGGACTAAGGTTTGATATACCATTTTGGTTTACTATATATACTTAGCGATGTGATAATGTTTATGAGAATAACTTTACTAGATCTATTATGACATGTTTGTCATACGCTTATAGTGTAAGATCCAAACTTAAGTCGACCTTCACCGAGCTGATAATGGAATTAAACATATTTCATAATAAATTTAGTATATTAGAAAATATATTATACCGCGTAATTCTTATAAAAAAGGGGTACCTACAAAGTTTTAGCTTCACGTATTAATTTATCTATACTTATAATAAATCTGTAGAGAGGTCAATTCTGTACCTGAAATATTTTTCAAAATAACTATCAGGGGGTGATTAGTGATCGATACTGATGCCAAAAGCGCAATCAGTAAAATTTTTGTCTGTCTGTCTGTCTGTCTGTATGCTCCTTATAGAAACAAAAACTACTCGACGGATTTTAACGAAACTTGGTACAATTAATCTTCATACTCCTGGGCAGGTTATAGTATACTTTTCATCACGCTACAATCAATAGGAGCAGAGTAGTGAAGGGAAATGTTGGGAAAACGGGAGAAGTTACTCCATTTTTTAAGCTTCCGTCGCGTGTGCAGCCTTAAAGGTTAAAGTTACATAGAAATCATGTATGACGGAAATAGTCTTTATAATATTAACCATTACGCGGGTGACACCGCTGGCACAGCTAGTAGATAATATATTAGTGGTTAAAGGGGCATGCTGCCCCTTTGACTCTGCCTACCCCTTCGGGGATTATGGGCGTGATGTTATGTATGTATGTTCGTTTGTTTATTAATAAGTATGGTATGCGGAACTCTTTATGAGAGTCCTGCTTGTCCATTTTTTACATTTGTTAACTCATGTTGATTTACTTGGTTGTGCTAATTCTATCTGGTGATAACAATGTGTGTTTCTTATAGCCTACGCAGATGGACGTAAATGTCGTTAATTGTTCCGTATGTGACCGCCATGGAGTAGGGGTTTAGCTGACCCTTGACATGAGGAAAACGGGTTTGAATCTCTGTCACAAGTTATAATTACTAAACGTACATTGTAAAAATGTGTTACAAGTTAATTTAGGAATTATAGAAAGGTGCGGCATTTCAATGTATCTTCAGTCATTCATATATAGTACTTAATTGAACAATTTTACTTTTATGGGCTACAAGCTGCTGTGCAAGATTTCCAGTGCCAAATCTATGAATATTCTTTCATCGATTTTTAAGACATTGCATACCTAACTACATACTATGGCGATTCTAAATTAAAAACAATAAGGACGATAACTGCATTAACTATAATTCTATTTAGTCCGTCAGTTAGATTATACAAAATTACTAGACACATATTTTTCGCTTTATCAAAATAACAAAAAATCACAAAGACAAAGAGCATAAAAGTTTTGGAGTGAGGGCTTGCGACGTCACTATTTAGTTAAAATTTTACGAAAGTGTGACGTCACGTGCATCTTGAATGCATTGTATCTTCGTCAATGTTTGTTTGACAAAATAATAAAAAAATACGTGTTTAATATTTTTTTATAATCTAACTGACGTACTAAGCTGACTTTTTTAGTTACCTTGCTTATTACTGTACCAAACATTAACAAAACTATTTCGCTTAGGCCTATCAAAGTTGTGTTTTCCAGAGTGGAAATTTCCAAAAATGTTGAGTGCCACTTATTATCGTATCCATATCGTGCATGTTCCTGGATTTGATCCAACACCTTTGAATAGAGGCATATGTTTACATCTTTCAGCTACCGCACCGACAGTATAAACAACAAAGTGCACCATCAAATTCACCAGTTTACCGAATCAACAGGACATTCCTCACGCACGCTTCATTTGTCAAGGAGAAGATAAATATTTTTCACACTTTAAAGGTTAAGCTTGTCGCAATTTATGCATCTTATCTTAATATAAATTGAGCTCGTTTTTGAATGACACGGCGGGTACAGGTGTAAAGACAGGTGGGTACTAATAAATACACGGCGTGGTTAACTGTTAAAACAAGACTTATTAGTTTTAATATCCGCTTTTACGACTTATCGCTGAATCGAACAAACAAAGAAAGGTATAGATCTTGTTCCGTGACGTGTTATGCGCTTTGAAGAAGTTAGTGCACCAAGCATGTTAACTAAGGATACCAATATCCGCATCTTCAATGTATGATTAAAATAAATTTACCAGACTGAATGACTGACGATAATGCAATTTAAAGGACTTTGAAATTAGCACATCATCATTATTCTCTTGCCCTTCTCCCAGTTCATCTGGGGTCGGCGCAGCATGTCTTCCTTTTCCATACGTCCCGGTCAGCCGTAAATTAGCACAGACGTGAAATAATTTATGTGACTTCTAATAATAATTAAAAATAAGGAGGAAATTATAGGAAAAGTGTTGGTCGCAATAAAGTATAGTATGTAAACGATTATTAGGAGGAATTGATCCAATTCTTTTCCTCTACACTTTATTAAAACCGAAATCGCTCGTTGCGCCAAGTTCTTATTTTTTTACCCAGGGGAATGCGTTATGACCGTCCCGCTGAAACCGGGGGAATCAGCGGGGTGTGTCGGGCCCTCGAGATGATAGGAGAACCCTGCTGCGCCCAAGATGGTAGTGGGCGGGGTATACCGACTAAACCCCTGGGATGTACTTCTACGCCTTTATGTAGGGCGAACCGTGAACACCCCAGCGTCGGCCAAAGTGCCTCCTGCGCCTAGGGGGAGACGGGAATCGTCTCCCAGACAGGCGGAACCGTGCAATGCGGGTAAGAGCCCCCGACCCTCGCTTGCAACTAGCTAAAATATTAAAAGTTCGTAGTTAGGAGAAAGTATTTGCACTTTTAAAACATGAGACTTTTAATATCGAAATTCAAGATTAAAATTATGTCTAATTTCGTATTTTTTACCGTGCGATATTATCTTCGCTTTAAATTAATAAATAATTTTACTCTAGCGCGTTGAGTCTAGTCATAGATATTACATCTTACTCATTCATGGTAATGTCCTCTCCTAACCGATATCGGTCACGGCGGTCAATCTCATCTGCGCAGGATATATTATAACTATGCACAAGTTTGTGCGCAAACACGGGTGCACTCTCTGTTCCTTCACTCTCATAGTCCGGTGAGACGGCAATTCGACATGACCGAAAAGATATTAAACCGCAAACTTCCTGACTCCGGACTGTTAAGGAGTAATTTCAATATTGAAATAAACAGCCACAAAATTTTGGCCCCATCCGGGATTTGAACCCGGGACCTCTTGGTCCTTACGCAGCGTATGCCACCACTAGACCATCGGGGCAGTCATTCATAAATATCATCACGCCCGCAATCCCTAAAAGGGTTGAGAGTCCAAGGACCAATAAGATTCTTTAACCGCATTCAGCAGTAGGTACTTCTAATTACTTAATCATTTAACTAACGACATTGATATATGAAAGGTTCTAAAGGTTGAACAGTGGCTGATGACATCGTTCATCAGACTGGCGCCGTAAGTGACAAGAGCACTGATGATTTTCTCAAAGCACAGTGTAATGTTTATTTAATTAACGTGAAGATATAATTGATTCACTTGTTCGCATTTTAGTAAACATTTATCAACTTCACTTGTAACAGGCAAAAAAGTGGGCATAAAGATCAGGGAACTAAAGAAATAGTCTAATTACCTTTAATGACCACCTGATTTGTATTAGCGGTGAAGAAAATCTAATGAAAATCTAAGAGCACTAGTGATTTTTGTCACCATGATGTTTCACCACTGTAGCACATAGCGGTGGTAGCTCAATGGTAAGGACACGCGCCTCTTAACCGAGGAGTGCGGGTTCAAACCCGGGCACGTACCTCTGGATTTTTCAAGTCTATGTACGTATTTATACCACTAGCTCGACGGTGAAGGAAAACATCGTGATGAAACCTGCAAATTCAAACAACTTTGGATTTGTAACCATGATCCAACAATTGTCTGGTTCCCCCATCTTAGGGTTACGAAGGTCAGATCGGCAGTCGCTTCAATGTAATTACCAGACTCGCTAAATCCTGGATCATGGTCTAAGCGGACCCCGTCTAAACACGGAACATAACGCTAGGAAGATGATGATGTTAGGCCACTGTACCGGTTCGCAGCAGGAGTGACTGAACGTATATTTTGTTGTCATGTTCTTTGCAGAAAAAGTGATCAGCAAATTTTATTGCCGTCTGTACATCATCTCACGGCTGCGCGTGCGCTTGCATAATATGTACTTAATTGGTAACAACAACATATAATCCTAACTTATTCACGTGCTTAAAAGGATAGAACTCGTAGCAATTTTAACACCCAATAACTCCTTCCTATCTGATCCTTATAGTGGCGTCGGCTACACAAATAGCACATTTAGCACCTCGTTCATCAAAACGGCTGGTTTTACTGAGCAATTAAATTTGATATGCCATCGATTGTGCGAGAAATGTGATAGCTACGCAGAAAAATTATCATTACTAATGCATATAGTGTTATAAGCGCAGTGGTGTGGTGAACAGTCGTATTGTTTAATTGCTTGTTTGTTTCTGCGATACTGCGATGTATGTTACTAAAGAGTCCATCTGTGTTTGCGCAGACACATGAGCAATATGTCTTCTGCTTAGGTTTTATTAAGGTTGCTGGAAGTATCTTAGAAATAGAATTGTCCCCATGACATGACCCGACCCCTGGTTCGAGTCTTTGACTCTTCTTCTTCTTCTTCTCTCTTCGACTAGGGGTACTAGCCAGGGGTATCGCGGGCTTAGCGAGTATACCTCGGCTACTCATGATCTTTGGCCGGAGAGAGGGCCACACCACTCCGTCCCACCCCGGGCAGAATGAGGGTGCGTCACGCATTCCCCGCGTTTAAAAAGCTTCGTTAAGGTTGCCGTGACCAATCCACACTTCTATATCTGTTTATCTTGGACTCATAAATAATGTACCATCTGTGTTCCTTGCTCAGCAAGTGGTTAAAGGCGACTAAAGGTGCATTGAGTATTAGGTTATACTTACTACTTAACTTAACTACTTATTAGGTTTTTAGGTTTTATTAGGTTAGGTTAGGCGATTATGTAAATAACGAGCTAGCCACATGTCACTACTATTTCATCATTTTCAAATCAATCAATAGACAGAGTCAAAGGGCAGCTCGCTTCTTTAACCACTTTCAGCCAAATTAGACTGGGCTGGTTTAGATGGACAATTTAAAAATTAGTGTTAGGTAGCTAGCTCGTCACCTACACAATACATACCCAACCCAATATACAAACATAACATCACGCCCATAATCCCCAAAGGGGTAGACAGAGTCAAAGGGACAGCAGGCTCCGTTAACCACATTCAGCCGAAAATAAAACTGGGCTGGGTTAGATGGAACATTTTTAAAAAGTAGTGACAAGTGGCTAGCTTGTCACCTACACAATCACATACCCAACCCGATATACAATTAGTCGCTTTTTACGACATGCTAGGTAAGAAACAAAGTTGACACATTATTTTTTAGGTCCCAGACCAACGCAGGACTATTTATTTAAATAACGATTTATAAGTATAACGTAATTTTCTATGTTTTCAGGTCCTAGTACGGGGTTAATTAGCCAATGTTCTACTTCAATAGGCATTAGACCTGCGACGGATATGGTCGCCCATTATTGTATCAACGTCATACATGCAACAAAGTAATGCCCAGTGGTTGTCAAACTGTGTAATTGTATAACTGCAGGAATAACATACGCTTTATAGAAAAAAATATATATTTATTAATAACTTTGGCATCTTGTATGAAAAGTTTACACGTAACGTATGGGTTAGTTAGAAAAATTACTTAAATGTTAAAATTGTACCGATAAACGCTTCTCTTTCATAATTACAAATATATTTACACTACGCTAGGTGTGTCTTGTAGATCCCTCAGTTGTAGGTATTTATATAGCATTGGTTAAACGAATAACGTTTGACTAAGTTTATTAACGAATAATTTTAGTAGATCGATATTTGGAGTTACAGTGCTCTGATTGGCTCATTAGATTAGATGTGTTCAGGTATAAGACGCTGATTGGCTGAGGACTGTTTATTTTAGCTATACACAGATACCTACATCAGATAAGATTTTATCAATGATAAAGTATTGGAGTATTTCGGAAATTTATTGCCTATATTACTCATCTATAAGCTATGTAGATATAACTCAATGGCTATATTAATATCATAAATATTACTTTAAAATAGATAATAGATGTATACCTAATGTGTTTGTTTTTTTTTCAAGTTTGGCAAACGCTGCCTTTAACGTAGGACAACATACATACATACATAACATCACGCCCGTAATCCCCGAAGGGGTAGGCAGAGTCAAAGAGGCAGCATACCCCTTCAACCTCATTCAGCCAAAAATAAAGCCAGGCTGGGTTAGATGGAAAATTGTGAAAGAGCAGTGACAAGTGGCTAACCTGTCACCTACACAATCACACACCAAAAACCCGATATACCATTAGTCGCCTTTTACGACATGCTAGGCAAGAACACAGTTGGCATATTCTTTTTAAGTCCCAGACCAACATGGGACAGTGGGCTGGGTTGGATGGAAAGCTGTGAAAAAGGAGTGACAAGTGGCTAGCTCGTCGCCTACTCGGTCACATACCCAAAAGCCCGTAAACCATTAGTCGCCTTTTACGACATGCTAGACAAGAGCCACAGTTGGCACATTCTTTTTTTTTGTCCCAGATCATCATGGGCCAAGTCCCAGACCAACATGGGACTAGGACAACATAAATAAAAAAAAACTGCTATCCACACATCTTAAAAAGGAAATGAAGATTAGCGTACACAATTAAAACTGCTCTATTTTCTCTAGCTTATAATGAAGCTTACACATTCAACTTTATTAATTAGCATTTAACAAGGATGATAAGTTGAAAAGATAAACTCTAACTACCCATCAAAATGAATAATGGAATAAATAAGATGTAGCAAATTGTATACTGACGTGAATGTACTGCATAGATGCTATCTACGGCCACCTTAGACTTATTTGGTCAATTAATTGAGGCCCGGTGTCATTAAAGACTTTTTGTGCCAATTACTAGTGTAATTAAAAATTGGCTAAGAACGTATTGCTCGCGGGTGGACCCGTGCACTTTGTACCATTTATTGAAATCGATTGAAGGGAATGTTAATTTAGTAGTCAGAGACCCTGACCACGAAAATGTCGAAGGGTTTCATGTAATGAACATATTCGAGTCGTAGGTTTACAAAAACGTATTCAAATTTGTGTCTATCGGCTGCCTAGTATCCATAACACAAACATTGTTCTTTTGGCGGTAGGGTATTACTGTGTAACTCTGGAAACGTATTAATATACTAATGCCATTATTATCTACATAATATTATTATCATCACGACAGTAATCTTCCAAGGGGTAGGCAGAGTCTAAGTAGTAGCGAGTCTCCTCAACCACATTCGGCCAAAAAAAAAACTGGGCTGTAAATAAATATGGTAAACTGTGAAAAAATAGTATGCTTATCGCCTAAAATTGTGCAGGCGACAAGCATACTATTTTATGTATTGACATACCATTATTTATGTATTGACATACCACCCAAAAACCCGATAGACCATTAGTCGCCTTTTATGACATGGTAGACCAGTAGCGGACTAAACCTGTTTTAGGCCTGGGGCGGCAAAGAGATGTGCGAGGTCCCTAGTAGGGATACGAGCAGTGTTGCTTGCCCAAATTGACAGGGGGGGATGAGTACTTGGAGATAATATGAGGCCCGAGTCTCAGAGCAACTTGGAGCCAATATAGCAGCAATAGAAGTACACATATGTTAAAAATTTCTACTGTCTAATTATTAGGTTCATGAGATACAGCCTTGACATTGACAGTCCGACAGAAAGACAGTGAAGACTTGTATTTTCTTAGTCCCGTGGCACCATGGGTGCGGAACCCTAAAAATGGGTTGAATGTCGTGTTATTATAAGAGCGCTAATGCCAGAGTAAATTATGTACTAATTTTCAGCCTAAGGCTACTATTGAAAAGGGTTTTGACGTATTACAGGTGCCTGTAATTATGTTGTTGCCAGCACTCATGCAGTTGTAGCTCAGTGGACAATAATAGTTACTTTTTGCCAAGGATATTGGTTCCGTGAAAAAATGTTATGATGATCAGATGGAAATCACTTTAATAAAAAAAACCAGAATCATAGTCTAAGCGAGCTCAATTCAGAACAGGACATAACTTTTGGAAAATGATTTATAACACCATATCTGAGTTTCGTCAAATGTGTTTTTACATTCGTTTAAACATATAAGATCAACATTATGATTACCTATATATTTACATACACGTATACACAATACTACATTAGCATGTAGTATTGTGTATGTGTGTATAGTAAGCTCATAATTTGTGGTTGTAAAGTAGTCTTCACAACCACAAATTATGAGCTTGAAACCTTTCAATTTGTCGAAACTAAATTGAATATTGGCGTGTAAGTTCAACCGCGTGTTACAAATGTTCAAAAAAGACATTGGTTATCAATATGCAGGCGTGGGGTCTGTTAACATAAGTTAATTGTTTATTACGTGTGGACAAGACATTTTTTAAATTGCTTATTGCTTTTATTAGCATAATAACTTTCGTCCACGGCTAGTTTGATGGATTTATGTTGTCGGTTGTTGTTTAAAGTCACACATTTTTTTCCGTCTACTTACTTACTGAAAGCTACAGAAGAGCACACGGCCCGCCTGGGTGCTTAGCCAATAGGCTAGTTGACTAAAATATTTTTTTTAGTCCGCTAGTCAGATTATCAAAAAATATTGAGTTCGTATTTTTTGCTTTATCAAATGCTCGGAAAATAACAAAGATACAGCGCTTCAAAGATCTGGAGTGGGGCGCTTTTACATCACTTGTTCCTAAAATTCTACAGAACAAGTGACGTCACGCGCACCTTTAACGCGCTGTATCTTCGTAATTTTTGGTTTGCTGAACAAAAGACAAAATACGTGAGCAATATTTTTTTGTAATCTCTATAATGGACTAATTATTTTTTTTTGAGTCAACTTGCCTATTTTCCAGAACAAACTTTGCTATCACTTGTATCGCGCCACAGACGGGTGGACAAATCAGGAACTAAGTCAGAGTTCGGCACTATGAGTTCTTAGTAAACAAGTTTGTGGCGCGATACGAGCGCTAGCGAAGTTCGTTGAAGAATCGCTGGCGCGCATTTGTATAAGCAGATGGTAAACAGTTAATGTAGTCTATAGATATTTGTAACATCAAAGTCATCACAAGAGCGTTACTGATCATAAATACATTTATTTAAATCTATTTAGCTCTAGATAAATGGTCATAAAATATTTTTTATGGAACACATTTAACGTTCATTCTTTCCAAAATGCCGGTGTATTTATTGTATTTGGTTTAGCTAATATTCAAAGGTCAGACTTACTGTTTATCATCGGACACGCTGTATGTTTTCTCCATCATCGATGATCACTACCTACAGATTTATCGTTAAGAATATTATGACTTATTATGTCACATAGCACTGATAAAAAGGCAATGAATGAATTTTTCTTCTAGATCTGTTAGGCTGCATTCATGTTGCAGCATATAAAGTACCTAATCATAGAATGTCATATATCATTTCCACATTACAACTCATTTAGTCTCAATCCTCCTGTTTAGTTCTATACTTGTAGGTTTAATGTCACATAATACCATACTATATGCAATTAATTGTACAGTCTTAAAACCCTGTTGTGTGCATTTAATAATACCATTACTTGCTTAATAAGCATTTCGCACTAAGATCTGTATTGAAGTTGATTGTGTGTGCGACTTGGAGTCGTATTTCCATGACATAAGTACCTATTAACAGATGTTTCCGATATTTAGCAGACATAACAATATAAAACAGTAAGGTGTCTCCAAAATTTTATACATTAAATATACGCAAGTAGTTGGTTTTGCTAGATTTTGTTAAAAAATAAGGTTACAGGACATCCAAAGTATGAAATTTTTATATTTATAACCTTACATTTGAATAATTTTGGACTTAACCGCATTAAGAGATATTGTACAACAAACTGCATTGGTATCATTGCACCAAACTGCATTGCAGAGCTAAATAGGATCAGTCATAAGTACCTATAATAGAAATTTCTGAATGCGTTAAAAGTTCCATTTCATATGATCCCGATTTAAAGATTTTTTTTTTTGATAATTAACTTATAAAGTAAAAAATAATAATTAACGTCTGTTTTTTCAGGCGACAAGATATCTATATAAAATTAGAACTAGAATTAAACCTCACTAATCCAATGGATGAGTAATTTCAACGTGTGCGAATGTGGAGCCTGAACGAATAATTTTTTTTCTTGAATAAAACATAGTGGATAGTTATTCTATTTTCTTATCTTGTATTCTGAACGGATAGGATACCTTAACATGCAGTGCAAAAACGACCAATGCAACAATTTCTTATTTTATCATACTGTTTAAAATTTCAAACAGCTTACTGTTATCCTTGTCAGTGTATTAAAGGTCATCATATGATGCGCGGTAATAACTGAAGGGTAGCAATTTGCCCTCATTACGTCATTAAGCAGCCGCCGGTAATCGAAAGAATATAACGTGCCGCTTGAAAGTTGAACAAATCGCTTCATGTTAATTAATGGACGGAACATTTGAGCTCGAGACCTCACTGTTTAAGGCCAGCGATTAATCGCGTTACGTTAATATGTAACGCAATTAATCGCGCTGATCTTTTTTTTTATTCTGTCCTAGCTAGTTTGGTTCTTTGATCATGCCCGTTTTTGATCAACAATTTAGGGGTGTAGGTTGAATATTTGCACCGAATAATAGAAAGAGTAAGAGTTAAATAAGTTGTAAGAGTAACTTCAGCATGAGGGAAATTCATGTCTAAGGCAGTTTTTTTTAATAGTTTGTTGTATAAATACGTACATAAATAAATAAATAAATAAATATCAGACTACATCAAGGTAAGTAGCTTAAGCATTTGCGTCTAATCGGATATCAGAAGCAGCAGTGATATTACAAATATATACTTTAATATTGGATATTACCACCCAGACACAGAACAAACACAAGTATTTATCACACGAATGTTTGTCCTAGGTGGGGATCGAACCCACAACTCTTGACGCATGGGGCAGGGTCACTACCGAATGCGGCATCGAGCCAGTCAATATATATATTTTATATTTTATATGACTGTCTCATGTTGGTCTGGGACTTAAATATAACGTTCCAATTGTGTACCTTACCTACTGAGCATGTCGTAAAAGACGACTAATGGTATATCGAGTTTTAGTTTGTAATTATGTAAGCGAGCTAGCCTGACATTCCTTTTTCACAATTTTTCATTTAAGGCAACTCTAGCTTATTTTGGCCTGAATGTGGTTTAGGGAGTTTATCACGCTTTGAATTCTACCCCTTCGGGGATTACGGACGTAATGATAAGTAATAAATAAATAAATAAATAATAAATAAATTCTCCAGACTGGCACACCAATTCCCTAGTTCCAAAATAAGCTTATGCTTGTGCTATGGATACTAGGTGAACGTATAGACATACTTAAATATGTTTATAAACATCCATGACTCGAGTACAAATGTCCACGTTCATCACACGAAACATTTGCGGGATTCGAACCTGCGACTCTCGGTTTCGTGGCCAGGATCTCTGACCACTCGACCAACGGGCCTGTCAAAGTAACTATGCAGTTCCCGGTTCTCTCTGCGTACACCGCTAGGGAAGTGGCGTGAAGTTTAGTTACTTAGTTATGTATGCACCTCGCTATTATAGCCGCGCGGCCGATCGCGTTACGTCTACATAAGCTGTTAAGCACATTTTTAATTACCCTGTACAAAAAGCAAGACGCTTTGATAAAAGCGGGCTGAGCGAAAGATTTGTTAGTAAAAACAAAGAATGTTAATGTCTATGATTGTAAGAAAAGTAGGTTGTTTTTCTTGATATAAAAAATGTTTGCTCCAAGTGATTGAAGAAGCAATAAATAATGAGTTATAACCAGACCGTGGACGTGATTGTTTTAATACATTTTTTAATATAAATTTGCCAGACTGGCACACCAATTCCCTAGTTCCAAACTAAGCTTATGCTTGTACTATGGATTCGAAGTATACTTAAATACATTTATAAACATCCATTACTCGAGTAAAATGCCCATGTTAATCACAGGAAAACTTTGCCCCTAGCGGGATTCGAACCCGCGACCCTTGATCGTGGCCAGGGTCTCTGACCAATCAACGGACTAGTCGAGAAAGTGATTGAAAGAGCTTACTGCTTTTTGGATTCTGATTCTCTTCAGTGATTAGGGCGTGATGATATGATATAATGATAGCTATGTTGTTGAAACATATAGTCCATGACACGGACTAGTAAAAAAAAGAGGACTCCACGCTATCATAATACAGCGTGAAGCTACGTTTATGCTTGTGTGAGTGAAATACAAGGCTACCAGATATCGGATATCTGTCATTTGGAGCACTTATTATGTCAATGTGTGACGTAAGTTGCGTGTCTAGGTGGAGCACCTGAGCAGCTTCAATGCCTAGTTAGTGGCGCGGAGTCCTTGTTTTTTTACTAGTCCGTGGTCCATAATGAACAAATACTCGTGTCTAGGCGAGTTGAATTCAAGTTCTGGAAAATAATAGTTGAAAGAGAAACTTCAATTCATACCTAGGGCGTAATTTTTCAATAGTCTAATTAATTGTATTGCGGCTAATATTGCAGCAATTGCTGAATTGCATTTTAAAATGTCATCGTCTGTTCCTAAAGTAAATATCGAATGACATCCACAAATCGATGACATTAACCTTCTTTGTTCGGTAAATTTTTACCTGGCCATTAAAAATAATCCCTTAATGTGGTAAAATGATTATTACAGCACTTTACAAGTGCCGCCAGAACTGATGATTGTTGAATCTCACTTAATGTTTCTGACAGTTCACCTGCTCGCATACAACTAATCTATAATAAAAAGTTCGGAAACAAATGGATGCTATAAACGGCCAAAAGGTTATAAGTTGTTGTGTCGTAAGTGTTGCTAAAAAGGCATATCATAGGATAAGTGCAATTAATTTTTTAATTAGTCGCCAATTCGTTGCGTTATCGTATTATCTTTACGATAATGCATTAAATAAGAGTTGGTTGCCACAGTATTAATAACGACTTGCTGACTTTTTATTTCAAGAACTGTACAGGGCTCAGTAGGGGGGTTGTAATATAAGAAACGTTTTCCTTGCCAGTGTACTCGTTGGAAGTATGTTTTAACACCTAACAATTTCCCATGTTGGTCTGGGACTTATAAAGAATGTACCAACTGTGTTCCTTGCCTAGCATGTCGTAAAAGGCGATTAGTGGTATCGGGTTCTTGGTGTGTGATTGTCACAATTTCCCATCTAACCCAGCTCAGTTTTATTTTGGGCTGAAAGTGGTTAAAGAGACTTGCTTTCCCTTTGACTCTGCCTACCCCTTCGGGGATTATGGGCGCGATGTTATGTTATGTGTTATGTTATAAAAATGGTTTAGTACCATACTATACAGATTTTAGTGAAAAGGATTCTGTAATCATATTAATACCAGTTTTATTTATTTTTTCTAAAAAGTACATCGTACAGAACCGAACAAACAAACATCGTATATATTAAATGAACATAATGACATTCTATATAAATTCATTATTCTGCCTACCCAATTGTTTGACATGTGTAGATGTTAACACAGCATAATTATGTTGTTAACAATGAAGAATAAAATACGGCGAGTAATTTATATACTCAAGACGCGAATTTGAATTTCAAAGTTTAATGCGAAATTTATTCATTTTATACAGCTGCAGTGCACTTCAATGGCACTGTTGACAACAGTACTTTGATCTGTGGATTTTTTTCAATTGTAATCAATATTGTTACAGTTAAATAATTCATTTAAAACATCTCATTATTGCGAACATGGGCTTTATATTACACACCCAAGGGGAGATGTCTCGAATCTAAATGTATAATACATTTAAAATAAATGAAACATATTTAAATTTGTTCTACCCTAGGGCTTCAGGTTAAAAGGGACGTATATGGTGGTGGTACTTTAACACGCGGATCCTGACTAAGAACGGGATTGTAACACTAGAAATATTGCAATAGGAGGCTATCAAATATGTTTGTAAATAATATAGTTAGACTCCCAAAGTCCAAGACTAAGCTTCAGTACTTAAAATAACATTTTGCATTTCAAACTGCAATTGTGAAAATATTATTTACTAGTTGTCCCGGCGCTCTTTGTAACGCATCGTTTTTGGATTTTCATTTATTATTTTCCTCGCAATGTTTCTATTTTTTCCTACCGAACAAACCTTCCCTAGAAGATTACAAATATTTTGAAACTAAAATCGGCCAAATCTGTCCAGCCGTTCACAAGTTTTAGCGAGATTAACGAACAGCAATTCATTTTTATATATAAGAAGATTACTGAGATTACATTTTTCTTTAAATATACATTAATCCATATATAGATAGTTATATGTATATCAATATACATTTACTTAACCGCAGACTAAGACAAAGACGTTTCTGAAGGTACAACAGCTTTTAAACAAAAGATGGCGGGTACGTCGCGGGAGCGGCGCAGGCGGTCCGGCCTCATCTATTAGTTGAACTATAAATATCCCAGTTTGCTCCCATAATTCTCGCAGAAGATATGTATGACTCTATCCGAACGATCCGCTTTGGGATTGATGTACACTCAGCTGCGTATACGACACTGACGTTGGAATTTTTGGAGAAATGTTAAACAAACAACAAACATAACATCACGCCCATAATCCCCGAAGCGGTAGGCAGAGTCAAAGGGGCCGCAGGCACCTTTAACCACATTCGGCTAAAAACAAAACTGGGCTAGCAAGTGGTTAGCTCGTCGCCTACACAATCACATACCCAACACCCCATAAACCATTAGTCGCCCTTTACGACACGCTAGGCAAAAAACACAGTTGGCACATTATTTTTAAATCCCAGACCAACATGGGACAATGGGCTGGGTAAGATGGAAAATTGTGTAAAAGTAGTGATAAGTGGCTAGCTCGTCGCCTACACAATCACATACCCAAAACCCCATATACCATTAGTCACCATTTACGACATGCTAGGCAAGAACCACAGTTGGCACATTCTTTTTTAAGCCCCAGACCAACATCGGAATATTTTTCTTCATTTTTATTAATTTATTTAAAATGAAAATGAATAAAAATTCTGAGAACATTTTGTGTTTTTACTTTAACTTCTTAAGCCTTTGAATTCTTAATTTATTTATCAAAGATACAACAACAGCACACACATTATAAAGGTGCAATAAATGGTTAAAAGACAAGAGCTAAATTCTGTTAAGTGAGCCAGTTGTACACAACTTAGTTACTAAACAAATCCAAGACAAACTATAATAAAAAAGAACAGTCGGATTGAGAACCTTCTTCTTTTTTTTGAAGTCGATCAAAAACAAGGAGCAACGAAATTTTTCTGTGTGTTTAGCAAGTACCCGATACATTTTTTGTTGGTTGGGATAGATTCCTTTTAAGTAACCAAGATCTTCCATGGCCTCCACGGATACTCTGCTATTTGAAAATGTTCTTTAATACTTTTGAGCAACATAAACAATAGATACGCTGTTTATGTACTGGTTATATATAGATTTTATATATATTCCATAATTTTACAATTCCCAAAGATGTAATAACAAAATAAAACATGTTAAGCTACATAAGTTGCTAACTGTATTAATACTTTTTATATATGAAAAATATATATTTTTAGCTGCGATATACAAATTTGACTGAATTTAATCGCTGACATTCAAAAACATCCAGGACTAGGAACCAGTTTCCAAATCAGAAACATCTCAAACTGTACTTTTTGCAAAGTATTTATTTTTATACATAACATCAAAATATGTATGTAGAGCGGAAGATTAATTCTTGATAAATTTTTAATTATCCGTTGAGCAACCTTTCCTCCAATCTAATTTCAAACAACATATCACTCGTAAATATACTTATTCCATATAAAATACAAGTCCGACTGTACCAGCCGTGTTTTTTCCGGGCAGCATCCCCAGTAACGAGTTGGGATGTAAATCAAAGCTGTGATCTGCATACCGCCGTTCGTTACGGTGCCCTCTAAAATACCTAAAACGTACTGCGTTTTGCTTCAGCTTCACTATACCTGTCGCGGTGACGGCTGCTCGACCAGTACTGAATAATGTAAAGTGCTAATTGATAATTAAACATATGAAATAGATACATGAATGGTTGGGGCACAAAAAGAAGGTGTTTTTGTGTACGTTGGCTAGATGGTCGTAAAAGGCGATTCATAATATATGTATGTCACTTTTTCACAATTTTCTGTCTGATCTAACTTAATTCAGTTTTTGGATAAACAAAGCGCAATAAGCTTATTATTCTTTGGACTTTTACCCTTGTGGAGATTTGATAGTATGTATGTGAAGATATGAACGGCGGATAGTTTGGTAGCTAATCACAACTGGATATTAGGCTATTTTCCTCAAAAAAATAAACTATAGTCCGCTATTGAGATAATAAAAAAATATTGCTTATGTATTTTTCAGTTTTTTCAACAAAATTAAAATTATGAAGATTTTACCGTCCAAGTGACGTAAAGCACTAAATTTCAGATCTTTGAAGCGCTGTATCTTTGTTATTTTTCGAGTAACAGATAAAGCAAAAAATATATATTTAATATTTTTTGATAAGGTTATGGACTAAAAAATTTTTTTGCGGATATAACCCTATCTGGAGGGCATGCTTCTTGAATGCGAGGGATGTTGGTTCAAGTCCGGCTAAATAACAACGGTTTCTATAAATACGAATTTATATCAAACGCATAGCAATGGGGAACATACCGTGACCCTGCACAGATACATACTGTAAATTTGTAACTGTAATACAATTTGTCTTATAGTTACAAATCCTACAAATATTATAAATGCGAAAGTTTGTATGTATGGATGGATGTTTGTTACTCTTTCACAAAAAAACTACTAATTGGATTTTAATGAAACTTTAGAATAATATAGATCATACACCCGAATAACATATAGGCTATGTTTCATAGATTGTACCACGCGAGCGAAGCCGCGGGCAGAAGCTAGTTTACTAAATAACATAAATGTTCCCTTGTATAAAGCATTACGTAGAGCAGATGGCAGTTGGTCCATTAATTAACCAGACCGTTAAATCTAGTATTAAAGTCCAAGCATGTCCAGACTATAACTGTTACATAATGTAAGAAAGAAGATCAAAAAACAATTTGTATGTTAATAAGACATTAACAGTTACCAAAAAAAGTTAAGTAGAACTTCATATAATAGCATACAAGTCTACAAAAACATTCAATTACTTGGCGCTTACAATGACATAAGACAATGAATGTTAATAAAGACAGTTTGTATGATACCTTCTAAACGGTCGAATGACATCGCAGATAAATGAAATTATGGTGTGACGGACCAGCTTATTAAAGTGATTAGACCGTACATGACGGACCATACATACAAAACACATATGTATATAATTAGGAGCGTGATGTGCTTGGCATTTTGATGGTTTATTTTCAGTTGTTTCATAAAAAGAGTCTAATTATCACATTGACAAGAAAGAGGTTGGGAAGTCAAGGATTATATGGGTAGTCTACGTGTTTTTAAATTCCGAAATTTTAAAAAGTCTTAAGGCATGTTTCTGGATATCTCAATAAAATAAACTTACTGTACGTAGTAGAGCTCGTTTGTAGGTATATTATCTTGTTAAATGTATACTTTAATTATTTACTTTTTTATTAAATTATTGATTAATAAAAGGAGAGAAATTCCGGAAAAGCGAGTTAATGGTTAATTTAAACTAGTGCTAATAGAAACGCGATGAAGAAAACGATTAATATTTGCTTAGATCTTTTAGGTTAGCGGTTTAAAGTGTATATGCATGCATTTTTTTTATTATTGAAATCTGTTTATGTTACATTCAGCAATATTTTCACAATGATGATTCTAGCGGCTTGCGAGGTATATATTTAGTGACATATCTTCTTGCAGGAAATCCTGAGGTACTCTATTCTTTAGTCTCCGAATACTTAGAAATATATCGTCTATAAGATGGGAGCAAGTATATTTGGATGTAGCTGCAATCATTTATTATATGTCTTAACTTTATTCTTTATTTCTTCTCTCACTGTATTGATACTGGTATATGGGGTTGTGGGTATGTGATTGTGTAGGCGACAAGTAAGCCACTTGTAACTACTTTTTCACAATTTTATATCCAAATATGGTTAAAGGGGCCTACTGCCCCTTTGACTCTGCCTACCCCTGCGGGGATTATGGGCGTTATGTTATGTATGTGTACTGTAATACCAAGTTCTCGGAAATAATAAATAAATAAATAAATTCTCTAGACTGACCCACCAATTCCCTAGTTCCAAACTAAACTTATGCTTGTGCGATGGAAACTAGGTGAACTGATAGATATACTTAAAAACGTTTATGAACATCCATGACTCTAGTATAAATGTCCATGCTCATTACACGAAACATTTGCCCCTAGCGGGATTCGAACCCACGACCCTTGGTTTTGTGGCCAGGGTCTCTGACCACTCGACTAATGGGCCAGTCAGATATGTATTCATAGTTCATACTGTTTTGCGCTCTCGGTGCTAAGTCGGGGCGGGTTGCTAATTTTTCTTTAAACGTTATTTTCCTTACCAGTAGACGGACAATAAGACAAAGACTTATATGAAGTGTAGCTGATTACAGACTAAACAAATGAGCTAGTTCAAACTTAACGACATCATATTTCTTTCTCTGACACGACCGCTTCATAACGCAGCGTTGATAAACACGAAATGATTATCAAGGTGTTAAGAGACAACCAAAATAGACTCTAGTCGTCGCATCAACCCATCCTTTGTTAGATTAAGTCATTTGTTATTACAAAGAATAATATGACGTCTAATTGTATAATCATTTGAAAGTTGAAATGACAAAATTGATCGTTGAATAAACATATTAACCTTTAGAAAAAATTGCGAGTGTTTAAACTGCGCACACGTGGGCATCTTGGTGAAAAAACCGGTCAAGTGTGAGGCCGACTCGCGTGCAGAGGAATCCGTATTGTATAGAACTTTGAGGAAAATATTTGACGGAATCTGTAACTACTAATGATAGTATAAATCATTAGTAGTTACAGATCAATGATAAGGACATGCCTCCTACATGAAGGAACTTCTAGATTTTAAAGATCTTAGTACGGATTTATGCCTACATTAGCTCGGTGGCGAAGAAGGAAGGGAACCTTGTATTTACGTACATGTGCATAAATAGGTACATAACCTTGATCCAGTTTGTCTAGTCCCCTATCAAAGGGTTATGATTACGATTGTCTAATGACACTTGCTTCAATAACCAGATTTGCTAAATTCAGGCGCATAAGAAAGGCAGACCCCGGCTAAATCCAGGACATTACATTAAGTAAACGCTATGATAATTCGGTCATCTTAAAAAAATAACATACATAACATCACGTCCATAATCCCCGAAGGGGTAGGCAGAGTCAAAGGAGCAGCATGCCCCTTCAACCACTTTCAGCCAAAAATAAAACCGGGTGGGTTAGATGAAAAATTGTGAAAAAGCAGTGCCAAGCGGCTAACCTGTCGCCTAAACAATCACACACCCAAAACCCGATATACCATTAGTCGCCTTTTACGACATGCTAGGCAAGAACCACAGTTGGCATATTCTTTTTAAGTCCCAGACCAACATAGGACAGTGGGCTGGGTTGGATAGAAATCTGTAAAAAAATAATATTTCATATATTTTATAATATAGCGATATATGGTACAAACGCTACAACCAAAAATTAAAGGACCATTTTCATATAGAACCCTAATCAGATGCAGCATCTAGTTAATATTTCAGACACGGTAACTCATTGTACACGAGTGTCTATAATATGCACCGTAAAAAATGCATTCAAATGTACCTATAAATGCATACTACTGTACAATAAAAGTAATTACATAACAATAAAAAGTCAAGAGCGATAATAATCATGAGTCGTGGTCTCGCAATCAATGATTATATTGTTTTTTTTATAATTGTTGAATGTTCAATATAATTTGTTTTTTTATATCTTTAGGTATATTCGTTGTATTGTCTATTTAGATAATATTAAACATTTAGTTTTAGATCAGATTGATCGATATGGTATTTTTTTTTTGAATTTTCAATAAATTTTGCTTATGTCTTAAAATCTGTAGCGCTTTAGCTATTTAGCTAGGTAAAACTTTAGAATACATATTTTAGGGATCTGACATTTATTTATTTATTATTACATTGCTTGCCAATATTAAATTAATTATAGGTAAAAGTATGTTTCCAACATAAATTATGGTATTAAGTATTGAGAGACTCATGGCTGTGAAACTGAACTATCAGAAGGCCGCAGGATAAATAAACAAATTGAAAACAAATACATAGTAATAAATATAAGGTACGGTTTTTTGCTGAGATCATTGAAATACTACTTTAATATGAAACTGGTATGCTATAAGTTGAGGAAATAGGAGTTACTCTTAAGTTTGAAAATATGTCTCCTATATTTTCTGATCAAAAAGAAAATTAATAAAATTGGGGTAAAAACTGAAAGAACCAGAGGACAAAAATACAATAAATAAAATTCTATCCCATATCTTAATTAAATTTTTTTATAAAACATGACTTCAATTTAATGAATTTTTGAGAACATTTCTCGACTATCGCAATTATTAGTGTATCAGCTTTAAATTATTATTATTTTCTTTCAGACTATTTGGTCCTTGAGTAGAGTATACATTGACTGTTAATCGGGCGTTCATTAACAGTTTCCCATTAACCCCGAGCCTTCTAATCCACGATGGCGCTAGTGAGCCTAATAAGGTTTTCGTGTAATCCATTCCTCCATTCACTTTAAGGAACTCTAAAAAGTTACGACCGGTCTAAAGTACCGTAGCACTTTATAGCGCTTCACGTCTGTCGTCCAATGGGGTTATTAAGGAATTTAGTACACCTTACCATCATCAAATCATCAGGGTTTTTATATCTCGTTTGCGTGTTGAAGCGAATGTTGCGATAACTTTTTTTGATAGTCTACAAAATACCAATTCATCGGTTGTATATGACCGCGCTGTTGAGATACCGTTCTTATTCAAAATTGCTTTGCTTAAGTAGGTGAATTAACAAAAGGACATTCTTAAAAAAATAGCCTCTGTTTGGATCTTTGTATAATGGGTTCCACGTTTACAAAAGTAACACGGGGTCGCCCAAAGTGCAGGGTCTCCCAATATGCGGGACCTGTAGTATTTGCTACCTCCTGCTATATGGCTAATGCGGCATTGGAGTTTGAATCATACGATTTTCTTACTTGGATACCTATACATACAGGTATCCGAGTAAGAGTTTTTAACCAAAGCTTGCCTTATTATCAAATTTAGTAAACATGTATATTAAGTTGCGTTAAATAGAAAATTGTAAAAATTATAAAAATAAATTCTCCTGACTAACAAACCTATTCCCTAGCTCCAAACTAAGAATATGCTTGTGCTATCGATACTAGGTGAACGGATAGACATACTTAAATACGTTTAGAAACATCCATGACTCGAGTACAAATGTCCAAGTTCATCCTACGAAATATTTGCCCCTAGCGGGATTCGAACCTGCGACCCTTGTCAAAAGTAGTAGTAATTCGCCGCCTATAATCACAAACCTAATAATCAAGTCACCTTTTACGACATGCTAAGCAATGAACACAGTTGGTACAATATTTTTGACTCCCAACATGGGACTTATCCATTACAAATAAAAAAAAAATTCAGTCGAATTGAGAACCTTCTTTTTTGAAGTCGGTTCAAAATTAAAATCACCGTCCACTTACCAGCCAGACATACCGTCAAACATAATATATGAGATAATAGCGGGCACGTGCAGAGGGCTAGTATGCTATTGTAAAAGTTACAGGTATGTATTTACCTTGATAATATTGTATTAAAACATTCTTGTGATATATTAGGGAACAGTCAACCTTTTTATTAAGTATTCTCCTGTACCTATCTGGTAAATGAAATCAACTCTCAAAATAATTAAAAAGTTGATAAGTTTAATTTTTTTGACAGCCTGGGGTAGTACCTGATAAAACAGAGTTTGTCTTGGGTTTGGCTTATGTATTCCACTGGGTTAGGCCATTGCACTAACGGGACAATATTTTTTCCATGAAGTCTGTGGGACTAATTGAAAACGGTGACATACTAGTATAAACACACTATTACGCCTGCAATCATCCAAGCAATCAACAGAGTCTCAGAGCAGCGATGTCCTTTAATGACTTATAAACAAATCAAAAAAATATTTGGATTACATGAAAAACCGAAAAAAGGAGCGAAAAGTGACTAGTGGTGTAATTACTTAGATATTGGTCCACGCAATTACATAATTACTCAATCCCAATACCCAATAAATGCCATCATTCGCCTTTTACGATATGCTATGTAGATTCATTTTAAGTACCTACCTTCTAGATCAATATGAACACTGTCCACGTATGTACAAGGATATAGACACACGTATTTTGTGGTCTAGAAAATTCAATGTGAAAAGGTTGGCAATCCCTAATTTTGACAAAAATGGATTGTTCAGATGTTTCTGTCCCGCACAAGCGAGCAGGTGGGAATAGTATTAAAAGTACATCGTCTGGGAATCTCAATGCTTTTAATGCCGTCATTTAAGAAGAACTATGAAATGAAATGAAATGAAATGAAATGATCTTTATTTACGTAGGCTCAAATAAGCACTTATAAATCGTCAGTACATACAAATGAAAATAAAAATTTACCACCGGATTCGGAAAGTAGCTTCTACCGAGAAGAACCGGCAAGAAACTCGATAGTTACTATGAAAAATGAGTCGCCTTTTATGTATACGTAAACAAAATTACACATAATCGCTCTTGTGTGTCTAGAGTTCCGTATGGATTGAAAATGATACATACATACATAACATCACGGCCATAATCCCCGAAGGGGTAGGCAGAGTCAAAGGGGCAGCATGCCTCTTCAACCACATTCAGCCAAAAATAAAGCCGGGCTGGGTTAGACGAAAAATGGTGAAACAGCAGTGACAAGCGGCAAACCTGTCGCCTACACAATCACACACCCAAAACCCTATATACCATTAGGTGCCTATTACGACATGCTAGGCAAGAACCACAGTTGGCATGTTCTTTTTAAGTCCCAGACCGACATGGGACAGTGGGCTGGGTTAAATGGAAAGCTGTGAAAAAGTTACTAGATATTATATCTCACATCTATTTTGATATGCGGCTGCAAGTTTACCTACGAAACCTAACTTTAGGTTCCTTAGGCGTAGGTATACCCAAATATATATATAGGTATACCTAACTCTATCATAAGCTAAGATTTTCAGAATCCCTAATTGCTAACACAACCATTATTTCTTGTCTTACTGAAAACCAGCATCTCGGTGATTTATCGTCTCCTCGACACATGCTGAGTGGGCGTAATTTTGGTCCTATATTGCTAATTGTTTTTTTTTTTTTTCTATATGTATTTACTTGATAAGTGATATAGACCAAATAAACTATTCTTATTCTTATTCATAGATTCTATTGAACTGAAATGACACTAAACGAAACTAGTTTTCTGTGGCTCCTAAAAAATCGCCTCTCATTCATAACAGAAAACCAGCCCTGCTTATGTTAGTCTGGTGGAATCCTCTTTTTCCCCGTCATCTTATGAATTTATACAATGTACGAGATTTATTATTCCCATGTAGAAGGTAAAAAGTGGATCGGTACAAGACATTTCCTTCTCAAGTATTTTGCGATAAAAAATCCGGCTAGATGTCGGGTATGAGGTGGGTTCTGTAGCTCATCTGTTTCCGCTGGGTTGGATTGCCAGGAATTTGGTCTAGCAAGAAGGCTTTATCACGCGTCGTGATCAATGAGTTTTTTTTATATATTTTTTGCAGGGGTTTACCATGTTTTTTTTGTGCTGCTAGTATCAGAAGATTCGCCATATTAACTCAAGATTTGTGATGCAATCGGCTTATAGGTATAATTAACTCATAGATGTTAAGAAAGTGCAAAGCCATAACGTGTTAATAACGTTAAAACCTAATGGGCATTGACCTAGATAGGTTTTTATATGAAGACTGTAACCAACTCAGTTTGCTTTGAAAGCCCCGATAATTCTTTAGCCTCATTTTCTACCTTAATCGTCACTATTGTGTTAACTATAGATACAGATATTTTGCGCAGGGTTTTCCATTTCGTGATCAGAGTACCCCTGAAAGTCTGCGAGCGTATTTTAACGTGTCTGCGGACATACTACGGATAATCCCTACTAATATTATAAACTACTATATATATATATATATATATATATATATATATATATATATATAGTATATATATAGTACTATATAATTTATTATATAATATAATATTATAAATGCGAAAGTAACTCTCGTCTGTCTGTCTGTTACGCTTTCCCGCTTAAACCTCTCAACCGATTTTGATGAAATTTGGCACAGACAATCTTTAGACCCTGAGAAAGAATATAGGCTACTTTTTATTGCGAAAAAAAAAGCGCGATATAACCGATTTCCACGCGGGCGAAGCCGCGGGCGGAAGCTAGTACCTAATAAATGTACGTAGTATATTCTTACTCTGTGCTAATAATAATAAAATTGTAAATATAATTTTACTAACAAAATTATAATTAAATTAGGTTATTTCAATACAAATGGATAGTTTACTAGTGATGCTTATCGATAGTCAACTATCGATAGT
The DNA here is from genome assembly GCA_951394215.1 of Glyphodes perspectalis. Classification (NCBI taxonomy): domain Eukaryota; kingdom Metazoa; phylum Arthropoda; class Insecta; order Lepidoptera; family Crambidae; genus Glyphodes; species Glyphodes perspectalis. Next base: position 14,333,331 of record OX596207.1, on the reverse strand, counting down.
CTATCGATAGTTGACGTCATATCAATAGTATCGATAGCTTAGATCCAGGCAATACTATTGCATGAAGGCAATACTATCGATACTATCGATAGTATTGTTGGTCACGAAGAATAAACTATCGATGGTATCGATACTATCTAGTATATAGTGAAACTATTGATAGTTCGGCATCACTATAGCTTACAACTATTAAAGAAAGAATATAACACATACATACCACTTCACCCGGGAAGTGAAGTATTTATAGGACTCTCTCCCCATGGTTGAGGGGGCCTACCCTAGAGATGTTAAGAACTCGAGTCTTTTGAGTCCTAATTCTTAGACTCGGCTCAATTTTACACGACTCAGTGAACTAACTAATCTCCGATTCTTGAGTCCAACCGAGCTTCAGTCTTTCGAGCGCTACAATAAAACTCGAGTCTTAAAAAGAGCTCGAGTCTTAAAAAGAGCTCGAGTCTTAAATAGAGCTCGAGTCTTAAAAAAGCTTGAGTCACAAGTCTTGAGCGTATTAAGGTTTAATAATGTTAAGAGATGCAAATTATTCTGGCCTTTATACATACTTATATGTGCGTCATCAGATAAATTTTGATTGCTTGTGATTTTATTTGATTTCTGTATTTTCTTCTGCGGCTTATTATATTTATTGTATTTTCTTATTATATTTTGAATATTAAAATAATTTTTCATGATGATTAAAATGATTTTTCCTATCAATTAACGCTTTTATTTTTTCAAAATACTCTTCTGATTACGAATATATCCCACAAAAGTAACATTTTATTTCCTGATTTGAAAAGGAACTCCAAACGGAAAAGAACTCGAGCTCGACTCGCCCCGTAAAAACGACTCGAGCGCATAAAAAGACTCGAGTTCCATGTTGCGCTCAAGAGCTCATATAGACTTTAGTTCTCTAGTCTTGGGAGTCTTATTGTAACGAGTCGAGTCGTGCAATTTGTCAGTCGAGCTCAAAATTTAGGACTCAAAAGACTCGAGTTCTTAACATCTCTAGCCTACCCACTTAAACCAGCCCAGGGGTTTTCCTCCGAATCGCTTTGGAAGGGGGCCAGGGAACGCAAGGTACGCCAACGAATCTATAACGTACTTTTGAATTACTGGATACATTCATACATAACATCACGCCCATAATGCCCAAAGGGGTATGCAGAGTCAAAGGGGCAGCATGCCCCTTCAACCACATTCAGCCAAAAATAGAGCCGGGCTGGGTTAGATGGAAAATTGTGAAAAAGCAGTGACAAGCGGCTAACCTGTCGCCTACACAATCACACACCCAAAACCCGATATACCATTAGCCTTTTACGACATGCTAGGCAAGAACCACAGTTGGCATATTCTTTTTAAGTCCCAGACCAACACGGGACAATGGGCTGGGTTGAATGGAAAGCTGTGAAAAAGTTACTAGATATATCTCACATCTATTTTGATATGCGGCTGCAAGTTTACCTTCGAAACCTAACTTTAGGTTCCTTAGGCGTAGGTATACCCAAATATATAACCTAACTCTATCATAAGTCAAAATTTTCAGAATCCCTAATTGCTAACACAACCATTATTTCTTATACCAAGATAATAGAAATAGATTGATCAGGATATAATTCAAAGGCGGTATTTTAAACTGATTAAGATCTATGGAATTACAAGACTAATCGTTTGCAGCGGTTTCGAATTGTTGTATGAAGTTGTATCTGCAAACCCGGGTACTTGTCAGTTCTTATCGCCTCGATTGATTAATTAAATTAGTATTATTGATAAAAGGGCCCCGAGATCGAATACCGTTTCCAGCGAACTAGTTTGTCAACGTTCCTATTGAAAATGCAGGAGCTTGCTATAGTGATTTAACTATAGATAGTCCTGGTAACTGAGATTCGCTCAAGCGATGTAATTGATTAAGGGGTTGCTTAGTACAGTAGGTTTTTTTAAGGTTTATTTCAGTAATTAGACAGAATAAGGGAATTTTAATACATAATTCATCATCTTCCTAGACTTATCTCGTTTCCATTAGAAGTTTGTTTCGACCATAATCCTAGATAAGCCAGACTGATTATAATATTGGAGCAACGGCCATCTAGCCTTCTTAACTTCCAGCACAATGAGAAAATATAAAGTCCAGAGGTGCTCGAAAACCAACACCGCTTGTAGGCGAGGCGCATGTATATAAGTATAATAATGTCACGGCGGCCAATCTCAACGAGTATTCGCCATCTGCGCAGGAGATATTATAGTGCACAAGTGTGTGCGCAAACATAGGTGCACTCTCTATTCCTTCACTCCTATAGTCCGGTGAGACGGCAATTCGACATGACCGGAGAGTTCAGGCACAGGACCAACGGCTTAACGTGCTTTCCGAGGCACGGGGGTGATTTAACCGATAACTTCCTGACTCCGGGCGTTACTGAATAGATTCTTGTTAAGTGCAACTTTATTTAAGGTTTGTAAATATTATTTGTAAAAATATAACTGTATAAAAACTATTGCAGAGTGTGTGCGCAAACACAGGTGCACTCTCTATTTTTTTACTCACATAGTGTGATGACTACTACTTGTGATCCACGTTCTGTTTGTTAGGTATGTGTATTGTCTTCAACAGGGGCTTTTTTGTCCACGGAGCATGTAAATGATGCTCTTTCAAGGGTCTTATACTGGTTCACAACCAATAATTTACAATTAAATGCGAAAAAAACAAAATGTATAAATTTTGTTCTCCCAAATGTTAGAAAATCGAATTTAAGTTTGAAATTGAATGGCGAAACTTTAGAACTGGTTGACTCGACTGTTTTTCTGGGGATTCACTTAGATTCAAAACTTCAATGGAATAGTCAGATAACATCACTAGCAGGGAAGCTCGGTTCTGCTATTTTTGCCATAAAAAGAATCAGACAGTTTACCGATATTTCAACTGCTCGTTTAGTTTATTTTAGTTACTTTCATAGTGTTATGTCTTATGGTATTCTATTATGGGGTAAGGCAGCTGAAATTCAAACCATTTTTATTCTTCAGAATCGAGCCATTAGATCTATATACAATCTTAATGCTAGAGATTCTCTTAGGGATCTATTTAAGGAAATAGGAATTTTAACAGTTGCCTCACAATACGTGTACAGCTGCATTCTATACGTACATCAAAACATTCATCTGTTCACTATAAAATGTGCTATTCATCATAAGAATACAAGAAACAGAAACAAAATCGCAGTACCGCGATTTAGACTGCAAAGATTGTCACGCTGCTTTATTGGGCAAAGTGTACATTACTATAACAAAATTCCCGCAGACATTTTAAATCTACCCCTTGCGCAGTTCAAACAACGAATAAAGAATACCTTGTTAAGAAAGGGCTTTTACACGACTGACGATTATCTTAATGATAAAACAGTCTGGAATTAATTTTATTGTTATAAACTGTACACCATCTCGTACATTTAATGAATTCTGATAAGATTTTTTTGTTGTTTTGTTTAGTTTTCAACTTTCTTATAATAATGATAGGGAAGCTTGAGTAGTCATGCTCACTCAATTGCTTCGGGGGTGGTGGCGTTATGTGACGGGTCGTTACATTCCCTCAAATATGGTCGAGTGAAACGATGGCTGACACATACGTCATACTTGTGAACAGGTGCCACCTTCAGAGGCTGGTCTGCTCTGGTTTACCTTTTACTTCTGATAATACTCGGCTGAATCTTTGACGAACATTAACTGTATGACTTGGTATTCATATTAACTTAATCTGTAAATTTTAATTTTTATATTCAATCTGGCATTGAAAAGAGTAACTACCGAGTTTCTTGCCGGTTTCTTCTCGGTAGATGCGACATTCCGAACCGGTGGTAGATTCAAATTGTTCTACTATGTACTTACTTGACGATTCACAAGTGCTTTTTTGAGGCCTACGTAAATAAAGATATTTTGACTTTGACTTGACTTTGACTTTGAGCCCCGGGCTGCAGCCCAAAGAGCCCTATAGCCCCTATCGCCTTGGGCGCAAGACCAACGGCTTTACGTGCTTTCCGAGGCACGGGGGTGATAACCGCCAACTACCTGACTCCGGGCTGTTACCTACTGAGTAATTTCAATATTGAAATACCAACAAAAATTTTTTTTGGCCCGACCTAGAACTTGACTGCCTCGTTGGTCTAGTGCTAGCATTCGCGGCCTAGGGACCAAGAGGTCCCGGGTTTGAATGAGTTATAGCGGGGCAGGTAGTATCTTCGTAGAACATATTTTTCAGTGTTACACTTAAATCTTACATACATACATAACATCCATAATCCCCCAAGGGATAAACAGAGTCAAAAAGGCAGCTGGTCCCTTAAACCACATTCAGCCAAAATAAAACTAGACTGGGTAAGATGGAAAAATGTGAAAAAGTAGTGACAAGTGGCTAGCTTGTCGCCTACACAATCACATACCCAAAACCCAATATAGGTACCAGTAATCGTCTTTTACGACATGCTAGGCAAATAACACAGTTGGCACATTCTTTTTTAAGTCTCCGACCAACATGGGACACTCAAATCTTACACATAACAATCTAGACAGTTTTATTGCCAGTGTTCATCATTTACGTTAATTTAACATGTTGAAGAGGCGAGTGAGGTGTGTAAGGATCGTGCCATATGGCGTTCGGTTCTCTCTGCCTACCCCGCTAGGGAAGTGGCGTGAAGTTTAGTTAGTTAGTTAACATACCTATACCTATATGCGTTAGACACGTATCGGAGCTAATATGTACATTTCTGAGAATAAGCTCATTCGTAGGTATGTCTTACAGTTGATATATTGTTAATTTGATAAATAAAATTAATGGGAAAAGAATAATAACTTAATACGATAGATAAGCTGTTTTCATCTATAATATAAAAATGAATCGCTGAATGTGTTGCTAAACGCAAATCTTGAGAACAGCTGAACCGATTTCGCTAATTCTTTTTTAGTTGTGTTTGTTATTATTAGGTGAAGGAAAATATAAAAAAGTTGCACGGGAAAAAAATGGGTATTGAAAATCCGAGAACGGGCCGTTACGAAGTGCGCTTGGTCAGCTATTTGTTGATAAATAAGGAATGTCTATGGTATTTTAGGATAAATATTTAAGGTTTGTATATTGAGGTTGAGAGCCTTTATTATAGGTACATTATTATCAATTTATCATCCTTTGACTATTTAGTTGTATCAACAACAGAAGGCCTTAATTGCTAAAAAGATTAGAATCAATACGTCCTAATACTTGTGTTGCTTAATAAACTTAATGCTGGTGGTAGCTAAATGGTAAGGACACGCGCCTCTTAACCGAGGAGTGCGGGTTCAAACCCGGCACGTACCTATGGATTTTTCAAATCTATGTACGTATTTATACCACTAGCTCGGCGGTGAGGGAAAACATCGGGATGAAACCTGCAAATTCAAACAATTTTGGATTTGGAACCATGATCTAAAAATTGTCTGGTTCCCCTATCTTAGGGTTACGAAGGTCAGTCGCTTCAATGTAATTACCAGATTCGCTAAATCCTAGATCATGGTCTAAGCGGACCCCGTCTAAACACGGGACATAACGCTAGGAAGATGATGTTTCTCAAATGGGTTGCAACAAAGTATTTTAAATGTTATTTTCTTAAAAAATGCATAGGTATGTTTATTTATTGCACTTTACCTACAGTATAACTGTATTGTTTAAGTTCATTTAAACGTATAGAATACAACTCGAACACAAGTCAAGACGCCAAGAAACCGTTTATTATCATCCTGTTATCAGATACAAATAAATTGATTCTGCAAAAGCTTCATACATCCAAGTAAACATTCGACCGTAAATTTATAACCGCTGGACGTGATAATGTGCTCGTAAATAAGCTGTAAGATGAGTTATAACGGCGCTTGCGGTACAATGGCGATTACTATCGCGATATAGAGCGGTGGGGTGCAGATCACGAATTCGGACGGAATTGTGTTACAGTGGCTGTTGAAAGGTGAAAATGTATCTTTTCAAATTGGTAATGTGGTGCCGAGGTGTTGTGGAAATAAGTGTCTTAACAATACATGTAATGGTTTGAAGAGCGATATATTATTTGTATCTGGTTGAAATACACATAGTTGGCAGATCATTTAGTAATTTACCTACTTTATAAGAATTTTGATTTTTTGAGTAGATTACTAACATACATACACAACGTCACGCCCATAATCCCCGAAGGGGTAGGCAGAGTCAAAAGGGCAGCATGCCCCTTCAACATTTAGCCAAAAATAAAGCCGGGCTGGGTTGGATGAAAAATTGTGAAAAAGCAGTGACAAGCGGCTAACCTGTCGCCTACACAATCACACACCCAAAACCCGATAGGTATATTAGTTCGATTGTAAGTAATATTTATAATTTTTTTTTTTAATAAATATCAGACTACGTCATATACATTGATCTGACTCCGAGGTAAGTAGCTTAAGCACTTGTGTTACGGATATCAGAATCAACAGTGGTATTACAAGTATATACTTAAATATTCAATATTAACACCCAGACACAGAACAAACACAAGTATTCATCATACAAATATTTGTCCTGGGTGGGGATCGAACCCACAACTCTTGGCGCATGGGGCAGGGTCACTACCGAATGCGCCATCGAGCTTGTCAAAACTTGTCATTTATAACCCAATTATTATTTATATTTTAAACATAAAATCTCTGACACTCATATTGCATAAAAACAACATCTCAACGTTCCCACGAATGGTAACAACAAATTCGAACTCATCAGTCATACCATCTGCACACAACATGCTTAAAGGACATCTACTCAATTACGATAGGTAGGTACCTATCGTAAATGAGTTTTGCCTTTATAAGTAGGTACTTATAAAGGCAAGAATACTAACGCCATAAAAACTTAACACAAAAAATTTCACTTACTTTTTAAATTCTCAAATTTTATTAAAACGATTTTTTTTGTAATAGGGCCCTATACTATGTATCTTTAAAATGAGAGTTAATATAAATTGGGTCTCAGACGACGGCTTTTATACCTACATTTTTTTTTATGTTTGTTATTAATGAATTCATTCATTTTGAATCCATGCATAAGCATGTTGATTTCTTAATTGATTATAATGATAATTTAATTTAATAAATATGAAAGCTTACATATGTAAAGTTATTTTTTATTCAATAACAGTGTAACTGAAAAACAATTACGCTTTTTCAAATGTTTGTATCGTATAATCTATTAACATATTACCTATTATAGCAATGCAGGTCTAATTTATAAACTGTATGCGCGTAGGCATCTAAATGTCTTTTTAATAAGACTTTAATAAACGCCGATTGGTCAAGCACTTTCGCGTGGTTGTGACAAAAACGCCATTTACGACGTGATAAATGTTATACGTCCGTCCCTAGAAACCAGTCATCATCAATCAATTTTGAAGAAAATAATAAATTGTTTACAAAGGTTATATTTGTATCTATTTATTGTTTTTATATTAATATTCCCATGTTATAGAATTATTATGTTATAATATTATATATTTCTAGTAGTGTATACGCAAAATGTCATGACGATCGCTTATGTAGTTAAAATGTAAAAGTACGCCCGCATTCCTCTTTTGACCATAATATAGATACAAGTATAAAAAAAAATCAGTCGAATTGAGAACCTCCTCCTTTTTTTAGAAGTCCGTTAAAAAACTGGGTTGCATTCAGTGGAAAGTTGCGTAAAAAAAAGTAACTATAATTTCCTATTTAAAGCATACGTTTATTGAAATCTTACTCACTCGAAAACAAATATCTTAACAAATAATTTAAAATATCACACAGCGCAGCCTGCGCGGTTAAGAAAGAATAATTACCTATACCAAAGACCTATGTATCTCTACGACCATTTAGGTACCTAAGTATAATACGAGCAGGTGTGATAGCCTTGTCATCATCATCGATACGTATGCCCTACACATACATGGTCAATTTTCCGCCATCAAAAAACCATTAAGCTATGTCATAACAAAACAAGCTACATGTAATTGATTTGACTTTCTGATACCGTTTTATAATGTTCGTTTGCCATTTTACAAAAATGCTCCCAATTAAATAATTCCCTTTAAATTACTTAGAATGATGTTTAATCGACTCATCATCCTTAATTCCTAGCATTATGTCCCGTTCTTTCGGGGACCGTGATCCTAGATTTAACTGGTCTGGCTATTACTTTGAAGCTATGTGACCTTCGTAACCTCGCAAGGGAACTAGACAAATTGGATCATGGGTACATACCTACCCATAGAATTCCGAATGTGTTGCCTCTTGGTGTTGCCCTCGCAGTGGTTACAGAACACCATTCATTTCTCAGACGTCTTATTGATAGGCCTCCCTACCATTCACAAAATCTTGCTATTTTTATACTTATCTCTCTTATTTTTATTTTTCTTTTCTTATTTTTATTTTTCCATCTAACCGAGCCCAGTTTTTATGTTGGGCTGAATGTTTATAAAGGGGCTTGCTGCCCTTATGACTCTGCCTACCCCATTGGGGATTCGGGCGTCATGTGTGTATGTATGGGCAAGGCGCCGCTGACGCGGGCGCTGCAAACCTTCAATCAAGTGACGGAGAATATTGATTTGTTTTACTGTTCTCTGAATTAATTTACAAAAACTGCTAAGTAATAAGTAAGTTAATCTATTGTATTAGATTAAGACCTGTATAGATAGCAGTAAGTGTAGGATAAATAAATAAATAAACATTCCGTTGAATTGAGAACCTCCTCCTTTTTTGAAGTCGGTTAAAAATAACTAAAATAAAATAAATCTTTTTTATCGGAAATTATTACCGCGAAAATACACCGCTCTTTTTTGTTAAGTTAGGCACCACATCATAAACTATCATAGAATAATGTACATAGTCTAGTATGTACTTATTTAAAAAAACATCCTCCTAAATTAACCCGATACTTCGCCGGGAGCGACCACGCCGCTATCGACGCTGTCTTAAATGATTAGTGGTCGTCTAGCACCTATTATTTTATGAACTTAGTTAAGCAGTGATATGAACTATTATTATAGGTAACAGCGAGTATGGCACGCCGATAAGAATCGCCATTGTGCCGCGCGCGCGTAACTCACTCTAGCCTGGTTTGCGCCTGCGCGGATAGGGATGTTGACTGGCAAGACTTACTTTTAATGACTGCGGAATCTAGAAGAAGATGACGACACTAATCGATTGTCATATTTTTTCGAGTGAGCTGTCAAAATAATTGGTGCGCGTGAAATGCTTAGTTAAAGTTAAATGTACGTAAGTACACGACTTACGTACATTTAACTTTAACTAACTAAACTTCACGCCACTTCCCTAACTTGAGTTTTCAAATAACATTAAATTCGGGCCTTAAGGGGGAGGTGGGCACTGTATTTCCATACAAACGTTCTCGACGGATTCTTCCTTGATTTCTAACACTAAAGAAATTATTTTCATACCTAAAATAAATATTTACTTTTTCTATACTTCTATGTCTTTCTTTTCTCGATAACTTGTGTTATATACTCACTTATACCACGGGTACTTGGGGTAGTGGGTTAAATAATACACTTAATTTACTATTACGTGCGTCTACGATACGTCCGCTCGCCTGTGTGCTAGCTGGGGCAGTGCGGGGGGAGGCAGCGGGCGGCTCGCAGCGCTTGCGTTTATTCGCTATACGTCACATCTCTCCCTTTCAACAAATTTCAATCAATCTTATTCAATACAATATTAATTCTCAATTGTCTTGATTAATACACTAATCGAATCATTTATGCACATAACGAAATGACAATTGTACCAAAACAAACTATTAGGTTTTATAACAGAGATCAAATCAAACGAACATTAAATTCTAATTACTCATATTCAAGCGTAGCTTTACAAAATCTAATTTAAATCAACGTGATCGTGTTTTATAATATAAATAAATTATAATTTTAAAAAGGGTATTTTCCTACTCAATCATCTGTCATTATATTAGGATTGTCCTGAATTTCCTCTTCTTCATTCTGAATCCTCCACTGTCCCTCTATTTTCTTTAAGTGAACTACATTTCTCCGTAATTCTTGACCAGTGACATCATTTTTTACGTTTATATCACCCCCTTTTGCGCTGATAACTGTATGTGTAGTTGGATTGAAATTAGGCGTTAATTTATTTTCTTTAAGCATATTTTTAACATAAACTTTTTCCCCTATGTCAATTACATTTTCTGTAGCTTTTCTTTTCTTGTCTTCAATCAGCTTCTTTTTTTCCTTTTCTGTCTTATCTTTATCATAAACTTCTAAATCAGTGCGTTGATTTCCGACATCTATGACCGAAGGAATTTTATCTCTAAATTGTCTGTTGAAAAATAATTCAGAGGGTGATTTACCAGTTGTACTATGAGGCGTGCTGTTATACATCATGAGATAGCGCAAGAGGTCATCTTTCCAATCGGACTTTTGGCATTGGCTAATTTTTAAACGTTTTATTATATCGCGATTTTGTCTTTCGACCTCACCGTTTTGCTGAGGCCAATATGGTATCGAATTAAATAACCTAATGCCAAATTCGGAACAGAAAGATTTGAACTCTTCGCTTGTAAATTGCCGCCCATTATCTGAAGTAAGACTGACTGGAATACCAAGCCTTGAAAATATTTCTTTTAAAATGTTAATTGTTTCCTGCGATGTTATTGATTTCATAATTCTTATTTCCTTATAGCGGCTATAATAATCGATTACTACGAATAAATGGTGGCCACTTGGCAGAGGACCAAGGAAATCTACAGCGACATCCGTCCACGGTTGCGCCGGCAATTCACGTGTTTTCATCGGAACAGGAGGGTTAGGTCCCGAAACTAGTATACAACTTTTGCAACTCTTAACTGTATTTTCAGCATCCTTATCTATTTTGGGCCACCATACCTTAGTCCGAAGTCGACCCTTCATAGCAACAATTCCAGGATGACCCTCGTGTGCCGAAGCAAGCACTTGTTTGCGCAATTCAATAGGAATAACAATTTTATTTCCACGTAATAGGATGTCATTGTGCATCCAAAGTTCATGTTCAAAGAGTTTATAGTTGCTAATTTTTTGATCCCAATTTTCTCCAGAAAGACCGTTTTTAACAAGCTGGATATCGGTGTCATTTTGAGATTTAGCAACTATATCCTCCATAGACACGGCCATTGGTCTAGCAAACTCTACAATTTTGTTGACATGATACTCGTCCTCGTACGGGTATACCTTTTGAGCTGGACATAATCGGGACAAAGAATCTGCTATGTTATTTTTTCCAGGGCAGTATACAACCTTATAATTATAGCCCTGTAACCTCAGTACCCAACGTTCAATGCGAGCGCACGGTTTCGATCGCGGACCAAATATAACTTCGAGCGGTTTGTGATCGGTAATCAATTCAAATTCTTTGAGCCCATATAGGTACATATTAAAATGTTCAATTGCCCAAACTAATGCCAGGGCCTCCTTTTCGGTCTGGCAATATCGTTTTTCAACGTCGGTCAAACTTTTGTGGCCGTATGCAATAATTCGAGGACCGCCTGAATCGTGCTGTATAAGGACAGCTCCTAACCCTACTGGGCTTGCGTCGGCCATTACTTGGGTCTTGTCATTTGGGTCATAGAACCCTAGGGTACGGAGACTGCATAGACTCTGCTTTAACTCTGAAAACGCCGCTGCCTGTTCATTAGTCCAATATTCGGCAATGTCGGTGTGTTTAGAAAGCTTATGTCTTAAAATTTCGCGAATTGGATCAGTCATTGTGGCTAAGTTCGGAATCCATTTACCAATATAATTTACTAACCCTAGAAAACTTTGCACTTCTTCAACGGATTTCGGCTCTCTAAATGATTCTATAGCTTTTACATATTTATCAAGTGGCTTAATGCCTTTAGCAGATAATTCATGGCCAAGAAATTCAATTTTGTGTACATTAAAGATGCACTTATCTTTGTTTAAAACCACGTTATTTTGCTCTAAAACCTGTAGTATATGCCTTAACCTAGTGTCATGCTCGTTTTGACAGCTTCCAAACACAATGACATCGTCAATAAAATTCACAACACCTTCACAAGGCAGAAGCATCCTTTCCATGATCTTTTGAAAGTGTTCAGGTGCACAGGATATCCCAAACATAAGTCGTTTGTAGCGGTACAAACCTTTACTAGTAATAAAAGTTGTAATATCTCTACATTCTTCTTTAATCTCAACTTGATGGAACGCATCTTTGATATCAAGTTTGGAGAATATGCACGACTTCCGAAGTTTAGGAAGAAGTTGGGTCATAGTAGGTAAAGGATGATTCTCCCTCATGATTGCTTTGTTCGCGCACCTCATGTCAACGCATAGCCTTATACTACCATCACTTTTCAGTATGGGTACTATTGGAGAAACCCACGACGTGGCTCTATCTACAGGCTCAATTATGTCTTTACTTACCAACTCATCAATTTTATCATTAATTTTTTGCTCTAAGGGTATAGGAACTCGCCTGTATGGTTGACAAATAGGTGTAACCGATTGATTTATTGCAATATCTAACTGGACATCTCTGAATTTGGGAAACATTTTTATATTCACAGAATTAATACTCACCCCTAATTTGAGTACATTAAGACCAGTAGCAGTGTCTTTGCCCAGTAAATTACGTGAACCATCTTTTATTACATAAAATTTAGCAGGCCTTGTTTCATGTCCAACTGTGATAGATGCATCGAACGACCCAAGAACGTCAAGGGGATCTTTGGAACCGTAGGCTATGAACACTTGATCAGAGCCTTTTACTTGATTAGAAACAACCACAGTATTTGACTTTAAGTATTCCCAGGTTTTGTCACTAATTATGTTACATTTGCTGCCCGAGTCAATCAACATATTCACTTTAACACCTCCCACTTCGCAAGCTATTTCTGCATCATCGTCGATGTGAAATATGTAGTTCACATTTTGACTAGGCTGTTTGTTTATTTGTTCATTTGATTTAACTTTTTTGTCGTTTTGTCGTTTACTTATAAACGCAGTATTTTTACGCTTATAGCTTCTAGTACGACATTGAGCTTTGAAATGGCCCTTAAAGCCACATTTATCACAGACTTTGTCTCTGGCAGGACAACCTTCATGGTTGCTCTTATGGGTTCCACTACCACATCTTGTACACCGGTCATTTGAGATAGTTCCAGTTTTGTTTGCTTTTGTTCCAATCCTATTAATTTGTTCATTTTGTTTTCCTTGGAATTCCTTTAACTGTCTTTCTACGGTCTCAATTGAATTAGCTTCTATAATAACTTTTTCTATAGTAACTGAATCTCCTAACTGCAATATTCTCTTTTTAAGTTCCGGTGATGCGCATTTTTCGACAATTTGGTCAATGAGATCATTTTCCCTATTAGCGAAATTACATTTAGTACTCTGATTACGTAATCTTATTAAAAATTTCTCGAAACGTTCATCTGACCCTTGCTTCATAATCCGGAACACATGACGTTCATACACAAAGCTTTGTTTGGGTGAAAAGTAATCATCTAGTTTTTGAAGAGCAACTCCAAAGACATCATTAGAGTCGTTCTCTTCGACGTGTGCTCCCGGAATGTTATAGTAAATATCTTGTAATCCTAATCCACCCATGTGCAATAATGTTGCACGTTTCTTTGAGGATTCCTCAATGCCTGAGGCAAGAAGGTAAACCTCGAGAGCCCGTTTCCATCTTTCCCATCGTTGCCCTAGGGAGGTCGGGTCGCCTTCGCAGTCGAAAGTTTCCAAGGTTGACAACTGAGATGTCATAATGGATAAACCTGGAATTAAGCGTACCCATCCTTTTTAGTACTACCGAGTAAATAACGAATATTAATTTGTCGTCTAACATTTATAATAATAATTCAATATAATATTGATTTATCGATTAGTATGATTCGGACCTTTCCTTTTATTACCTCGATGAGAGAGAAATTTCAAGGACCCAATAATGATATTACAGGATTGGAACGTACATCTTTTTGACAATTGCATAAACTGATCAGTCTATGTGGAACGTGTAATTTTTTGTCTTTATTTCTGGTGTACTTTTGGTCGGCCAGCTTTACTGTCCGAGTTGGCTAATACATACAGGCACTCTATTGTTATTGCGTACTCGGTCACTATTTACGGTGAATATGTGGGTATAACATAAACACGGATTAATATTTAGTATATTTTATTTATTAACCAAAAATACAATATATGTGTATCGAGTTCAAATGTGTTCCATTATTTCAAATGATGCCCCTCACGAACAATTATGAGGTCGTTCTGCATAAAGCGGAACAGATTATGGCGCTTGCATGGAAGAGGGAACACATTTGAGTGAAGATCGCTGTCAAGTGTCAATCATTTACCATTCGTTCCGATTTGACATAACATAATATTTATGAAATGAAATTATGATTATCATTAACAATTTCTCTGATAATTCATTCTCGATAACACTTATTTAATTAGTATGGGCACTACTCACTTTACTCACCTTGTCCACTTTACTTTATATAATGTAGGTACTTATTAAAACCTTAATTTGAAAGTCATGGCCGAACATCTGCCGATGTAAATTATAACATTTGTTAGATTAATAGATAAATAAAGTAAGCAGGGCAGTTATTGCACTTTTACACTGTATATTACCACATATTCGCGTTAAATAATTGATAGTAACCAACTTACACCAATAAACTGTTTTGGTATGTATTAGCAGGCACCAATTTGGTTATTTTAATGCCATATTCTTTTATTTACTCACGTTATTTGTTTATCCTCGTCGCCAATGTTATATACTCACTTATACCACGGGTACTTGGGGTAGTGGGTTAAATAATACACTTAATTTACTATTACGTGCGTCTACGATACGTCCGCTCGCCTGTGTGCTAGCTGGGGCAGTGCGGGGGGAGGCAGCGGGCGGCTCGCAGCGCTTGCGTTTATTCGCTATACGTCACAACTTGTTTTTACAAGCAACTAGAAGCCCTAAAAAATACCAAAAGATACCTAATTTTTATCACTATTAAAAGCGTTTATTGCGGAGATTAAGTATCTAAGTATTTACAAAAAAATAAAACATAGGGGCCTAGTACAACTACATACTTACCTATTATTCCATGAGTTAAATTTCTTTAATATACTTAGGTCTTATTTTGAAGGAGAAAATCGTCGAGAGTCTAACCTCAAATTTTGAGCTCGAGCTCCATTTGTCCCTATCGCACGGCTCGCTGGCGCGAGGTTCAAAGCGGGACAGCAACAGTTGTTTCAAATACCTTTTTTTCTAATGTCTTTCAGCCCGCGTCCGCACTTAAATGATCAAGTGAAGTTACGTGGTATTGCATGCGCACCGACAAATGATACTAAATGCGTATGAATATGAATGCCTATTATTGAATGAATTACAATATTAAACAAACATCTTTTAATTTATATTCTGGCTAATTTCTGACACAACTGAACCTATATGACAGGACATGCAGATATTTAAAGAAGTTATTTTAGGCTAACTTTACTTAAGAAAATAAGTTAGAAACATTGCGGCCTGTTCAGACATTTTTTTAAACTCATCGCGTATGAAGTCCAGTATGACCAGCAAATTGATATAAGTATTCAAGAGAAATAAACACAGATATCCAAGATTGCTGCCAAAAGTAAATTAAAACGCCACATAGTGCTGTCTATAACTAGTTACAACTGTAATCGACTATCGAGAAACGAGCATTGTGCGGCGTCATCATAATTCATAGAGTGTTATTTATCGACTATTATAGTTCGGAATCTGAGACGAAACGGTAGCTTGGGGCGAACAGGCTTGGGCGATTGACGCGAAAATTACGAGGAAAAATACTGGAGACTTATAATTTGTGTCACCTTCGAACAGCTCTGAGGCGGAATTAGAGTGATTCAGGGTTAGTTTTTATTACGGTTGGGTTTGCTGTGTTTCTTGAGGAAATCATTGTAAAATTTATAAAAGAGGGGAAATACTTTAAGCAAATTACTGTTCAAATCATACCAAGATATTTAAAGTAAGATGGTTTGGTTAACCCTAAAAAATAATACTAAAATACATTTGAGGCTATTAAAGAGATAATAATGAAATCATTGATTATTTTACTAGTTCTATGTTTTTTCTGTAAATATATACGAACTAACCAAAGTATATGATTTCTGTATTTAAAATAATTATTATAATAAATCTGATATAAATCTGATCTGATAGATAATAGAGAGGTCAATTCTGTACATGAAATATATTTTCAAAATAACTGTCAGGGGGTGATTAGTGATCGATACTGATGCCAAAAATGCAATCAGTAAAATTTTTGTCTGTCTGTCTGTCTTCTGTCTGTCTGTATGTTCCTTATAGAAACAAAAACTACTCAACGGATTTTAACGAAACTTGGTACAGTTATTCTTCATACTCCTGGGCAGGTTATAGTATACTATTCATCACGCTACAATTAATAGGAGCAGAGTAGTGAAGGGAAATGTTGGGAAAACGAGTAAAGTTACTCCATTTTTAAGCTTCCGTCGCGTGTGCAGCCTTAATGGTTAAAGTTACAAAGAAATCATGTATGACGGAAATAGTCTTTATAATATTAACCATAAACGCGGGTGACACCGCTGGCACAGCTAGTTTAAAATAAAGTACGTAAATTAACTGTCAGCACAAAACACATGAAATAACAACATATAATTAAAATGATTCAGTATAAATCACTTCGAAAGCCGTTCTTACCTACCTCGGCTTTAAATATTCCAGCTAATAGTTATCAGGTTCTCATTACACAGAGTATACAGGGGATGCCTGCTTTGAGACTGAATTAATGTTAGGCAATGTCTGGCGCATGTATTTATTAGTCGTTTATTTGTGCCATGTAATTACATTTTACGATATTGCCCTTCAATCTAACATTGCTAATGTCTACTGCTACATTATTAATCCTTACAACAATAATTATCATTGTCATCGAGAAATTAATAAAGCATCGGCGACCATCAAAGTGATCATAAACAAACAAAGACACGTCAATATTATTCCATTAAAGTCATCGGACATACATTAATGACTGTGCTAGAGTTGTAACTGTCGTTTGCCTCAACACTGTTGAGTTATAGCCTCGTAAAAGAGCTGGCACGCGTCATTGAAACGCTAGTGATGTGCCGTGTCTTCGGCTATGTATCGATGAAAGGCGCGTCCCTTTGAGGAGTGATGTTGATTTTTAATTCATACTACAATTTAGTACCTTTTTTCTGGGTGGCTTTTGATGGATGAGTTATGGGTTGTTAGGGAACGGGGTGGCATGCGACATTGAGATGTTATTTATGTACTGGTATAGGAATACGAATGGAGCGGTGGTAGCTCAATGGTAAGGACAGGCGCCTCTTAACCGAGGAGTGCGGGTTCAAACCCAGACATGTACCTTTAGATTTTTCAATTCTATGTAAGTACATATTTATACCACTAGCTCGGCGGTGAGGGAAAACATCGTGATGGAACCTGCAAATTCAAACAACTTTGAATTTGTAACCATGATCCAAAAATTGTCTTGTTCCCCTATCTTAGGGTTACGAAGGTCAGATCGGCAGTCGCTTCAATGTAATTAACAGACTTGCTAAATCCTGGATCATGGTCTAAGCGGATCCCGTCTAAGCACAGGACATAACGCTAGGAAGATGATAGGAATACGAATAAAGTAAAAAATTATGTTATTTTTTTTTAATGCTATATTCAGTCGTTAAACAACAAACACTTTACATTATAATTTTGTAAAGATATAATTACTAAATAAATACAAATGCAGATCAATGATATGTTATTTCATAACTTTATGGAAACAAAGTAAATTTCTTTTTATTGAAAAAATAACCTGTATGTTTTGAACTTTACTAGTTTTGTTAGTGTAGTATAAATTTTTTGCCGCAGTATTTAGATGTTTTAATAGTACCTTACTGGATAAAATACTTTTCATATGCGAAGACTGTCAAATCTAACCACAAAACGTAGATACCTTAAAAAATATTCTAAGTGGACCCCAATTATTAACGAAATATAACACAAGTAAGACAACAATTTAATTTTCAACGTTCTTATTTAATCATAAAGCTATTGCTTCCATATTTTTAGTTTTTTTCTTTTTTTAGTTAACCTTTAGGTGAGTGGCTTATCTTTTGTTTCTTTTCTGAATGATCGAATAGTTGGTTCCTTTTGAAATAGTCAAGATGCATGCACGCACGCACTCGCAAACGTAAGAAACAAAGAAACATAAATTTACAATATTACTACTGTTATAAATGTTTCCATGACAAAAGGCCCAGTTTTATGCTTAAATTTTTTGCAGTACCAAATACCTAATAACAAACGATAATGCACTTAACGCGTGAAAATGTAACAGAGTATGATAAGTGCATTAAATTAACTAAAAAAAACTATCTTTACGCCATTTCCCTAGCGGGGTAGGCCGATAGAAGCGAGTTTAAGTTCGCAATATAGTATTCGTAAGGATTAAGATTCAATGCAATACCTTATAATAAATATAAATATCAGACTATATCACATACATTGATCAGACTCCGAGGTAAGTAGCTTAAGCACTTGAGTTACGGATATCAGAAACAACAGTGGTATAACAAATATATACTTAAATATTGAATATTAACACGCAGACACAGAACAAACACAAATATTCATCATACGAATATTTGCCCTAGGTGGGGTTCGAACCCACAACTTTAGGCGCATGGGGCAGGGTCACTACCGAATGCGCCATCGAGCTCGTCTATAATAGCTAGCTGAATCGTTTTATTGCAGATCCACGGATGCCAGTGGCTACCTGGCTTTCTATCTACATGATACGGAAATACCAGTGGCTATTGGAGCCATTTTTTGAAATTATAGCGTTAGAATAATACAATGTTGCATTTACGATCTAGCATCCTGTTTGAGGATACTGTATTCGTTACCTTACTGTTTCCGTTTACATTGGATTACGAGTTTTAGTTAGAGGTTGGTAATTAAATTGAGCATAAACCTACTAGATGTTGTCCATTACGTGGAATTTTACATTTTATTTTATTAGAAAAAGTTTTTTTTTTTGCGCGGAACGTTCGTTCGCTGAAGTTCGTTCAACAGACAGACCACTTCAAGTACAAAATGGTCCGCTTACATACCCATTTGATCTTCGGAACCCTCAAAACCCACACAAGTAAACGATATGGTTACATATACTAATTTATTTGATCTTCACTCATGGTGTTTTACTTTCCTACGGAGTGTGTGAGGCGCATGAAAACTCATTCTATTTAGTATTTGACTTGATTTCCTGGTCTTTTATTCCGATTTAACTACAAGCAATGATAACAATTTACTATAGATAAGTATGTTATACACTTACATTTCAACCAACAAAAAAAATCCGAATCCAATGACCTATTTGACATCGGCAAACAATAAAGAAATGAAAGCGCGATTTACAGAAGGTACGCCAAAAAAAAGTCTGTCAGTGCACGAATAAATAAAAAAAATTACAAATAAAGTTCCAATTGGGACGTTTTCGAGTCTTCAGATCGCGCTCGCTTATAAAATATCTGCCTCTTATTTATACGAGTATGTAATCATAGCCTTCAAAACATTTTACGGTCTTATATTTTCAACAGTGACACATAATAAAATATTGGAAAATTAATCTATAATAACCCGTCACTCATCTAATATCTGTATTTGAGCCAAGAGTAAGTTAAGTAATTCCACCATTCAATTACAAGTTGTAACAGGTCATTGGAACGCAATTAAATAGTACATTTCAAGTAACATAAATCTATTTAAATTGCATGCAAGCTATTCCTTTGCAATCTTAAGTACACGTCTGTAATTGAAATTGATTTAGAATCCTGAGATGCTTCCTTATAACAAGAACGGCAATAGTTATTTCTGGAAATGTCAATGGCTTTATAGAGATTCAATAGGGGTATTTATTATCTAGCCATTAGGAAGCTGTACAGTGTAGGAATGAAAATGTTTTTCATTTAAGTAAAAATTTGCATCTGTAAAATAGAAAAAAAAACATAACAATAAAATACGTCGCAAAAGTTCTCTTATTCCTAAGTAGAATTTCGAAAAGATATACTAAATAAAAAAAAAAAATTATCGGTCTGTCAATTATAATTTTAAATGAAAATGAACTGTAAGCCTAAAATTAAAAACGTAAATGTGTACCTGTACAAACATACACAAAGATTTTATTTAAAACTGGCAATTATTACTAGAATATTTCGTATATTATATTATTGAAGGCGGCGATACCTATGATCGATACCATCTCGCACTTGCGATTTGCAGATGACATCGTCATAATGGCAGAGACGCTGCAGGACATACAACAGATGTTGAATGACCTAGCTGACTCTTCTGTACGCATCGGCCTTCGGATGAACTTGGATAAAACCAAGGTCATGTTCAATGAACATGTTCTACCGGAACCGATTGCGTTTCACGGCACCGTCCTCGAAGTTGTTCAAAAATATGTGTACCTCGGGCACACATTGCAGTTGGGTCGAAACAACTTAGAGGACGAGGTGAATAGAAGGGTTCAGTTGGGTTGGGCAGCGTTTGGAAAACTACGTCGAGTCTTCTCATCGTCCATCCCACAGTGCCTAAAGACGAAAGTCTTCAATCAGTGCGTCCTACCTGTTATGACATACGGAACCGAGACCTGGACACTGACGGCACGACTGGTTCACAGATTTAAAGTCACTCAGCGGGCTATGGAAAGAGCTATGCTCGGCGTTTCTCTCAGGGATCGAATCCGCAATGAGGTGATCCGGCAGAGAACCAAAGTTATCGACATAGCTCACAGGATTAGCAAGCTGAAGTGGCAGTGGGCTGGCCATATCAGCCGCAGAGCCGACAACCGTTGGGGTAAACGAGTTCTGGAGTGGAGACCGCGCCTCGGAAAACGTAGTGTAGGACGCCCTCAGGCCAGGTGGAGTGACGATTTGCGCAAGACGGCTGGCAGGAGCTGGATGAGAGTAGCCGAAAAATAGATCAGAGTGGCGAACATTTGAAGAGGCCTATGTCCAGCAGTGGACTGCAACAGGCTGATGATGATGATGATGATGATGATACCTATGATTACATAAACAAAACAAAACATAGCATCACGCCCATATATGCACTGTATTATCTACCCAAATGTAGAACCTCCTTCGATATTCATAGTCTTACTAGCATTAGTATGTGCTTAAATATCCTTCCTAACCATTTACCGGGGCAATCAAATAAATTGGCAGGAAATTCAGTTGGTACATTATTGTATGTAACTTCACACGCGGCATATTTATTCTGAATGTGTATTCCTGTGAAATAATATCTCAAAAGAGTACCTACACATGCGGAAAAATAATAGCCTCCAGTTCTGTATGTAGTTGTAATAATAATATGACCTAAAAATCGATAAAATAAAAAAAATATAACACCTTACGATCAGTGGCGTAACTACAGGGTGGCAAGTCGGCAAAATGCCACGGGCCCTCATCCTGAAGGGGCCCCCCGGTCAGAGGAGAATCCCAGCTTATTTACAGCTATATATTCAGCATCCGATGAATTTGCCACGGGCCTCAAACGGTATAGTTACGCCACTGCTTACGATCCCATCACTATGAAATCATAAATGATAACAAACTATGGGATTGTCTTCCCTTACCCTTCATTCAACATACAGATATAATTTATTCGGACCACTTATACATAAGTACATAACATCACGCCCATAATCCCCAAAGGGGTAGGCAGAGTCAAAGGGGCAGCATGTTCCTTTAACCACATTCAGCCGAAAATAAAGCCGGACTGGCCTTGATGGAAAATTTAAAAAAAGCAGTGACAAGCGGCCAACCTGTCTCCTACACAATCACACACCCAAAATCCGATATACCTACCATTAGTCGCCTTTTACGAAATGCTAGGCAAGAACCACAGTTGGCATATTCTTTTTAAATCCCAGACCAACATGGGACAGTGGGCTGGTTCGGATGGAAAGATGTGGAAACGGATCATTAAATGAAAAGATATTTATTTCTCGAAAATCCTCGATGAGTGCGTACTTTTGGAATTCGATAAAATCACAATAAGGTGACACATAAAGTTCCCATCACTATGAAATGTAACGCAAATAGCAGTATTGTCCCCGCATATTATCACTTCATTTGGCATACACCTATAATTTATTGGGGCAATAAACAGATTTAAGGGTGTCTAACAATGGAATGGCATTTCGCCATAGATTTATAGGGAATCCGAGCGATAGCGAGCCCGTTCGGCAAGTACAGTCCGCCGTCAAAGTATGTGCACTTTCCATGTTACACATGTTATGCAGCGTACAACATGTGTCGGGTCGCGTCGGGTTACGCGTTAGGTACTGACCACAAAAATAAATGTTGTGTCGCAAGTTGTAATCTTTTTTTTAGTTTCTCAAAGTTATGAGATACTAGCAACGCGCTACGGTTTCACTCGCATAGTTCCCGTTCCTGTAGGAATATAGAAATAAAATAAAGCCTATGTTACTTCCGAATAATGTAGCTTTCCAATGGTGAAATAATTTTTGAAATCGGCACAGTAGTTTTTGAGTTTATAGATTACAAACATACACACACACAAAAATACAAATCTTTCCTCTTTATAATATTAGTATAGTATAGATTGAGATGTGTTTATTTGTAATCCCTAAATGCACTAGAAGCGATAAAAATCTTTTAGTGTATTACAACGAAAATAAATTTAATTAACCAGGCCGACATCACAAAGTCTGTTGCCTCAGGCTCACACTAAGGCAAAAAATTTTGGTAGACCTCGTATTCTAAGGCTACCTACGACGACGTTTGGTAAGTTTCAACTGATTGAATCAAAATTTCCCGCAAATTTACAAAAAAAGTTCGCAAACTACTTTTATTTATCGAATTGTAGCAATAAGAACAGAAACAGAAGACTGTACGCCTATTTATCAAATACATTGTATACATACCTAATATTTTTATTAAAATTTTAAAACTTAAATTGTATGTCGGTGAACGATTTACTAACAGTATACAATTTTCTACGTCCGACTGTATTTACTTGATAAATTGACTAAAAGGACCACTTCATTCAGAGGTGTTAGTACAGACACTTCAGTCTAGATCTAGCCTCATATGGAGATAGTTTGGAAGTTAGCGCAATAAATCTTGTTTTGAAACAATGCAACTGTGGGAGTACCTATTGCTACATAGATACGAACGTTATACGTGTTTTATGAGTCACGCACACCCTTCATCATACCTCCAGATAAAGATGAACAATAGTCTTTTTCTGAAATATCTAAATATAATAATATTCAAAGTACCTAATTTAGCTTAGTGTAAACATCTGCGGGTTCAAATCCCGCTAGGGGCAAATGTTTCGTGTGATGAACGTGGACGTTTGTACTCGAGTCATGGATGTTTATAAACGTATTTAAGTATGCCTATCCGTTCAGCTAGTATCCATAGCACAAGCACAAGCTTAGTTTGGAACTAGGGAATTGGTTTGTCAGTCTGGAGAATTTATTATTATTTATTATCTTCCTAGCGTTATTTCCCGTGCTTAGACCATGGATCCTCTCCTCCAGGAGGATGGATCTGGACTCCAGGATTTAGCGAGTTTAGTAATTACATTAAAGCGACTGACTTTGGTAACCCTAAGTTATGGGAACCAGACAATTTTAGGATCATAGTTACAAATCCGGAGTTGTTTGAATTTGCAGGTTTCATCACGATGTTTTCCCTCACTGCCGAGCTAGTCGTGTAAATACGTACCTACATAGATTTGAAAAAAACAGTGGTACGTGTCTGGGTTTGAACCAGCACTCCTCGGTTAGTGCTTAATATTTTATGACCTGCTCATTTCAAGGTACGCTTATGGTCCGAAGTTAGAGAGCTGGACCATAAATCCATGAGTCGCATTTTCTAACCCTACTTAGAGCGAGTAGTGGAACAAAGAAAAGAACATGACACTTTGCACTCAAAACTTGGGTGTAACTACAAAATTATAACTAAATAATGACAGTTTTATACCTATCAGTTTTGAACGAACGCATTCGGTACGTACATGCTTCTAAGGAATTAATTAAATGTATTTGCATTTTTAAATTATTATATACCAAATGAGAGTCCATCATGAGTTCAGGGTCATATACTTATTTATCTTATACTTTGTATCTTACTTATATAAAATACAACAATTTGAAATCTAATATGTAAATCACAAACTCTGAAAACATTCCGTGCATTCCATTCCATTAAATAAACGCATACACAAAAGTCCAACGGATTCGAATCTAAAAAGCCCACTTTTATTTGCAACAGCGCAGTACGGCGAAAGTAATCTAAGCTATCGAGGACTAAACTACTACACTGAAATAAACCCAAGTGCACAAAGCGAGCCAGATTATCAGCTGGTTTACAAATGGCACTTGAGGACTCGGTATCCGAGCATCTAATTTCATTTGTTGCGCATCGCATCGGAAATTACATCTCGGGCATAAACGACGCTTACCAATACTCATGTTCTCATTACCGAGGCGCGGGCCAAGGAAGAGAAACGAGCGTACTTTCAATAATTTGACTAATGATTGGTGGTGGTTTGTCCCGTGTTGGTCTGGGACTTAAAAATAATGTGCCAACTGTGTTTCTTACCTAGCATGTCGTAAAAGGTGACTAATGGTATATCGGGTTTTGGGTATGTGATTGTGTAGGCGGCAAGCTAGCCACTTGTCACAATTTTTTCACAATTTTCCATCTAACCCAGCCCAGTTTTATTTTTGGCTTAATATGGTTAAAGGGCCCCTTTGACTCTGCCTACCCCTTCGGGGATTATGAGCGTGATGTTATGTATGTAATAAAAATATCAGCAGTTAATATTGCCCTGAATGAAGACAGTACTTATCTATCATAATAGAATTACCATCAGACTTCCATTCACGTAAACGCAGTAAAGACTATTCCACGTACGGCCATGGAATTATTAAACGCTCGTCACCTGCGCTTGCGCCTCGCATCAAATCAGTAGTACGCACTCCCCACCATTACTGCGATTTGCGACACCTCCCACTTATTAACTAGAAGGTAGATCCCCATTCCCCCCTATTCGGTAAAAGTGGGGAGGCGTAACTAGGTGGGTAATGTAATCGGTGCGCAGATATAAGCAGTTAAGGTGAGTTAGAGCTAGTGATACCACGCGTGACTTTAACGTGGGACGGTCCAATTAACGCTGAAGATACATATTTATGGGCTAGCGATATACGAACAGGCAACTTCTTGCTTTTACAGAGAATAGAAGAAGTTAACATTTGATTGTTAAATGTATTCCGATAAAGGGCTACGATTAACTTGAGAATTGAAACGATTTAAATCGGAAATTATAAAAATGGTAATTATATAGAAAAACAAAGGGAGACCGTAATATAAAACCTTAATATGCGAAATATGGAATTAACTATAAAGCTTTAAGGCAATTTTTTTCGATTTTTTTTACTGTTATACCTATAAGGGTT
Organism: Glyphodes perspectalis; assembly: GCA_951394215.1. Classification (NCBI taxonomy): domain Eukaryota; kingdom Metazoa; phylum Arthropoda; class Insecta; order Lepidoptera; family Crambidae; genus Glyphodes; species Glyphodes perspectalis. The sequence continues at coordinate 14,307,755 of OX596207.1, read as the reverse complement.
TTCCGAATACCAAACTTATAAAATGGTTTTTTTGAATCGAGTAACATAATCTTACCTTACCTTAAATACTCTCATTAATAGGTATCATGAATTCAGACACTATAAGTAAGTATTTTGTACACTATAAGTATTTTAAATTCAATTATTCAGGAAGTTTTAATTGGGACAATCTGATAGGAACCGCAAATTATGGTGACACTATGAATATTTTACGCGGGCGTTATTTATCCAGTAGAATTAATACGGCCCAGTAATAGTTTAATAACTGTTATTGTTGTTTTACATATTAATCTTGCCCGTTAGTGCCCACCTTTGCCTACCGTAATATCGCTCTAGGCGGCATACTATCATTCGGCGTATACAAATTTCCATTTAAATTTAATAACTCCCAACGCATATGTCCATTCCAAAATTGTTACGATCAGAATTTACTAGACTTGATTGCGTACCATAATTATTTGCAGTTGTTTAATCATCTATGGTTTCCTGTTCAATATTAGAAATGATTTCTTAATTAGCAACCTTCGTAGATTAGATACAGTAACTAATAGCATTCATGTCGATGTGATGGTATTATTATTATAAAACCAATTTGACCTCAGAAACATATAAAAAATGTACCTTCTTCATATACTATGTTGCAGTAATCAGAATTTTCCGCACAAAATAAGCGGAAATGGGATACCTTTCCTACTTAAAATAAGGTAGATCAAGGTTAAGGAAGGAATGCCCCAAACTAGACCAGATGTTCGATCAAAAGTTCGCAGAATTAGGGATACATAACTAACTAACCAAACTTCACGCCACTTCCCTAGCGGGGTAGGCAGAGAGGAAAGAACGCCATATGGCAATTACACATAGGATACATAGAATATGTTATACGAAATATTTTAACATAAAGAAATGTCAGTACAGATCTGAAGATTCGCTATTAAATACTATACTAACCGAATGCCCTCATGCGTTATAAATTCAATTTCGGCAATGTAATTTTATAGACGCCCATCTATTCAATAACATTGCTACACACTTCATCGTGAACACCGCAAGCACTTCCGGGGTTTTTAAACATGTTCTATGAGCTTAATAACACCGTGTAAGCCCTAGGCACCACTCTAGGTTTACTCCGAACAACGCCTTGTCGTTGATGATACCATAGCTGTGCTTTATTACCGAGCGCGCGAGAGCAAAATAATGATTTTCCGCAGCGTTCGCTGCCGTAATTTAATTTCAATTAACTGGAACATGACTACACATTGGAGCTTAATTTCGTTCAACCGTCTTTGTTGCTTACAACAGATGCAAAAAGATGGGAGTTGTTAGTATAATGCCCCTTGTCAATGTCTATGAGAGCTGGAATTAAAATGAACCAACCGACAGCAGATTTCATCTTCTTACAAATTATTGGTATGATTAAAATTATTTGTTAACATTTATTTGACGTTTAATTATTTATTGTAATTTTAAGTCAAACATATATGAGAGAGTGGTACTTAGGTACTTTATTCATTTCGTCAAGCACTAGTTACCACAACGAGCAGACAAAATAAATTTAGCCCTACAGTAATAACGTTGGAAATTTAAATGAATTCTAATATCATAGTTGCAATTAACATAATTGGTCCAAACGGTCTTGGGTCGATTTCGTAACATTGTTCACTTATTCCATATAAAGATTCACTATTGCTTACGTCTAGTTACTAATCCCAAAACATTGCTTAATTTCAATATCTCTAACGAACGTCGATTCAACTACACACAAGTACTACACTCCGTTGTATGAGCTATCAATAATTCATAACAAACTGTCCGTCTGTCACATGGCGCCCAATTAGCAAAATACGGGAAGCAATCCGACGCAGACCAAAACGTTTTAATTTTCATGAACCCTCATCACAGTTATAATGATCATCTAGTAGCTTTGATGATTCCATTTGTGAAGAGACATAACCGTATAGATCTTATCTACTACCGTGAAAGTACACTATAAACTTAACACGATACAAAGTTAGTGATGAATAATATTGTAAGCGAGTTTCAACATGTCATCAATGACGAATCTGTTGCACAATATAAAAATTACCTAATTAAAAAAAATCGTGAGATTGAAGTAAACGATAAGATAAGATAGAATTTTATGAGTTTAAATAAAATGTTATTTTTGTACCGTGAAGTGATCAAATATTTAAAAAAAATCAAAATCCAAAATGTTTTGATTTGTGTAGGCCTCAAAAAAGCACTTATAAATCGTCAATTTTACAGAAATCTGTAGAGCAATGTGAATCTACCACCGGTTCGGAATGCTGATTCTACCGAGAAGAAACTAGCCAGAAACTCTGTAGTTACTCTTTTCAGCGTCAAAATATACATGAGTAATATACACTTGTTTTAAAGTTCTAAACCAAATCATACAATCAATGATTGTGGAAGATGACATAATATGATTACAATAAAAGTGTAAAATTAACCAGAGCAGACCAGCTCCCAAATCATTTTAATAGTAACACTAAATCATGTGTGACTTAATTTGCTCCGAACACAATTGCTTCGTTTACCTTAAATATCTACTAACCTTATTAAAATAATAGGTGCATAAGTGTATGAATATTTTTTTTCAGCCAATTTGCACACACTACTGGTACTGTACTAGCAAAGTCAGATTATTTAGTTCATTTTTTATCAATAATATCTACATTCTCCTAATAATTCTTAATACAGAAATCAATTTAGATGTTTTCTAGAATAAAATCCCTGGTTTAAATAAAGTTGTAGTTTGTCCCGTGTTGGTCTGGGGCTATAAAATAATGTGCCAACTGTGTTTCTTGCCTAGCATGTCATAAAAGGCGACTAATGGTATATCGGGTTTTGGGTATGTGATTGTGTAGGCGACGAGCTAGCCATTTGTCACCACTGGGGACTGTTGTCCCTTTGACCCTGCCTACCCCTTCAGGTATTACGGGCGTGATGGATGTATGTATGTAAGTAATAAGTAGATTAATAGCGTGGTCACTTCGTACCTTAAACAGTTGGTCGGCAAATGCTGTAATTAGTACAGGGAAGGACGTGTACGAGAGAAAAATACCTTATTGCAAGAGTTTACTTCATTACTGTTTTGATTAGATTGTAACTGCTACGTTTATAGATACTATATACTGTGCCTATAAACTCCTTGTAATAAGCTCAATGATGACGTTGGGAACTCTGAACGAGCCCTGATTCTTAGAGCATTAGTATCTAACTAGATTCAAAGTTATATAAAAAAATATATTGCGTTTTACGTTGAGTATTTATACCATGCTACTTAATCAATGTGAATAATGATTACTTATCTGCTTTTTGATAAACTTTTAATGTTGAAAAGATCAAATTTGTAACGTCACTTTATTCAAAGTAAATAAGGTCATTAATGTCACGATGTTATCCAAAATTAATGTAGATGATATTTAAACTTGAGAAAAGTAAAGTTTTAACAATCACGTCAATTGTATGTATACAAGCAATTTAGCTCTTTTAAAAGCTCTATTTTTATGAATCATTCGCGCATTTTTATGATTGTTAGAAATAGCTGTACAAATTATTTAATATTTTTTATTCTTTATTAAATATCGTGTTTTTCTTTAAAGATAGCTGTAGTACTTTAACTATCGTCAGGTTTAACTATCGACACTCTATCTAGTTAGAATCGATGATCAAAGCATACCATAACGTAGATCTGAGACTTTAATACCAAATCAGAACTCCTTATTTTACGACGCCATCATGAAGTTACTTCAATCAGCAACAAGAAACAACATTAGCAAATATACATTTGTATTCATTACTCGCAGCGGGCAACGTTTAGTTGGATGGTTAAAATCACAATTAAAATTTATGAATGCAAGATAATTATTGAGGAGTCTCTGTGACCACGTACTAGTAGTATCACTTGGGAATTTCCTCATGAATAACCAATGTGGCCGACCGGTCTGAAGGTGGTCTTTACACGGTACGAACGAGATGCTCTATGAAATATTGATCGGCGGGAAAGTTGGCAAAAAACGCGAATGAAGTGAATTAATTGAAGAAGTTTGTGAAACATGCAAGTGGAGTTGTATCGTCTCCGTTTGAGAGACATTAATTACGCTAGACGATTCTGTGGATTGATCGATGGTCTCATTAACATTTCTTGCACTGATCTTAGTGTGTCACTCAGGAATTATATCGCTCAACGGGTAGATGCTAACGTAGAAGACGTTAACATGCCATCGTGTAAAAAGCAAACCGATTTTAAGTGCTTGTGAAAGCATTCATAATACGTATCAGGACGCGCCCATGCGCATGATGAGTCCGGTTTTCAAGCAAAACAAAAAACAGCATATGTCATTTCCATCACTAATTTAATCATTATTATCCAGTTGCGTGCCATGTAATGAGAAATGTTAGCACAAATATAACAATTTTTATGTAAAAAAATATCGTATCGTTACTTATAAAGTTAGTTAGTGAATATTTAGATGTTGCTCATCCATCCCAATCGTTTGCTTATTCAATGTTTACGATTATAAATGATTCAAATAAACAAGCTAGCTACGAGTAAATTGAATTTGTAGCAATTGTGCTATTTAACTTCCCTTTAAGAAATAAAATACAGCCTCTATTAACGAGTTTATATTATAACAAACTCGTCAACTATTTTATATATTAAAGCATTACATATTGTAGTATTTTGAATAGTAAAAGTATTTATTCACCAAGCAAATTACGAACGGTAATTAACACTAATCCGAGCTGTTTCGACCAAACAAAGATGTGCAAGAATATCCTAAAAAAAAGAAAACCAGGTGTTGTACTTAAACATTTTCTCTTGAGAAATTTAAATTACCGAATTCTAAATTGCATTAAACCAAAAATACGAAGGAAGAGACAATAATATCGCAATTTGAATCCATACCGATAGAGTGGTAAAGATACAAAACAGATCGTTTGAATTATTATTGCAAAAGATGAATACCGATGAATAAATTATTCCTTAGAATTTCGGTATCGTAATTTTGTAAGATGTGCTCCTCTATAATAAATAAAGTAAGTATAGTAAATTCTTCAAACCGACACACCAATTCCCTAGTACCAAACTAAGCTTATGCTTGTGCTATGGATACTAGGTGAACGGATAGACATACTTATATACGTTTTCTAAACATCTATGACTCGAGTACAAATTTCCATGTTCATTACATGAAACATTTGCCCCTAGCGGGATTCGAACCCGCAACCCTTGGTTTCGTGGCCAGTGTCTCTGACCACTCGACCAACGGGCCAGTCCTTTCACCAGTTTAATTTTTTATCGAAAATCTTTAAAACGTAGCGGTCTCGTATCGTCCCGTATAAACCGACTTGTTTAAAATTAAGACGTCTTTATACTCTAGACTCCCCACAGTAATTGGCTCGCTGTTAAATTAATATCGGCCCATTCTCAGAGTAACTTGTTTACTTCCTTCAAGACATTTCTTACTCTGATACAGATATGGCACATAAAACTAACGGCGGTTTTATTTTCAATATGTTTTTAACTGAACCCGTATATTTAACGGTCTCTGTAAAAATTAATGACGATGTAGTAATAAATATACAAAATTAAGTAATACTGCTGACAAATATAACTTTGCAATAGTCGTGAATAAAATTAACATTTCATTATAATTTGGGTAACCTATAATAATTTTAAAAGAAGCAATATAAGAATGTCAATAATAGCTTGCTTTTAAAACACTTTTAATTTAAAAAAACAACACCCATTTACTTAAATTCTTAAAAAAATAAGCTTATTTTACACGAGCCATTATGACGAATCCATTGACATCTAAATTTGTCAATGATATCCTATGTATAAGTAAGCCTTTTAGCCTTCGCAAACAGACATGACCGATTTTGGCCACCCATCTCAGTCAAGATCGCGGCAAGACTTGCTTAACTATCGCTTAATCGCCAACAATAAATTTACTTTGCTGATCTATTGGTAGTAGGCGCCGCCTGAGGACCAAGAGGTCCCGTTTAAATCCTGAGTTGGGCCAAAAAAAAGTGACTGGGTTTACTATTAAATTACCAGCCAGGAGTCAGGAAGTTTACGTTTTTCACCCCCATGCCTCATAAAGCACGTTCCGCCTTCGGTTCAGCGCCTGACCTGGTTAAGTTGGATTGCTGTCTCACCTGACTGAGGTTGAATTAACCTGTTTACGCAGACACTTGTGCACTATAATATCTCATGCGTGTATGTATGTATGTATCTCATATGTGTATAATACCTACATAGTTGCCAACCGTTGAAATTGGCCGTAACCGAAATCGGTTAGGAGGTTATTATTATTATAAGCCACAGCGGTAATAACACAGGGTGTTGCAGCACTCTGCGATACAATCCTGCGCATCCTTATAATTAAACGCAATAGCGAACTGCTCACGATTGGCCACGGCACGTGACGAGCGCGGTAATTATGTAAATGCGCGATCATGCTAATATCCTATGCTAATTTCATCAGTATACTATATTGTGGGTACGATATGTGCGGTGGTCTAAGAGACCGTGAACTATGTATAAGTAATGTTGACGTAGAAGTATATATAATATAATCTATATGTAAAAGAAATGTTATAATATAATCTATATGTAAAAGTAATGTTATATAATATAATCTATTATGTAAAAGTTTATAGAAAACATCTCATTCACGGTCTCTTAGTCATAAACTTTTGTTTGACATAAAAGCGCTTACTGCTCGTCAGCCTCTGCCTACACCATTGCGTGAAGGTGTGTTATTTGATTTTTAAATGACAAATTTTCTTTTATTGAGCACTAACTATTGCCCGCAAGGGCTGAACCAAATCTTAAAACATTGTTCGTACATACTTTTCTTCATGTGATTTTGTAATACATGAAGTTATTTGGACCTTACAAACAGACACTTCAATTTGATTTAGTTTTAGATATGAATAGATGCTAATGAATATTATTACTACATATATAAAAACTCTTCTGACACTACTTCAGTTGCAATGAACTTCACATCAAGCTTGGGTACACTAGTTATTTTTTTTTTAATTGAGTTAGCTACACTAGCAATTTAGTTGTTTTTTAATCAGGTAAGCTTCCCATTAGCGCTTTAATAAATTAATTTAACGCATATTTACGCTCCAGAAGCAGAGGAAGCATCATTAAAAATAAAACATAAAAATATATACGGTCGAATTGAGAACCTCCTCATTTTTTGAAGTCGGTTGAAAATAACATTAATCTTAACTAAGAATGTTCATATAATTTTGTATAAAAGTACCAGGAGAGCATATCTTCACGGAGGTTGCCGTATGGGCGGGCCGCATCACGTCGCGGACTGGGAGCTGGAACCAGAAGCGCAAGTTATTACACGTAGCTACCCGCGATTATCAAATCAACATGGAGCTCTAATTTTGCTCTGCTTATAATGAGAGAAGATACAAATAGGTAGTACGAACAATACGTATGAGAATTAAATGACCAGAGGGGTGGCGACTTCAAATGACTTGGCAGCAAGCAAATAAACCTGATTTGTGACATAGAATAATAGAATACGAAATGAAACAACTGAATATATTTGATGTTTTCTCTAGTCCTTCTTTCTGATCAAGTGTAGCAAAATAAACATGGGACATTACTTGCACGCAATTAAAGATAGTCCATATCTATGAATAAAATAATTTTAATAATTAAGTGCAAAAGGACTAAAAGAAATATAAACAGATTTTTTGAAAATAAAAACTTGTACTACATTATTTATATCGCGTACAGTCCCAGCAATTTTATTTCTAACGATAATATTTTTTGTCGAGCTAGTGGTATCAATACGTATATAGATTTGCAAAAAATATAGAGGTGCGTGCCCGGGTTTGAACCCGCATTCCTCGGTTAAGTCCTTACTATTGAGCTACCACCGCTCTTAACAAATTTCTTGTCACATAGGAATAAAAACATTTAGGTAGTGCGCGCGGTAAACAGGTAACTTTCATCTAAGCAAAGCTACTATCAGAAGTATAATATCTAAAAACTAAATCTTAATCTAGGAGCGCAGTACCTTGAGCTAAAGCTATTCAAATCAACTTGCAGATTTGACGTCAAGCTCTGAGCGTGCAGCGCAGGTAATTTGTAAGCTATTAGCTAACACTTAAACGTTGAGGGAACATGTTAGGAAAATATTAATTTCTGTGCAAATTGCACGACATGTAAAACCTTTGCTTGGTCTTTAATTCTGGTCTTGAATCTGGGTGGTGAATATATGATCGGGCCGTTTGATCTATTTTATTTAGGCAAGTGATTTTTTAAATTTACGGAACCAATTTAAAGCATTTAAGAAAATGAACAATAACTTCTTTTACAAAAAGTAACAAAAATTATGCTCATTTTTAAAAAAAATACTTAAAAAAAATGGATGAGGTTCTCAATTCGACTGACTTTTTTTCTAAAATCCTTTCAAACTAACTTCAAGCCACTTCCCTAGTGGGGTAGGCAGAGAGAACCGAACGCCATATGGCACGATCCTTTCACACCTCACTCGCCTCTTCAACATTCTTAATCATTTTTTAAAATAATGACTTATGTAAATAGATAAGTCTCGCATAAATATAAAATAACCTTAACATGTTATCTATGCATGCAAAGAGACGCTAGACTAATACGATTGGCTCAATTTAATGCATATTGATTTTTCTAAATAAAAAGATATGATTCCTACGCAAAAATTATCGTAATATTACTCTTACTCGTTAGAATTATTTTAGAGTTATGGTACTGTTCATTAAATACTTTATCATTCGGTTTTACTTATTTATACGAATATTATAAAGAGGAAAGATTTGATTGTATATATTTTTGTTTACTGGACCGATTTGAATAATTCTTTCACCAATGGAAAGCTACTTTATCAGCAAGTAACATAGTTTATATTTTAACCCCGTATTCCCACGGAAACGGGCACTACGTGGGTCAAGTAATAATATGTCAAGGTCTAGTAAGCAATGTGGTCAAGTAATAATAGTAAGAATTGTAATTTTAATTCATCTCATTTAAAGAGATTTATAGATTTATACATCGATTTAATAAACCGAGCCTGGCCTAGGACAATCAATGTTAAATAAGGACATTCATACCAACACCTGGTGTGCAATCCATCGCACGGTTGGCAGAGCCTAAAGTGAAGTTAGCTCGTCTAAAGACTTTCAGCTAAAATTAACATTCAGTTGAGTTTGACAGAGAAATGTGAGCTATCGGCAATTATAGCGTACGATCAAAGTTACAAAAACAAGTTCGGTAAAAGCAGTGCTTAAACAACGTACAGTGCAAGCAATAATGAGATTACCCGTGTTGATTAATTTTTTTCTCTGATCAAAATCTTTATTCATCCGCTCTATACGGTAGACCGTGTTGTGCTCTTACAAATAGGCTGTGCGGGCGCAATTTTTCTTCGGTACGTGCTACCGGAGCGCTGCTGCGCCTACGTGTAAAGGTCGCAACGATTTGTTCGATCCGATGCTTTCTGTAGGGCTGACGCTTACATGCGGGTAAAAGCATCAGGAGATATCATTAATATTAAAGATAATAAATTAATTTAGACCATTCTCTAGACTGACACACCAATTCCCTAGTTCCAAACTTAGCTTAAAAGCTTGTACTATGGATACTAGGTGAAAGAATAGACATACTTATATACGTTTTATAAACATCATGACTCGAGTACAAATTTCGATGTCGAACTCGCGACCCTCGGTTTCGTGGCCAGGGTGTCTGACCACTCTACCAAAGGGCCTGTCAAAGAAGTTTTTACATTCCTGCCTGGGATGGAACAATTATTTTACTAGTCTAACAAATCGTAAAAGGCGAAACGGTGTCTAGCGAATACAGTATCTACTGCAATTGGTGGTCAAGATGGAATGATAAGTGTTATATTAGACGCTTGGAAATGGAACTTAAGACATTGAGCATATGTTAAATTGGCTGAATATGTTTATAATATGCTAAACCATTTCGATCACAGCAGCCAATCGCATCGAGGATTAGCTAAGTACGTCAGTGTTAACGTACCAGACATTATAGAAATGGAAATGAATTTCCAACATTTTATTTTTGCCTATATTTGCTGTCCTTTTCACTCTGCCTATCGTTTCGGTAATTATGTATGTATGCAATTTGCTAAATTAATACAATGCAACCTTGAAGACTGTGTTTTGTTTAGTACACTTTCGTGCATAATGCGATATATTTTAAATATAAAATATCTTAGAATCAGTGTGCTTTGCCAACCCTACGCTCTCAGCCGGGCTTGTAGTAGGCCGTATCAAATGGTGATCATTTGCAATATTAATCTGTCGGTTTGTTCGCGGATGATCCGGCATCGATACACGCATTGTGCGCCCGCCAGACATCTGTAACAACTGCGAACAAGCTACCGAGCTTACATGTACCTTAACTTGCTCTGAACATTTGCTCGTTTGGGCTTGTGATTGTGTAGCGACTTGTCTAGCTAGATGGTAAGCTGGCTAGCCACTTGCCTACTTTTTCACGTCTGACCTAATTTTTAACTCAATTTTGTTATAGGCTGAAACCGGTCCAAACTTAGCACTGCACACTGGATTCTGCCAACCTCTTCTGGGGCTACGGGTGAGTTAGTTTGTGTATCATTCGCTTATGATACATAAGCGGACTGAAGGTGACATTGAAGGGGATTTTTTTTCGATTTTGCGGTCAAACACCATTTGGTTGTTGTCAAAGTTTTCAAGTCATTATTGAGTCCTCATACTTGGCATTTTTACAAAAAGATCCGCAATATATCTTTTATCATTATTTAGACAACTACAAAATAACTTAGAGGTATAACATACTTCTGGCGAGAGTCGCACTATGGTATAGCACTTGTAAAGCATGACGTCATTATTTTTATTATTATGGTATAATGCAATGCCTGAATTTTCTAAAAATGCATTTAATTTTCGTTTTTACCGAAGTTTCATGCCATCTTGTCATTACATCGGCACGCCGTTTTTTGTCTAGGAATTAGTTTTACGTAATAATATGGAATACCATCACTAAAATTCTACAATAATAGCGCGCGTCTTTGTCCGAATTTGTACTTTATTTTATTTTCCGCAAGAGCTATAGCTCTTTGCTATTGCTCATTTTGCATTGCTCTTTGCTATTGCTCATTTTGCATTTTTTTTTTTTTTGCATTTTGCATTGTATACAATGCAAAATGCAAAAAAAGAAAAACGCTTATATCTAACAAACTTAACACAATAGCTGCGCCCGCGCACCCGGACGCCACACGAAATTGTTACGCCCCTATCAGCCATCTTCACTCTGCGCGGTCACGCCAGCGCGTGAAATATGAACCAATTATAGCCACTTAGATAGCAGTGGCTTAGCTTAGTGGTAAGCCTTCAAATCATTTTGAAATTAACGATTGATATCTTGTTTAACGTTGTTATACATTTTTGAAGTGTTGTGACTTGACCTAACCTAAGTGTATTAGAGCAGATAGACAAAAATTTATAGGGCGATTAATTTAAACGATTTTAACTTCAAAAATTATTAGGCAGCAGTATTCTAGTCTGAAGAAAAGCTAGTGTTAAATATTATCACAATCAATCCGAACCGAAAAAGGTGATATAATTTTAACATTTATAGTCGTTTTAATAACATATCTATTCTATGTTACCTAACAGTCGTGTGGTGAACACTTGTGAATTCTGACCGTTAAACTCATCAATTAATTCATGAAATAGACAGATACTACTTTCATTCATTCACTCGCGATAGGTTTATAACGAAACGGGCTTCGAACCGCGATTAATAGAGCCCTAACAATCCTTTCAAAGACAAAGTCCAAGTAGAGAGAGTTAGTTACGAAGGTTTCATTACTCAAGGGCTATAAACGACGCTTCTGCGGCTTCGCCTCGCTTGCCTCGACAATTTGTTCAGCGATCGCATTGAGATCTCAACATCTAAACCTGGCGGGGCACAGAATAACTGCTTACACACAGAAGCGGATTATTTTGGGCGACAGACATATTACAAAATAAAAACCAAAAGGTAGGAAGCGTTGTTTAGTTAAACAATGTGTTAACATGCCTTGTGTTGTTAAACAATGTTTATCTAATAAGAACCTGTATAACTGTTTATTCATCGTTGGTCTATGAGGTTTAAATGAGGCTTTAGACGGCCCTTGAATGTGAATGAACCATGATGCCAATTATAATTTTATTTATAGTGAAGAATGTTTAAAAACAAGACTAAGTTAGATAGCTTTAAAGTTAATGTAGTTATAAGACGTCCATAATATAATAATATTAGGTATATAATCACAAACTCTTGTAATTATGTCTATTTTTCTGAAACCGATATAACTGCCAGTATGGTAGGAGTATTAATAAGCTTACAATGAGATCCTAAAAGAAATCACATAGTCACAGACTCTGGAATCCATCTTTTCCTTGCTCAATATAAACCGGTACAAGTATCGAGCAAGACTCCTGCGCATTCCCACTCTATGCTAGGACTAAATTGAACTAACTGTACACAAACCGCGCCGATGCTACCGCCTGATATATGGCCATTAAAAAGTATTATTGGAAGCCAACATTGTGGTGAAAAATTGTTTCCCGACCAGAACTTATCCAGTTTCGAAGATGATTCTATCTGGAAAGTTATTTGTCCAATAACTGGTAATAAGTTGCAGTTTCTGAGCAGTTGTAATTGGTTAAAGATTTTCCTGTCGTTCATTTATGAGATAGGCGAGCGTACTGAGAGCTATTTCTTTTAATACTTTATGGTTCGTTTTAGACGATATAAAATGTCACATTGACAGATCATGTGTAACAACCATAGATTTAAGTCAAAAAATTCTAAATCTATGGTAACAACTATGTACTACTATGTGGTGGACGTTACGAAAGAATCTGATTTCGTAACACCACTTTAGCATGCTTTTTATAAGCTATCAAATGGAATATCGATTTGTTTAGACACACGAAAGATTAGATTACGGTATAATATAACTTACATACACTTACTTAACTGAATAGCTACTACATAAAATGAACACTAATATAAAATGAATTTCACAGGTTTATTTACAGAATTGCGATCCATTTAGTTAGATAGTATTCTTTAGGCGTCAATATAGACATCTTGCATTTACTTAAAATCGGGCGAACTGGACGGTATTTTTTACATTTATGGTCTTAATATAGTATATCTAATAACACCGTTTGTTATATAAAGCTAGACCTCTGACAATCTACTTTAAGTGTGCTATTAGAACAATACATACAAAACAAGGTTATACTCCAGCTGCTGGTTTGCCGTTTGAAGCCATCCCTATTCACGCTTCAGACAAAAGTGGCTTTCGCAACGGCTATTAGTCCGACAAAAGCAAATGAGAGAGCGACCGCTACCCAGCCCTTCACTCATCCAATCGCGACACCAATCTCCCCAGCACCCTGGACACTCGCCCATAAATTTCGCAGGCCATCTTCGTGACAAACCCCCATTTTCTCTTTAACGAGCTAGTGCGTACGATCTAGAGTAGGTATGTACCTGTTATCTCTAAATGGGATTGTAGATTGAACAGTTTCGGTTCGATTTGTTGAGTGCGCCGTTGCGGACAAAGTCGCGGTTTGTGGTGTTAATATCATTGACATTAATTAATTTAAAGTTTAATATAGATAATCACCTATACCCAAAGTTTTTGCTTACTAACGAAAAGTATTTAATTTTTTATTTATATTATGCATGTTCTTATACTAGGAGCTGATTTTATAATAGTCAGATGGTGATATAATAGTCAAAATGGCCTATTGATATATAATGATGTCACCAATTTGTGGAAATCATTCGGTATTTTATTTGAGAAACTAGCGTTGACAATTTAAAATTCTTTTGAAATTTACTATGTTATATCTGACCATTGAAATAGAAAGGCTTAGTATTCACATCGGCAGAAATTACAAATACTTTATTACTTAGTATTAGCTTGTACAATTTCAAACCTCATTTAATTCTAAATCAATCGTTCCAACCGTTACCATTATTTGTCCAGCTCAATCATTATCATACCCCACACCCTTTATTATTAATGACCGTTCTAAAACAGTGTAATTATATCAGACTGTACAATAAAGGTGGCCATTTATTTCCAGATGTTCGGGAGATCGCCGATAGCACGGTAAGTCGGCAATGCCTCATGCAAATCAGAACAGATCTGGCTGCAGTCGCTTTGGTAAGTTTTAGATATTAATATTGGGTAACGCAATAAATAGGGCCTGAGTGATAAAGCGACAGGTCTGGATTTAATAATTTCGGCCCTTGTTTCACTGAGTAATTGTTTCAAATTAATCATTTGGCAATTCTAGGGGCGTATACTTTAAAGTAAGTTTTAAGTTTGATAGTCCAATAACAGCGTACCAAATAATAAAATGTTAAGGATTTATCATACATTTTGTAAAAACATGTTAATATTAATTAAAAATCTAAACCACAGTTGAATATTCACCACAGAATTAAAAAATTTCTAAACATTAAATTAACATTAGAAATATGTTGTCAATTGTCTGATATAAACTGAATTCAAAGTCTTGGTTCAACTTGTGATTGAACGTCTTCAAGTTTCAAAAGATACTATAAATATTTTAGACGTTTATTTTCATAATAACACTTAGGCTATTGTCCTACCATCAAACATATTCCTATAAACGACGTTGAAACTAACAATTTCATTGTTCACAAACCATTTATATATCCCATCCACGATTCGCAGATCAGTCCGGTAGCTTCACAAAGGATCACAATTACTATCCATAGTAATTGTGGAGCGAAAAGGTCGAATAGGTATATCGGGTCTATTGTTGCCTGGCATTTCAACTTGCGTAACACTGGCTACACCTGATCTATTACTGCCATTTAAAGTTTAAAGGAAATACACATCGCCCAGATAGGATACACCCACACTATCAAGATTTATATAATTATTAAGCCATGTTTGGCCAACTAATTCCCGCCTAGACTTGTAAAATCCCGCTTCAGGCGAAAGGTATGGTAAATAGTCCATTATAGACCCAACGCGGGCCAAAGGTCTGTTTGCAACAATGATAGGTGCCTGATAAACACAATTCCTTCTCGATATCTATGGATTTCTTTATGGGGCTTTAAGGAACAGGAAAATTAAAAAAAATATTTATAAATTAAAAATATTGAAAACAAAATATCAATTTCATGGATAATCTGTAAGTTATAAACATGACGTGAATACAAAACTAAGTCACTTGGAACGCGGAGATGAAAAATGTTTAATATGGTTAATATAATAATGGATTTCTTGTACTTATTAAATACAATTTGGGTTAAATACACGAAGACACATAAGCTTTAAAAAAAATCTAAAGTACTAACCTCTACATACAAGCAAATTAAATAGTAATATAACATAGACGATATTTCTAACTAAACATTTCAGTTAATGAGCGAAACATTTATAGGCTCCTAATAAAACTGACTTACAATACAATAAAAGGTTATGTATGGTCTGTCGGTATCCTATAATCCACCAGTACAAGCCTTTGAACTATCAATTTATACAAGATAAAGTCAACCAATTTCAGATAACGATCATAAAGCAAAGTCTTTCAATAAAACTCAAGTAGAATTTCCCTAAAGATATCGATTTACCTTTAAGAAAGTACGCTAATGAACCTTATACTTAGAGCTGGCAGTCGAGATAGAACAATCGATAACATGAGTAATTTTGTATGAAATTTATCGATTAATCGCAGTCGACTTATGCTGCAGTAATTTGTAATCAAACTATTAATATTAGTTTCCAATAGACAAGCCTGTTAATATTTAGTGCAAAATTGTGTTCTGTCGGATAGGGTAACGGTTCTGAGACATAGTTATCAGGTAATAGGCAGAAGAATAACTAAATTAGGTAATCTAGATGGATCGGTAAACTCCGGTGGCCGTGGGCTAAACGGCTGACTGAGAGCTGGAAAGATAATATAAGGGCATATCACGAACCAGCGTGTTGGGAAATGTTCTAAAGTGAAGTTTGAAAAAACGCCTTACATCATTTAAAATATTAGACATAACTATGTAGACGGAATTAAGAAACGGAGAGCGGTGGTAGCTCAATGGTAAGGACACGCGCCTCTTAATCGAGGAGTGCGGGTTCAAACCCGGGCACGTACCTCAGGATTTTTCAAATATATGTACGTATTTATACCACTATCTCGATGGTGAAGGAAAACATCAAGATGGAACCTGCAAATTCAAACAACTTTGGATATACCATCATCATAACCATGATCCAAAAATTGTCTGGTTTCCCTATCTTAGGGTTACGAAGGTCAAATCGGCAGTTTCTTCAATGTAATTACCAGACTCGCTAAACCCTGGATCATGGTCTAAGCAGACCCCGTCTAAACTCGGGACATAACGCTAGGAAAATGATGTAGACTGAATTTATTAGGAGGTTTGCAATTCACCTATAAATGTTTGAAAATGTACATATGTTAAAATGTCGTTTATCGATATGGAACTTGCTATTCAAATATATACTTGATAATGTATCATCAAATAAGTATCCTCATATTTGAATGATACAATGCACTAAAATAGTTTCTATATTAAACGATACTTTTTCTGTTGCAAAATACATAATAATTACAATAATTAAAACACCACTAGCTAGCCTGGCATATTTCTAAATCTAAATTTTTTACGTATTGAAGAGGTTCAGTGGTTTATAAAATATAACAATATATCATTACAGAGATTATATTACATACACAAAAAAAATACAATAACTAAATCCCATCTGAAAACAAAAACTCGTAAGCAAATCGACTGGCACCATCAGGGTTATAAACACCGCAGTTACTCAATTGCGACTGCCAACCTTTACCAACCCGGAATTCCGACCATCAAACTTGACTAGAACGCGTAATCTCCGCTCCTGGGTCCAACAGCATAAACTAGCAGCTATTAGTGATATAATGGGCTACAGATAAGGTCTAAACGCACAGTTTAAAGGGAAAGCTTTATAATGCCCCGCAGAAGGCGTAAATGACAGATTTAATGCCTACTAATTAAGTGATTCGAGATATTGCTTCCCCTAACGTGGTTTATCTGATTTTTAGAGTTATTTACTAGCATGCTATCGTTCTAGTCTGATCCTGAATTTGAAGATAATTCTACAGTTACTAGTTATCAGGGAGTACTAAATTAAATGTAAATGCAGGTATTTGTCTGGTCATTTGATAAACTTAATTAATAGCTGTCAGTGTGGTGATAAAGGAAATTTAGCGTTGGGCGTCGAAATATAAGGCACGATGCTGAGTTATCGTCTTAAGACGCCATGATTCTGCGACGACGTAGCAGTTTCCCAATGGGATGGCATCTAGTATCCCTTACAATGTTATCAGTACATTTTACAAATTCACAAACTAGACCTTTTGATTGTGTAGATGTCACATTGAATCTAATGTTTTTGAAGTATTTTTTTTAATACCGCTCTTTTTTGAAATTGTTTTAAAATACAAGAAATCCCCATACCTAGGTAATAATATTGGTGGTTCTTCGCCTTCTTCACCACTATTCCAAAATTGAAAAAGTTATAAAAAAAGGACGTCTCTAAACTAACGTAAATATATATTTCTTAATGAATTCCTAGTCTCTAATGACAGGGCATGGATTAGTAAAAAACGAAGGACTCCACGCTGTCATACTATAGCGTGAAACCACGTTTATGCATGTGTGAGTGAGATACATAAGGATATCCAGCCACCAGATATCAGATCTGTTAATAGGAGCACTTATTATGTTAAAGTGTGACGTAAGTTGCGTGTCAAGTTGGAGCACCTAAGGAGCTTCAACGTCTAGTTAGTGGCGCGGAGTCCTTCTTTTTTTACTAGTCTGTGTGACAAGGTAACATCTTGCATTAGTTATAATTTATATAAAGCACACATAGTTTATAACTAATCAAGCAAATTTAGGCAAACGGCAACAATTTGACAAAGAAAATTTTATTCACAACTATGGTTATCTATTAAATAAAAGACAAAGAAAATTCTACTTACCTAACTTACTTAAATATACCATAACATAAATTTCACCAACTAATCCTTTTTTGCTGCAGAAACTCTACATAACATTCAACTTCATTCATATATTCAAAAGAAATGCATTCATTTTAATACCAAGTCAATTTATGCTATATTTTGTAAAATATACATAGGTATAATGATCGCAAATAAGAACCTCTTTGTTCTACAAAAACATAATGTCGAACTAATTCTGGACAGCTGGGTTTAGACAACGCCAACTTTATCACCTCGTCCATTTGTAAGTAATTTAAACATTAACATACACACAAACAAAACATAATGTAGTCTTAACATCTTCGCTTTGAAAGGAACACAACACCAATTAATTCGGCATAAATAAGAAACAGCTGCTTGATAATAACAATGAGCTGACTTGTCTACTGCCATGACAGTTTATCTAGTCTATGGTCTTTGAAAGTGGCAATTAGCTTGAAATTGAGGAGCTAGATTATATTGAAGATTATTACATAGAATTTAAAATTGTAAAGTGATAGAATAATAAAATAACTGCACTTTTTTATGCCACAAAATTAACAAGCAGGTGATCAATTTGTATTTGTGATAACAGTTTTTGTTTCTTTCTGTTTGTCTGATTATATTCCTTCTAGAAATATATGTAAATTTAATTATATTAAATAACATGAATTCTATGTATTTAAATAACTATGGATTTTGAACTACCTAAGGATTGCATAAGTACATACATACATAAAATCACGCCCATAATCCCCGAAGGGGTAGGCAGAGTCAGTCACCTGATTAGCTAAATCTAAGATCATGACCAATATAGGGTCCTACTAGGAATAAGATATACCAATTAAAAGCAGAAGATCCAAGACTAAACCAGCGACTTTTCGTGACTCATGCAAACACCGCGCCATCAAAGGCTAATATTAAGTGACACCATAAATCGCCGACCTCCATCAATAAACTAAGTCCCTGACGAGTTAAGTCGGGTGATTTCTTTATCATTGCACTACAGGGTATGAGCGGGTATTGCCTTGTACGGTGGATGTATGGGATCGTCTGCCTCACCGCTCCCTTGCGCAGGATTGATACTGGGAACTAGCCGCGCGGCTCGTAAGTGCGGGAGAGTTGTGACGCTCTTAAGTTAACGTTTATAGCGATGAATGCAAAAACTTCGCGATTTATTGATATTAGTTTGTTTGTAAAGTTAGCTGGTGGAGTTAGGGTTATTTTAAGAGTTGAGCAGACGGAAAAACTGCTCTGAGGATGTTTACAATGGCCTCATCTAACTAGCATTAGTCCGTTCTTAGTCGGATTATAAGATTTAACGAGTCTAGAAACCGTGTGGAGGATTCTCACTTCCCCTTTGTAACTCTTATGGAGTGCACAGATGTGAAACTTTCTGACTGCGGAGTCTTTTGACTTTCATAATGACATCACTTACAATAAATAAATAAATTCTTCAGACACACCAATTCCCTAGCTCCAAACTAAGCTTACGCTTGTGCTATGGATACTAGGTGAACGGATATACATACTTAAATACGTTTATAAACATCCATGACTCGAGTGCAAATGTCATGTTCATCACACGAAATATTTGCCCCTAGCGGGATTCGAACCCGCGACCCTTGGATTCGTGGCCAGGGTCTCTGACCACTCGACCAACGGGCTGGTTAAAATTAAAAATATTGTACTACTAGCTGTCCCGACGCACTACGTTGCGCCCCGTTCTCGAATTTTCATTTATTATTTTCCTCGCAATGTTTCCATATTTTTTTACTGTACTAGTAAACTTTCCCTGGAGAAAAAAACTAAAATCTAAAACTAAAATCATCCAAATTAGTCCGGCCGTTCTGCAGTTTTAGCGAGACTAAAGAACAGCAATAAAGATATAACAAACTCAAGCGGCTTGTACTCGAATAATAGTGATTATAAATCAATTAATTTTTATCTGACTATTAAAAGCTCTGTCCCATGTTGGTCTGGTACTCGAAATGAATGTGGCTACCGTGTTCCTGCCCTAGCATGTCATAAAGGCAACTAATAGTGCATTGGAGGTTGGGTTTGTGATTATGTGGGCGACGAGTTAGCCACTCGTCACTACTTTTTCACGATTTTCCGTCTTAACTAGGTCAGTTTTATTTCTGGCTGACTGATGTAAAGAGCTTAACGCTCCATAGACTCTGAATTGCGAGCGTAATGGAGGGTTTGTTATAAAATCCACAGAAAGACACTTACAGGCAGTGCATACGTAAACTAAGGATACTATATAGGAGGAACTATATATTATAGGGTAGGTAGGGTATATTCTTGGGTATGTGTCTGAGTAGGCGACGAGCTAGCCACTTGTCACTCCTTTTTTACAGCTTTCCATCCAACCCAGCCCACTGTCCCATGTTGGTCTGGGACTTAAAAAGAATATGCCAACTATGGTTCTTGCCTAGCATGTCGTAAAAGGCGACTAATGGAGTATCGGATTTTGGGTATGTGATTGTGTAGGCGACAGGCTAGCCGCTTTTTCACAATTTTCCAACAAACCCAGCTCGGCTTTATTTTCGGCTAAATGTAGTTGAAGGGGCATGCTGCCCCTTTGACTCTGTCTATCTCTTCGGGGATTATGGGCGTGATGTTATGTATGTATGTACTATATATTCGATTGTTTTCAATATTTTTATTGAGAACCTCAATCGAATGTCCATAAAGGTGAGCATCTGCAAAGTATGCCGCGCGAGACGTTCATTTCGCTTAATGGACAAGTTTATTGCTGATCGGATGCGCACGCGCCAGTTGCAGGATAGATTTAGGAAAATGTAAAATTTTACACTGAATACACAGTATTTTATTCGGCTATAGTTTTTTTTATCTGATTATGTTACTAGCTTGATGTATATTTACTGTGATTTAAATTATTTGTGTTAAATAATATCAAAAAAGAGTAAAGCACTATGGTCCCCCTAACAGAAACAGCTTCCTTCATGCGAAGTCCCGGGCAAAAGCTTGTTTTGAAATTATATAGTAAAATATAAATTGTTTCCCACGAAGTAAGAAACTGTTTTATATTTTTGAATTTTAATTCAAAACTATATATTTCCGTATCTATGTGAATAGAACTTGCGCAAGAGTCACTGTGGTACGCTACTGCGCTACAACGCAATATTGTCAAATAATACAAGTTAATACATTTAATTTATTGTTTAGTTTCAACACTACTAATGATTCATTCGTGTAATAATTCATAAAATTTTACTACTCATATTAATGACAGACCTTTGTCTGTAATTTATCGGGATATTTAGAATGTCAACTGCTTTTATAACTTAATTATACGTTAGTTTGTTGGTTTAGGCTTGCAATAAATGTAACGACATTGAGTATGCCGCCTGCACAACCGCACTTCATAAAATATTTAGGGCTGTCTACTAAACATTTTGGTCACTCAATTTAATTATTATAAAATATTAGATAGGTGTTTTTTTCTTTAAAGACAGAAAATATAGGGCGTTAAAATTTTACATGATGTCACTATTAGATACTAGTATTTAGTGACGTAAATGCTCCCCACTCAAACACTTAATGCGCTGATATTCGTCTATTTCGTTTAATCTAATATTATAAAGAGAAAAGATTTGATTGTTCGTTTGCATTGGATAGGCTTTGAAACTTCTGCACCGATTCGAAAAATAATTTCACCAATGGAGAGCTTTTTTTTTTTGTTCGTGCGGAATGCATGCACGCCTCATCCAGGTAGACCTGAGTAAGAGTCTGCAAGGGTGTGTCGGACTCGGAACTCGGCTGGCAACACCAGCTCCCCTACCGACTAAACCTCACGGCTGCCATTCTTCGGGCGCTTTACGCAAAACTATCGGGATTCCCACTGTCGGGATTCTCACGAAAAGTCTATGCAGCGCGCGCTGCCGCCTTGCGGTCTATCTCGGGAGAGTGGAATTGTCTACCCAGACACCTGCGGTGTGTGCGACAACACAGACAGCTGTGTACCGTATCCTAACGGACTGGGTGTTACACGCAAGCTGTCGCCTTCTCTGGGGACGATTGAGAGCTAGAAGGCTCCCCCGTTAGCTCCCACGACCCCAAAGGCCCTTTTAGTCGCCTCCTACGAGAGGCAGGGATACCTCAGGAGTATTCGTTGCCCCTCCTGCAGGGCGCACCAATGGAGAGCTACTTTATCAGCAAGTAACATAGGCTATATTTTATTCTTATATTCCCACGAAACGGCATATTTGATAAAGCCAAAAAATAAGTGTCAAATATTTTTCGTTAATGTTACTAACTAACCAAATATAATCATTATATTCTGGCCAAGAAACATCCCTCGTCTTAATTTTTTTTTTATGGAGCTAAAGAGAAAACTTTTATTGCCATTGAGACATTCGACATAATGTTCGTAATACCATAAAATTCTTAACAGAACAATTACACTTACACGTTTATAAGTGATGTCATTAAATGCAAACGACATTAATTTTACGGTTCTGTTTCTATTACCTACCGCTTTGGTAATAATGGACTATTATTGAGATATCAATGTAAATGAGGGTAATTTTTTTATTAAAAAGACGTTTTAAAAGTATTTGCAATTCCAAGCAACACAATTAAAGTGGTTTTATAAAAGTTTAATGCGTTTACACTCTATACTTTGAGAGTTAAATGTATGATTTGTACTTCATTTCTATTTTCATCAAGAAACAATTCAACTCTATAAACATACCGTTATGTTAGTAACATAATAAAATATCAGTAAAAAATATACATTATAACAGCCACAAGCTGAAATACGTTAATTTATTCAATTACGTAAGAAATATGCGTTTTACTACTTGATATTTTTATATCCCATCTAACCACACCCAGCTTTGTTTTTGCCTGAATGTAATTAAAGAAGCTAGCTGCCCTTTTACCTCTGCCTACCCCTTAGGGAATTGCGGGCGAGACGTTATGTATATAATATGTATGTATGTATATTTTTATATACAAATATAACCTTGTCATATTACAGAGCATTCACAACATATATCCTGTTGTGTTATTTAAGATCTAGCGGAGGCATGAGGGTGGTGGGTGCGGGGGCACCCCCATCCGCCTTGCACGCGTCTCCGCAGCCGCCTGACAGGAATAGCTCGGTACCCCCGGCTATCCCTGTCGCCCCCCCGGATGGAGGGGGGCAAGTGGTGCCCGCCGTGTGGGGCGGGCCGGTCGCCAGAGGTGTTTACGGCAGCGAAGGCTGTGCCGAGATTCCCGTAAACACCTCCACTCAGGCGTTGAGGGGTACCGCGGAGTTTTAGTGGGTACACCCCGGCCACTACCATCTTTGGCCGGAGCAGGGGCCCCCACTCAAGGGCCTCCGCGAGTCCCACACGCCACCCTGCCAGGGTAGGGTGACGGTGCGTAACGCATTTCTTCGCAATATATAAAAGAAAACTTTCTTTAGTAATCAATAATAAATTCTCAAGATTGACACACAAATTCCCTAGTTCCAAACTAAGCTCGTGCTTATGCTATGGATACTAGGTGAACGGATAGACATACTTTAATACGTTTATAAACAAGCATGACTCGAGTACAAATGTCCATGTTTATCACACGAAACATAAGCCTCTAGCGGGATTCGAACCAGCGACCCTCGGTTTCGTGGCCAGGGTCTCTAACCACTTGACCAACGGGCCGGTCAAGTATCTAACAATTTGTATAGGGTGTGAATGATTTTTTGAAATATAAGAGTTTCAGTAGATATTGTAGATACATTGTTTAATGCTGCCAAAGTGGTGTAGCGCATCAGGTATGTTCACAGAAGCGCATACTGATGGTTTTGCAGCCATCATTAGAAACCGAGTTGCATCCCTTCTTGGCCGCGTGCGTGGCAGTCATAGATTTAGAATTTTTTTAACTAAATCTATGGTGGCAGTACTAACAGTATTCTGACAATTATTGCTGACCGCTTAGATTGTCCTATTATAAAGCACTGGATCCGATGTCACGTCAATGGAGCATAACTAAGGAATCTCATTGTAATAAAAAAGTTTGTTTGTGTCTCATATGTTGTTACTGCTTTATGTACTATTAACTTACTTACTAATATAATCTAAGTGCTTTGTTACTAACAAATACTATGGATCTTTGTTATCTGAGTAAATAAATTTAATTAAATTAATGCAACATGGCTAGTTGTGCAATAGACTAATTTTATTTACATTACAAAAATATATACCATTTAACTATAACTAAAAAAATACAAACATTTAATACAAAATATGTTCGATACAATTTCACGAACATTGTATAAATACAATAAAACAAATGAGACGAGCTCATTTGTCACATTAAATCAATGAAAAGATAATAATCAAGACAGGCCAACAGAGTTATGAAGGAAAAGTCTCGAGTTATATTCGCTATCATAATAATAACAACTTTATGGCTCGGTAACACTAACCTGCGCACACGCGCCCATATGTCGTCCCGCGTACCAGAAAATAACGATACTTAAAAAAATATTGTAAGCCTTCTTAATTACATTTTATCTCAGAAATAAAATACAACGGTAATAGCTAACAGTGACTGTACAGCTCCATAGTAAATATAGTTCCGCATCATTGTCAATAGATGGTGCTGTATGTATTTTAGATCGCGCACGCGAAATGTTTGTCCACACCCATATATACCTAGTTAGTCTTAGGTGTTTTTTTTTTTGTAAATTGAACTCTCCAATAAACCCGTGTGTGTAATTTTATGGGTTTTATTTTAATGAGTACACCGGGTTGCGACCTTAACCAGGTAGTTAATCACACACTTTATTAATCACAAGTCGATTCTCTCTGGGCTAGCAAAATTTTGGATTTCTTTAAAGAAAGTATTATTGCATTAAAAGTCAGACTTCGCTTTAAATGCTAGGGTAACCAATCGACTTTTTGAAACAAAATATTGCAGAAAACATAGATTTTTGTTCAAATGATTAAATATTTGCTTAAGCTGCCTACTTACCCTGGGATCAGATCAATGGACGGGTAGTTGTCTAATTAAACGTTTCAAGCGGGTTAACTAATAATAACATATCGATTATATAAATAACTACACGGCCCTCCTTTTTCATTGGATTATTTTCCGTCTGACTGAAAGAGATTGCTTTTAGCGAAAACACCGCCAAATTGTACTATATTTGTCTATATGCTAATTTTCTGCATCTGTTTTAGTTCGATAAAGTATCTATCAATCTATCTATCTATACTTCGTTTTCCTTTATTTTGCTTATAATTCAAAATATTTCATACTTTTGTATCACGACATAACATAATTAACCGCTAGAACCTAAAACCACTTTCACAATTTACCCGTCAACTTCCCAACTCAAGAGGTGAGCAGATACCGAAGATTTAGTAACCCACTTCCATCAGTATGTAATGAGCCGGTACATTACAGATCAGATCTTCTTATTTAGTTATTGGTAGTGCAGATAACAGGCCGCAGATAAACGCGGCGACTGGTACACTTGTCGCTGTTGAGTAATGGAACTGAGTCCGGTGCGCACACTTTAGACTTTCGGCCATCTAGCGTTGTCTCGCGCATAGACGGGGGCCGCTCATGGGCGTATGTACGCAGCTTATGGTATAACAATATATTTTTTGGTTTAGGGGAGGGGGCTTGCTTCGGGTACACTCTCATGGGTCCGCTTATACCATGATCCAGGATTTAGCAGGATTCCAGGATTTAGATTTACCAGAATTAGTCTGGTAATTACATTAAGGCGATCTGATCTTAGATACTAGAAAATTTGGATTATGGTTACACATTCATAGTAGTTTGAATGTGAAGGTTCTCAACTACTCCGCCCAGGATTCAGACGCCGATCGTCCCCGTGACCGGCGTCGTGGGCCCACTCTCGCGCTGTGCCCTCTGCTAAGCCAGAGGGCACGCGGAGAGCGTCTCGTCAGGGGGGGCCGCCTTCCGCCCGGCGACCCAAATTGAGGGCAGAGCCCTGTCGTCACGGAGGGAGAGCATCGAGACGCTCAATCCCTCCGCGACCCACCACGACGCGACCCAGCGCGCCCCTGTCGGGTTGCCGAGGATAGGGAGGCGAGCAACGAAAACACTCCGCTCCTCCTCTTCCTCGGCAACCCTGGTCCGGCCGCAATGGGTCTGGCCGTACGGCCATACGGCCGGACCGCCGCAACTGCCCGGATTGCCAGTCGTGCAGTCGCGGCTCACCTCGGGGTCCCTCTTCGCTTCAGCCCTGCCATGGCAGGGCCTACTAAGCCCCCCCGGTACGACAAACCGAGGACCCCGGCGGGGGGGGTGCGTGTTCTTACCATACTACGACCTCTCAAACCCTTTTAACATCTAATAACTAAAATAACTAAAACAAATGCCTACAATGGCTGTTGGGTTTCAATAAATAAAACATAAGAAACCTTCTTACCTTAACTTATTTTTGTTAGTATGACTTCTTTTGTTTTTTTTTTATTTATTTAAGTATATTATTAAGAAGGGGGATTTTCTAAAAACACTATTTTAGAATTTTTGTAAGCCTGTATTTGGGTTATTAAGTTGAGTTAATAATAAAATAAATTTGGTCAAATTATATTGTTAATGTCGAAACTTAGTTTCAGATTAATCCTGAAACTAATTCTCACAATTTTTTTATTTTATCTTCATGAATTTCTTTTTTAACAGGAGCGAAAATAAGTATATTATTTTATTTATTTATTTATTGGTAGAATGATATCTCTTTCAACTGTTTTTGACGATTTATAAGTGTTTCTTTGAAACCTATATAAATAAAGAATATTTTGACTTTGACTTTGACTTATTAGTGATATATTATTGATCTGAAACCACATTTCAGGGCTTTAATAGATATCGTTGCTTTAACATCATATGACGTCGTGTAGTTTGTATGTGCATAGTGTTTACGAAATAAAACATAGTAAATTCAAATGATCTAGTTTACTATTGTAATCACACTGTTACCCGCAAACGTTGCAACACCAGTTTGCCATATTCTCTGACTCGCGTCTGAAGTGTGCGTCGCCGCAGTCAACTGAATCCGTATATTAATCCCGTGGCAGGGTAATTAGAACGTGTCCACTCGTAATGCGGCAATATTCTAAATGTCTATTGAATGTTTGCATGCTGCAAAATGTTCGGAGCCCGTCCGCACCTTGGAATTATTTTAATAAGCTCGCTGATTGATGATCGGGCTATGTGTACGTGTGACGGACGCGGCAGGACAGTGGCAGCGTTTAAATGTGGAAAACGGGATAAGCTGAGATTGTCTGGAATTAAATAGATGATAGACGATGCGAGTGATTAGTTAAGTGGCTTTGTTGTTATGGGCTAGTGTTGTAGAGTATGTGAGTTACCCGCAGTGATCGCAATGTATTTTTAAGTGAGTTACATCGAAAAATATTAAATAGTTTAATTGGTCCTTTAAAAAGTTTCAAATAGCTACAGCATAAATATGTAGTTGACAAATCAATCAATTACTTGTTATTTATCTAGTTGGCGACCTAATAGTTTTTTTAGCTAGATACTTAATAAATTTAACAATAAATAATAAACACACGACAAACGGAAAATAAAAAAAATAAAAAAATACTTAAAAAATGTACTGAATCGGACTAAACGATTTGCAATATTAGGTTGTACGTGAGTACCTACAGTTTGACGTTTCGACTGTTTTGCATTTTGTAACGAACCGTGGACTTAAACAGACTTAGTCTCATGATCTTATAAAATACCAAAATATGGCATTAAGTCCCGTTATTGTTAATATCCCTAATGTAGAAAACTTTTAATTACGTAAAATTTTAAAATAATAACTTTTTTCGAGAGAGTCATACCCACGATGAGAAACCAATTTTAACTACACTTGCACATACAAGTTTATGTATATATATAATAAATATATAGTATCTATAGGTAACTATCTTCATTTACTAACTAAACTTCCCTAGCAGGGTAGGCCGACAGAACCGATCTAGTATCTAAAAAGATTTATTAACTTGTCGGCAAAGCAACAATTAGCCTAAATGCTTATGTACTGGAAATGTTACATATTCATGTCGGGCCGTTTGATAAATCTGAGAAATATGATCGCGATAACATAGCGATAAAATTAAAACGTCTAAGCCCTAAGCTCATAATCAAATAAACAATGACAATGTATGCAGGTTGTTGGTAAAATATATTAACAAAAATAAAAATCGACTTATAAAAACCCCGCTTTTTTTTTATGAAAAAAACACAAATAAAAACCTGCCTAAATAGCTACTTAAATATCTAAACACTAAAAAGTATAAAATAAAAAGCAACTAAGCGAGTAACATACATACAAAAAAAATCAGTGAAATTTAGAACCTCCTCCTTTTTTTGAAGTCGGTTAAAAATATGGAATGATGGCTAAGAATCTGGTATTTTCGGATTTATTAATTGGATGAATGGTTTTTGTGACTAATGGTATATCACCGGACAGCAGGACGGACATGACCGTTGTACATGGTGCAAGACAGAGAAGGCTTATACTTACCCTGCAGTGGGATCAAAGAAGCTGAAGAAGAATGGTATATCGAATTTTGGTTTTGTGATTGTGTAGGTGACGAGCCAGCCGCCTGTCAATACGTTTTCACAATTTTCCATCTAACCCAGCCCAGTTTTATTTTTGACTAAATGTGGTCAAAATGGCCTGCTGTCCCTTCGACGCTGCCTACTCTTTCGGGGATTACGGGCGTGAAGTTATATATGTAGGTATATCATTGAACTATTATTACTAGCGTATAATAATAGCTCAATGATGTATGTATTTTTGTAAGTATTTCAATTTAAAGTCAACTGTCAATTACATAATTCCGAGTGGATAATATTAATAGATCATTATCAACATAACTAAGTGGACTATGATCCTAGATAGAGTAAGTCTGGTTTAGTAATCTAAAGAAAAGGCACTAAAAACAGTTATTTATTTAATGTTATTCTTAACCGCTCAGCATGTGATATAATGCAAAGATTTGAAAAAATCCAGACTAACGTGCTTGGATTTCAACCAGCATCACAAGAGAGGCGCGTGTCCTTAAAATTGAGCAACCAGAGCTCCAATAAAACTAAGAACATATAAGACATAAAATATTCACTCTGTTCAATAAAATCGTCGTTCGCAATGGCCGCTGAGAACTTTATAATTCATTAACTGCCGCTTTTAATTACCGGACAAGTCTCAGATCGTACCGGCGACGCTAAGAGCCCATTCAATTATCCACCTCAATCCGTTCAATAAATATATTTGCATACTTTCCACTGATTATCTAAAAACAGATAATCTGATCCACAAAACACTCCATCAGGATAAGTGCTGGTTTATTACGATGTCTTGCAAGCTAAAAGTATTCAGATTGCTATCAAGAGTGTTGAGTGGAATAGTGTTGTATTTAATTTATAATGTGTATGCGACCAGAATGCGTACGTACGTTTAAATATGTTTCTTCTAGAAGGCATTGTATCTAATATATATTTCCCTCTGAGCTCTTTTTTATTTACTTATATAAAAAATAGTCTCGTGTTGGTCTGGGACTTAAAAAGAACGTGCCAACTGCGTTTTTGCCTAGCATGTCATAAAAGGCGACTAATGGTATATCGAGTTTTGGGTTTGTGATTGTGTAGGCGACAAGCCTTGTCTTTACTTCTTTTTTTTTTTTTTTTTTTTTTTTTTTTTTTTTTTTTTTTTTTTTTTTTTTTTTTTTAGTTGGGGAAACTCCCACGAGCCGTCACCCTCTACTCGGGGAAGCAGAGGGCGGCGTGTCGGACTCGAACCGACTAAAACCCCAACGTGGCCTCCAGCGGCGCAGTCCCGGAGGAGCCTGTATCCCCACTGTCGGGACTATACGACAGCTCCTCCGGTGATGCGCGCGCCGCGCTACGCGGCCCACCTCGCGCGGCGGTGGTCGATGCTGTGCAGCCTACGACAACAGTCGTCGGATGCACAGCACCGAGCACGCGCGCGCGTCGAGACATGCCAGGCCACCCAGCATGTCTCAACCACTCCGCCCAGGATTCAGACGCCGATCATCCCCGTGACCGGCGTCGTGGGCCCACTCTCGCGCTGTGCCCTCTGCTAAGCCAGAGGGGCACGCGGAGAGCGCCTCGTCGAAGGGGCCGCCCTCCTCCCGGCGACCCAGATTGAGGGCTTAGCCCTGTCGTCGCAGAGGGAGAGCATCGAGACGCTCAATCCCTCTGCGACCCACCACAGCACGACCCAGCGCGCCCCTGTCGGGTTGCCGAGGATAGGGAGGCGAGCAACGACAACACTCAGCTCCTCCTCTTCCTCGGCAACCCTGGTCCGGCCGCAGTGGGCCACAGCCGGACCGCCGCAACTACCCGGTAGCAAGTCGTGCAGTTGCGGCTCACCTCGGGGTCCTTCTTCGCTTCGGCCCTGTCATGTCAGGGCCTACTAAGCCCCCCCGGTACGACAAACCGAGGACCCCGGCGGGGGGGTTGTCTTTACTTCTTGTCACTACTTTTCCAACTAACCCAACCCAGTTTTATTTTTGGCTGAATGTGGCTAAGGGGACTGCTGTCACTTTGACTCTGCCTACCTCTTCGAGGATTATGGGCGTGATGTTATGTTATGTTATTAACATAACATATGTATTAACAAAAAAAAAATGGCTGTTAGATCAATTGACGCAGAGCCGAAACCGATGGGTTAAGATCCAGGAAATGTTGTTTAAATTCCTGAAGATTTCTTAAATTACGTAACACGGAATTTCACTGTCTAAAGGATTAAAACAGAGAAAAGTTTTACGTGCTTACAAACTATATTAACTCATACCAACAGCCCTCTAGTCACAAAACATTGTAAGCTACAAATATACAGACAGACGTAGAATAGAATAGAATAGATAAATTTTATGCGACACTCACACAATAAATACAAGCAACAAGAAAAATACAAAAACATAGAAATACAGCAAATTTAGTTTGCTTGGTAACCACTGAACCTTAAAAGATAAGTTAACAAGCCTGCCATGTGTCGTCTGTAGAAACAATGTCATAATAATTACGTTATTGTGACCGGAACAAGTCACATTATAAGCGGCTACAAAAGATCGATGGAGCATTATCTTCGTATCTGGCAGTTCACTTCCAGTACACAGCGCCAAGATACAAGATACGCCTAGTTCTGCAAAGGTCAAGAGGCGTCATAACACTGTTATCTTTGAGTGATTTATTAAAACGTCGAGTCGTTGTATGCAGATGGCTGAAAACTGTCAGACGTAGATGTCTTGCTACCTATTGATATGATCAAAGCAACTAATAACCAATGCCTCTATTAGTAATTTGTAAGAGGTTTGTTAAATAAATAATACGATAGACAACACACGCATTTATTTTGTAGATCAAGTACCATAAAACAGATGGTTAAAATGACATATATCAGTCACCATCATCATTGGAATTATGGTAATGACATATTACTAGGTATCTATCTTAGAAACGTGTTTATTTATTGAAAACAGACATGAATACCGCAGGAGTGTTCAGAATATCTTCTCCAGTGCCGATTCGATTCGAAAAAAAGTAATTTTCTATCTTAAGGTTAGATAAGAAATTACTTTTTTTTTTAAACAACATATCAAACCATTTAAATTAGACGTTTTCTCAAAGCGTCTTAAATTTTACCAACATCCAGATAATCGCAACCCGTCATTCGGGATGAAGCAACCGTGATTCATTCCTGTGTTTCCTGCCTAAGAGGGAATTTATCAGCCTCCGCCAGATTGAGCAGGATTAATTTCATTCAAGACGCGCCGGCCGGACACGCGACTACGATCGCCAAGATTTAGCCAATAAATATCGGGATTAATGCACCGACGCTTCTGTGCTCGGGTCATTCTTGCGCTGAACGCTTAACTTTTGTAGGGTGCATGGCGGACAGAATGCGATTTTACGGGCGCCGTGCATAAAGGCGCGTTTGTGAACCGATCGTCTGTCAAGTTTAATTTTCTTACGGACTGCTATACAAGCTTCACTATTACTATTATAGTCTCGGAGGATTAGCCCAATCTATCAATCAATCGACAATAAATTTAAAGATTTGTATACATTCACACAACAGTCCCGTGTTGTTCTGCGACCTAAAAAGTATGTGCCAACTGTGTTTCTTGCCTAGCATGTTGAAAAAGGCGACTAATGGTATATCGGGTTGTGGGTATGTGATTGTGTAGGCGACGAGCTAGACACTTGTCACTACTTTTTCACAATTTTCCATCTAACCCAACCCAGTTTCATTTTTGGCTGAATGTGGTTAAAGGGGCCTCCTTTTCCTCTGCCTACCCCTTCAGGGATTATGGGCGTGTTGTTATGTATGTATGTATGTTGTATACATATTACGATATACTATACAGAATATTGCTATCTTTAGCGGAACATAGTGATACTGAATTACATTGTAACATTAATTTGTACCTATGATTCACAAATAAAAATATTGTATTGTATTGTATTGTATTATTATTAAAGCATCAGCTTTTTTCTGCAGCTTCGCATACGTTTGTATAGGTTTTATTATTCCCAAGAAATTGTGTTTTTCTGAATGAAAGACAATCTCTACCTTGATGGCGTTTATATTAAAATCAAAGAATAAAAAATATGTTTACTTTTTTAATATAATATACAACAAAGTAAGAATTTTCAGCAAAGTTTATAAATATTTATTCTATATACAGAAAAAAAAATAATGACTGGTGATGTTTTGATTAAAAATAAAATGCATTTTGAGATAACCGATCAAAACCTGAAATACAGTTTCCCTAAACTACTAAGTTGGCGCAGAGAGTCGAAGGTCAGAGAGTCACTTAAGAGAGAGTAGGTATTAATACAAATTTCCATCTATATCTCTCCAGCGTAACCTACTACCAATTAGGTTCCTGTTCTCCAAAAATTTGAGTATGATTTAAATACAGTGGTAGTCATCTCGATAACAATTGAAAGGCACGGAACGTAAGAAATTAAAAAACATTCTGAGCCGACCCTAGATGATCCGAAAAAGATCGAGATAACGTACTTCAAAAATCCGCCGTCAAGATGATAAACTTATCCTGACTACGTTGCTCCAGCATGGCTACCCTGCAGCCCGTCAGAGAGCAAAGGGCACGCGCCGCTGCCAACTTTACAACGCGCTAAGCATACATAATGCAGTTGTTGTGCAAATGCGCTGCGCTGCACAGGGTGTCGACGTGAAATGTGGCCCATTATCCAGCCAGTAAGCGGGTGCCAACGCGTGCGCTGAATTTCAAACGAACGGTACCTGATCAGATGTAAATTGGAGCTCGTAAAATGTTTTTTGAAAGGTCGAGAGCGTGTCGGTGACACTCAATAAACCTATAGTGGACGTGTGTAGCAATGTGCCGCTGCTTTACGTCAATGCAAAGTCACTTTTACAAAATAAGCGACACTGCAAAGGACGTTGGAAATAGAAAAAAATCGCGCTTAGCAACTCAAGACATTTTGCAAGTTTCGTAATATCATGGCTAACGTTTCCCGCCGCACATTCCCAAGATTATGCTGTTTTGAGCCAAAAACAAATTAGGAAATCCCTGACCTACATAACAAGTTACTCATTAAAACATAAAGATCTGGCATGAGGCATTTAATTTACCCATAAATTGTGTCAAAAGACATAAACTTTACCTACAACAGATCAATAACAGATTTTACTCACCATCGGACTGTGCAAACATTCAGCACACGCTGTATAACAGCACCGAGTGTATAATATAAACAACGGCTCGTGACTCGAGCTGAAAGGTAGAGCGGTGTTAATTAGGAGAGTAATTAAATCGCTCGTGATGGAAGCGCCGCGTCGGAATTAAACGCTTTTTAGAAAGGCGCTTAATGAAACTTCGCTGCTTCCACCTGCTGCCTGCAGGCTCTTGTTCTGATATGTAATAGTGAATTCTAGTAGGGAATAATTTAACCTCGGGTAGAGTCGGGATTTGTTTTCTTTTATCTTTGACTAGCCCGCTGGTAGACTGGTCAGAGGCCAAAGGCCGCAGGTAGAACCTGCTAGGGGCAATTGTTTCGCGTGATGAACATGGACATTTGGACTCGAGTTTGTGTAAAACGTATTTAAGCATGTTTATCCATTCATTTAGCATCCATAGCATCCATATCCAAGCTTAAGAGCTTAATTTGGACATAGGGAATCGGTGTAAGTAAAAGATAATTAATAAATTCTCAAGACAGACGTCTTGAGAATTTATTAATTATCTTTTACCATAATGGCGGCTCTATTTATCTGGAGTTTAAAAACAAGATACAAAATTCCACGCGACAAAACTGAAATGTGGAAGCCAAAGGTGAAATAACATATGTTTGTTAATAATCTAGAAACACTAACAAGGCGGTATAACTTCTACCTGCTTCTACCAAATTAAGTAAATATAAATTTTAAAAGTAAAAAAAAATCCTGTCCTAGCTGAAATGAAACCACATTTTAGTTGTGAAAAATAAATATAGCAGAACTTTACAAAACTATGTGTATTTTATAAGATAAAGAATATCTAATGTTTGCATTGTTTTCAACCATCATCTTCTTAGCGTTCTATCTCGTGCTTAGTCGGAGTCCGCTTAGACCTTTGACCATAATCCAGGATTAAGGATATCTGGTGACGCGACTGCTTATTTCATTTTCCTCACTCTTAATTATGAACCAGACAAATTAGATCATGATTTTATTGAAATAATGAAACATCAATATGAATAAAAACAACGGCATTATCTTATAAGAAACTTTTCAGGAGTGTTAGAATCGATGTAGGGGACCTATCACGAATGTCCAGAATTTCTCAGTGAGTCAGCACTACCGACGGCAATCAACCGCATGCAAATGAGTACAGCACCAGCAGATATTAGCACAATTAGTCACCCCGACTGGGGCGGCTGGATTCCTGATGCTCGTCGAGTAATTAGCTTGACTGCTCAATTCGAATGGCGGTTACGGCTCCTGCACACTTTGCCGGTCCCGTGGTATAGCACTGTCGGTCTTTTTAATCCAATAAAATAAAAATAAATTCTCCAGACTGATACACCAATTCCCTAGTTCCAAACTAAGCTTATGCTTGTACTATGGACACTAGGCGAACGGATAGACATACTTAAATACGTTTATAAACATCCATGACTCAAGTACAAATGTCCATGTTCATCACACGAAACATTTTCCCCTAGCGGGATTCGACCCTTGGTTTCGTGGCCAGGGTCTCCGACTACTCGACCAACAGGCCCGTCATAACTTCTAAAAATAATGTAATGTTTTATTTGCCAAGCATGTCATCATAAAGGGCGACTAATCATGTATCTTGATATGATTGTCTATAGGAAACAATTAATTTTCCATTAAACACCGGAGCCGGAGTCACTTTGTTAACTCCGGGTTAAGCTGGCTCCGTTTTAAGCTAAGCTGTGGGCGGTATTGGGATGGGTTGCGGACTTAGCATGCCACCTTTAATTCTATCATTATATATATTACATGACTGAATGTGAAATTAAACCTATTGTTGTTACCTTGCAATATATTTACAGGGACTTCATTTAATTTAGACTTTTTTGCGGTATTCCTAATCTTTTCTAAATGAATCACAGTAATCTGAATATATAACACTATTCTGGGAACCCTACAACACAAACAAACTAACTTATTATTTCTTTAAACGATTGAAAATTATCGATTTCAAAGTACGTAAACCGCTAGGCGATGATTTAAAAAAGTCCTAACGTCCTACTAGTATTATAAATGCGAAAGTTTGTATATATGGATGGATGTTTGTTACTCTTTCACAAAAAAACTACTGAATGGATTTTAATGGAACTTTAGAATAGCTCATACACCCGAATAAATAGGCTCGATGTACCACGCGAGCGAAGCGGGCAGAAGCTAGTCATTGATTATATATATAACTAGATCGGACTAGTCCTTCTCAAATAACACCTACCAACAAAACAGCGTTTAATTTGTATCAAAATGTACGAGTATATACCTAGTGTAAGTCTTATGAAAATGAAACGAAATATCTTTATTTTATCAAGCACAAATACAAATAATGTAGCCCTGGCTTTTGAGATTCAGAAGCCAGTCCCTTCCTATCATTGACAAGATTATGAATTTTAAAGAAGCAAGTGAGGTGTGTACCTACCATATGACATTCGGTTTTCTCTGCTTACCCCGGGGAAATAGCGTGACAAAATATAACTAAACTTCACGCCACTTC
The DNA here is from genome assembly GCA_951394215.1 of Glyphodes perspectalis. NCBI lineage: Eukaryota > Metazoa > Arthropoda > Insecta > Lepidoptera > Crambidae > Glyphodes > Glyphodes perspectalis. The sequence goes on along the minus strand of OX596207.1, from coordinate 14,271,357 downwards.
CCTAGCGGGGTAGGCAGACAGAACCGAACGCCATATGGCACGATCCTTACACACCTCGCTTGCCTCTTCAACATTCATGATCCTATTTATACATGCTCTACGGTTTTTATGACTCCTAACATCACCTTCACAAAATACATACATACATAACATCACGCCCATAATCATAATAAGGGGTAGGCAGAGTCAGAGGCAGCATGCCCCTTCAACCACATTTAGCCAAAAATAAAGCCAGGCTAATTTAGATGGACAATTGTGAAAAAGCAGTGACAAGCGGCTAACCTGTCGCCTACACAATCACACACCCAAAACCCGATATACCATTAGTCGCCTTTTACGACATGCTAGACAAGAACCACAGTTGGCATATTATTTTTAAGTCCCAGACCAACATGGGACAGTGGGCTGGGTTGGATGGTAACCTTCACAAAATATAAATGCGGTTTTATTGCGTCTTAGTATAAAAGAGCCTTAACCCCAATCACTCGTTTTCGTAACATAACTCAGGATTAAGTGTGGTTTATTGCGGCATTATTGGGTGCGGATAGGGTTAAATCCGAGGCTATTGTTAGAAACTGATAACAAACTTACGTAAAATCCGGTTTGGCGTTACGAAAGTAATCTATACCTGACGTTTCAATTACTTACTTACCGACTAAAATAGTGCAGCGGAGTAATTAATGATACTGCTGGGTTTATTATCTTGTAAGAATGTAGATTTGCGTGATATGAACTATTGTTTTAAAATTGTGCGGTTTAACAGGCAAAGGAAATCTATTAATTTTGATTGCGTGATGTGGTTTGAGTGGATGTGTTATTTTTTTATTTATTTGGATGAAAGGAGTTCTCAAAAAACATGTATATATATAAATTCTTTGTTTGGGTCACGGTTGAATTGTAGCGATAACAACACTAGCGATAACAAATCCGTGAAAAGCTCGACAAAATAGCAGTCTCACACTTGGCCGTTTCTGTTGAACGGGGCGCATGAGTGCCAATTAGCAACACTTAAGCAAATCCTCTTCCCTCGCTATCGGCTACAACTATACTGGTCCAATCCAACCCCATTATAAATTATTACGAGCACGTATTGACCAATCGCACGATTAGTATCAGAACTAATTTTAATAGCAATTTGCGTCGCATTTATCGCGAACGAATATCTTTTCGGCCACTTCAAACATTATATATACACTTGAGTGCAAAAAATTAATACGCTAATTCGAGTCGCTCTATTTGTCGTGGTAATCGATTTTGGTATTAGTTATAGGAATTAATGGTTTTGTTGGTTTTTGTGACCTTGATGTTTTAATAAATGCATGCACATTTGCATTTTTCGTTCTTTTCATTACAATCTTGTTTATGTAAGAATAAGGTAAAGATTTTTAATTATGATATTTTTTTAAGGAATTTATGATAATAATATAAGACGTAATAGATGATTGAATGTAAGAATTTAAGCACAAAATTAAAATAAAGTATTTCTGTTTATACCTAATAACCTTCTCAGCTATGCAAAAGAATAGAACAATCTAACGTCTTCTTAACCGATATCGGTCACGGCGGCCCAATCTCAACGAGGATTAACCAACTGCGCACGAGATATTATAGTGCACTAGTGTGTGCGCAAACACGGGTGCACTCTCTATTCCTTCACTCTCATAGTCCGGTGAGACGGCAACTCGATATGACCGGAGAAGGGACTGGCACAGGACCAACTGTTTAACGTGCTTTCCAAGTCACGGAGGTAATTAAACCGCCATTTTTCTGACTCCGGGCTGTTACTGAGTAATATCAATATTGAAATAGCCAGCCACAGCCAGACCCGAGATTTGAACCCGGATCTCTTAGTCCTTAGGTGGCGCATGCTACCACTAGACCAACGAGGCTCTCAAAGGAAAACCTAAACAACTATGTATTTAATACATATTCTTAGTCTTACAAACATTGAAAAAGAAATTGCCTCCACGAGTAGAGGCAGGCATCACAAATCACAAAATAAAATTAACCGGTCCGATTTTCATGCCCGCAAGTGTATTTGCCAACTCATAAATTAACAGTCATAACACTCTAGTTAATTGTAACTTTGAATTAAGTTGTTAACATTTAAGTTGACAAGTAAATTATATCTGATTACACAGTTGCACCGTCTACGCTAAGTACAAAAGTATGTGTGATGAAGCTTTTATGCTGAAACACTTGAATCACTGAGCAACATTCTGATCGATGGAACTGATTCCGATGTTAGACAAATGGCCTAATCACTGGTCTGAGTTTAATAACATAATTAAGAATAAGAGCAAGTGAAATCTAAAAATTATAGGTTATCTAAGGAAAACGATGTTTTATATTTATCAAGGTTAGGATTGGTAATCGGGATAAAAGAGTTTCGCCCACTTATTAATATTTTCCCTAATCGAAGGTTCAATACTCCTTCCTCCTCAAAATCGGCAGTTTTTCGCCCCTTTGAAAGTTCCGCTAAGAATTTATGGCGCCGTCGACATGGACGGACAGACAGTGCAATAAGGTAACTTAGGAAACTGGCTTAACGGTTTATGTAGCCCGGTACGGGGCCTATTTTTTCCGGTACTCGGTTTCCGCCATCCCCTAGACATTGCCATCCAGGGTTGATTTGCTAAAATTATAATTGTATGATAATTATATTAAAAATAAAAAATGTATAATATTTTAAAATTGACCAGTTATTTCAAATTTGCCGTCTCCAAAATATGTCCCCTGGGGCGGACCTTCCTTCTCGCCTCCACCATGCTACGCCACAGTCGCCGCTGCGGGTCCATAGATCACAGGTTTTCGTCACCGAACGAAATGCAGTTACTCGAGAGCCTACTTAACACCGATTTCTCTGACGTCACTTACCTTTAATTTTTTTTTTTTAACGGTTCGCCCCACCTTGTGTCAAGTCTAAATGGATATAATTACGTAGAAGCCTCCCATTACTAGTAACTAATTGAAAATTACCCATTTAACGATAAACAGTTCTAGGAAGTTTTATAGAGCCTAGCCTGCTACCCAGAAGGAAGCACGCTAGGCGCTGCTTCCCAGAACTTCCTTCCCGCCCATACAAATATTATGCGTTGACAAACATCTGCCATTTCTGACACATAGGTCTGCCTGATACACCGACAATTTAAAAAAAGAGAATACCGTCGTACATAATTAATTGTACTAATAAGTACAATTAACAACTCATTATTTTTTTTTTTGAAATGTCGAACAATATAAAATAAAATACGTCTGTATTTTATTACTACATCTGTATATATATAGCAATGCCTCGGCAATGCATTGCCTTATCATGATTTTATGTGTTCATACAATTAATTGGAAGGCGGTGATAGCTTAATGGTAAGGTCACGCGCTTAATAACCAAAGAGTGCGGGTTCAACCCCGAGCACACCTCAGATTTTTCAAATCTATGTACGTATTTATACCACAAGCTCGGCGGTGAGAGAAAACATCGTGATGGAACCTGCAAATTCAACTATCTTTGGATTTGTAACCATGATCTAAAAATTGTCTCGGTCCCTATTTTACGGATACGAAGATCAGATCGGCAGTCGCTTCAATATAATAACCAGACTCGCTAAATCCTGGATCATGGTCTAAGCGGACCCCGTCTTAGCACGAAACATACCGCTAGGAAAAATATGATTTATTGAATAAATGTCCATTTAACCCACCTCAGCATAATTTTTGGCCATAAGTGGTGGAGCAGGCTTGCTGCCCCTTTGACTCTGCCTACTTCTTCGGAGACTGCGGGCGTGATGATTTATGTAGGTAGATACATAAAAAATGTTGCTTAATATACTTCCGATGTTGGTGTGTTCCTTGCCTAACATGTCGTAAAAGGCGACTTGGTATATCGGGTTTTGGGTATGTGATTGTATACGCGACAACTTGTCACTACTTTTTCACAATTTTTCATTAAACCAGTTTTTTGTGGTTACGGGCTAGCTGCCCTTTTGAATCTGCTTACCTCTTCGGAGACTGCGAAATAAAATTTCGCGAGACATAAAAACTTATATAACAGATCGAAACTAGTAATCACTGAAATTTCTTCAAATTTTTTTTTTATTTTGTTCCAAACAAGTCAAAAAAAAGAAAAATTGTAAACAACTTCAACAACATTACTTATCTTTTATTCTTAGACCAAGAGTATAAAAACTCATGTTCACCGTGTAAATTAAATTACCACGAACAATAATATATAGTAAGGAATTTCATAGTTATTCAAACATGTGCTCGTTACTTAACTCTTTTTGGTCACTAGCATTCCGTCTTTGTCAGTTTTTACCGCTAATTAAAAAATTCTTATTAACTGCCCTTAAACTAGAGAGTTCCGTACCAAATATCTCTATATTATTAAGTGAAGCATAATCCTTGTACGCCTTTTTACGAACATTCCGCGGACGGAGGAGTATGCAATTTGGTACCGTTGAAGTTTATATGGGGAAAGAGTGGAGAAAGCTAATATTTTTAAAAAATATTGCGTTACAAATTCTTAAAAAAATCAAATTAATTATGGTCGAATTTCGACCACTAGGCGATATATTTTAGGCTGCCCATCCACGTCAGACCTTTTGTAGGACCGATAGTATGGTCGATTTTAATTTTATTTATTTCTGATTTTATTTCTGACCTACTTTTTGTATGAGAATAGACCGAAGTGATTACATTAGCGCAACGCACACGGCGTTGCGCTATTGAAATCAGCACGTTATATTTTTCTACTACAAAAAATCAGTGTCCAAAAAGTCTGACGTGGTTGGGCAGCCTAAAATATATATATTCGATCTTTTACCTGCGTTTAACCTTAGTCGTAACGACGTAACAGATGGACAGAGCTACTTTCGCAATTTATATTGATTAGTAAAGATGATAGCTCAAGTTTTGATATGTCTACTACACATTAATGTGAGCGTATTTTGTCTTTTAAATGTGATTTAACTACAACTCAATAACGAAAATCTGCGTTAGTGCGTCCTCCATTAACCCGTTGAAAATACTTATCAGCATTAATCCCAAAAAGTGAGACCTTGTTTAGAGGAGCTTATCGGTCCTTCGACTAATCTAAGGACTCTAGCCACTTGATACTTGCTGACGTTTTGGACACAAAATGTTCGGATACACTGTCCGAATCTGTGACCGAATCGACACTTTTGACATTTATAATTTTTTTGGTGACGACGAACATCAACAAAAATGGCTACTTTGTACAGTCAGATAAAAAAATCACAACACTTTCTTTACATTAATTTATAAAAAATATATTCAAAAACTAGCAACTTGATATTTCTTCAGAGACCCCTTCGGGGATTTCTTGTGTGATGGTAATAAATAATAAATTAATTAATTTTTAATAATTTTATAGTGGAAATGTTGAAATTGTAAATGGTAGTAGTTTTACAATGTAATTTTTTTTAATTTTACTAGATTTTTTTAAACAAAGCTGTGAGTGTGCCCACACAGCGTAACGTCGGTACCTTTTGGATAAAACATAAAAAATACACCGTTTAACGAGAACTGCGCCATCAATGAACTGAACGTAGTCACGTTATATACTTCATACCATTGTATCATAAATCATTTTTTGTTGCACAGGAATTCATGTAGTGTGTTACATTCCTTCATCGTAACTTTAGCTTCTTAGAAGTAATTGATTTTAATAGACTACTTCGCCAACATAATTAATTGGACTAAAGAATGAATTACGAACCAGTTTAGTCGACATAGTTTCGAACCTTCCTTGTGCGTAAAATTTATATAAAATAGTTAGCGCGTTTCCAATTAGTGAGAATATCAATATAAATTTCAATTGAATTGTATATACAAAACATTGTTGTATGTAAGTTCCTGTTTCTTGCCGAAGTAACTGTGCCTTCTAATTGTTTTATTGTTTTATTTTGCTTGTTTTCTTTTTGTTTTATCATCATCTAGTACTTTGAGCGGGTAGCTCAATGGTAAGGACACGCGCCTCATATTCGAGGAATGTGGGTTCAAACTCGGGCACGTACTTAAAATGTATGTACCTACGTATTTATACCATTATATCAGCGGGGAGGGAAAACATCGTGATGAATCCTGCACATTCAAGTAACTGTGGATCTGGTTCCCCTATCCTTAGATAGGGGGACTAAATCATTTGTAAGCCTTAGGTTACAAAGGTCAGACCGGCAGTCGATTAAATGTAATTCTCTCCAGACTCACTATGTCTATGTCCCATGTTGGTCTGGGACTTGGCCCATGTTGGTCTGGGACTTAAAAATAATATGCCAACTGTGGTTCTTGCCTAGAATATTGTAAAAGGCGACTAATGGTATATCGGGTTCTGGGTGTGTGATTGTGTAGGCGATAGGTTAGCCGCTTGTCACTGCTTTTTCACAATTTTTCATCTAACCCAGCCCGGCTTTATATCTGGCTATGTGGTTGAAGGGGCATGCTGCCCCTTTGACTTTGCCTACCCCTTCGGGGATTATGGGCATGATGTTATGTATCTATGTAATATTTACACCGCTAGCTCACGGTTACATTGTGAGAAAACCTACCATAAAAACGACTACCTAATAAATAAAATTCTCGTGTCGCGGTGTTTGTTACCAAACTCTGCCGAAACGGCTTGACCGATTTTAATGAAATTTTATACGTATTTTCGGTAGGTCTAAGAATTAGTCGTAATAATTTTTTTATACCCTTATGTGGTAACGGAACGGCTTTACCGATTTCGCTAATTATTTTTTGGTTATGTTTGTTATTGTTAAGTAAAGGTTCGTATGAAATAAAAAAATATAAAAGATGCGCTCAAAAAAAAAAGTGGGTATTGGCATTACGAGAACGGGGCGTTACGAAGTGCGCCTAGTATCAGCCAATAGAGTAATAAAATTTAACTAATCGTGTAACGTCTGTTTCCTCTACTTACTAATTAACAGGGTAAATTGCTTTAATCCACCAGTGAAGTGTTCCAGGTCGGGTAGTCGTCTAAGCCAGGTCTGTCTAATCAATAAACTATCGCAATTAATCATGATGCCTATGACACCGTCAGCCCCCGCAGCTGCCCACCACGTCTTAATTTAATTAGCAACACGGGTAACCAATCGTATAATTTGAGACCGCCGGGCTTGCGGCTGATGACATTATAATTGTAAAATTGGTTGGTGAAAATTAATGTGTTACAAAGCATGATTTATAGTCAGGCTACTTATACCCCAAGGTATTACTGAAATTATGTTTGGATAACTAATAATTCGGTTATGATTAATTAATTGAAATGTCTATTGTGATAATTAACGAACTGCTTTCTTTTAAATACCTCCATAAAAACGTTGTTACTTTTAACGGTTTAAACTGTAATATACATTGCATTAATGTTAGTTTGGGACTTACAAATAATGAGTCCACTGTGTTCTTTGCCTAGCATCTCGTAAAATGCGAATAATGGATTTATGAATATGCAGGCGACAAGCTAGCCACTTGTCACTACTTTTTCACAAATTTCCATCGGAGCCAACTCGACTTTATGTGGTTAGGTATTGTTTGAGGAGTTTCCTCGGTCTCTGACTAAATACTCCTTCGGGGATCATAAGCGAGTTTGATACTAAATAAGTTAGTTCGTCTTATTATCAACTAAAATAGCTGTTAGACGCAGCTGCCTTGGCGCAAAATTCTTTTTTTTTGTAGGAAGTCTTGGTTTGGATATCATTACTTAAATAGACCAAACCAAACATCAAATATCTGTCAGTGAATGTTTCGTTAAACTCGCTTCAGCTATTTCGGAGATTACTAGAAATTACTGAGGTTGCTTTAACGCGATAAAAACAAACAGATAGACTGACAAAACCTTCTACAATTAGTTTCAGCTTAATGTAACTACCGTATATACAGACGAATACAGTAAAAAACAGTCATTTTGCATTACGATCAACGATCCCAATATAAATAATCTTTTAATTTCCTACGAAAAACAAACAAGTTAACATCTCACTTACGCAAACCGATTTCTACGCAACAATTAGCAACGCCCAGGAAGCCGGCCCAAAACCCACACGGTAAATTAAAACGGTATTTATCCAAACAAGTAAATTATAGGGGCTGGTGGTCGCGGCGCACTAATTGTGGTGTTTGAAGGAAGCTTAGCAAATGGTGACCACAAATTTACGAGCGGGTGCTTAGAGATGCTTGCGCAAGAGTCTTGGAGGTAGTCGTTGGATTGTTTTTGCCTGATGGAAAAAAAATGGCTGTGATTTGAATAGCCTGCGTGATAATATAAACACGCCCATAATCACCGATGGGGAAGGTAAAGCCTGAGGATCAAAGCTATTTAAACCACATTTTGCCAAAAAAGTGTGGTTAGTTAAACAATTGTTCAAAACTAGGTAGTGACACGTGGCTGACTCGGCGCAAACATAATCAAAAGCCAAATACCTAAATATACCATTAGTCACCCTTTAAAATATTCTAGATTCTAGATAGTAAAGGAACAAAGTTGGTACATTCTTGCTTGTTGGTAACTTGATCAACAAACTAAAAAAAAATTTGTGAAGTAACCAATAATAGTAATTGTACAAACTACTTACCTTGGAATCAGATCAATGTAAGTATTTAATGATCGATATTATATTTCGATCGCGGTTTCACCTGCGTAGTTCCCGTTCCCGTGGGAATACGGGGATAAAATAAAGCCTCGCTGATAAAATAGCTTTCCATTTGGTAAAAAAATTATTCAAATCGGTCTTTTTGGAGCCTTTTCGATACAAACAAACTAATAATCAAATCTTTCCTCTTTAAAATATTAGTAAAGGTATAGAGTTACATACACACATAATAAAATACCTGCATAACATCACGCTTATATTCGCCGATCCCCGATTCATATTACTCATATTCCCTCATACACATATTCAATGGGGCAGCAAGCCCCTTGAACCGCTTTCAAAATAAATCTGGGCTGGGTTAGATGGAAAATTGCTTTTTCTTTATAGAATTGAGGTACAGTTAGCCGCATTTAATAGCTCCCTGTGTTTACAATTACCGCTACATACACGCGGTAATTCTCTGCACATCCTTTTTCTCATTCTAAGCAATTATCGTTAGCATTATTTATGCTGCCCTCAGGCCGACGGTTCTAATATTATTTATGGCAGCATGTATTTAATTAGTAAACTCTCTAGTTTATGCATAAATCTAGATATTTCGATTGCGTTTATGGCTTTAATTTGTAGTTAGAATCGTGGTATACTTCTATTGCAAAATGTGAATGTACTTACACGATTTAATATGTAGGTATTTGTTTCCAATAAATTTTAAAGAATTTCTCCCAATTCTCATAACCATGGCTTAGGTTTAGTTATTTGAAAAATGTTGTGAATAAAATGAAAAGACGTGAATGCGAAATTAATTTGATTTATGTTGTTGTTAACAATCTCTTCATTACAATACATGCATGCCTACTACCCACATGAGTCCGCCATATTGGATTTAGAAGGACGTCACTTAGTTATCCATGCATTGTCTTGAAATGAAATGAAATGAAATGAAATGAAATGAAATGAAATGAAATGAAATGAAATGAAATGAAATGAAATGAAATGAAATGATCTTTATTTACGTAGGCTCAAATAAGCACTTATAAATCGTCAGTACATACAAATGAAAATAAAAATTTACCACCGGATTCGGAAAGTAGCTTCTACCGAGAAGAACCGGCAAGAAACTCGATAGTTACTCTTTTCATCGCCAAATTTACAATAAGTATCGATAACAATTATCATATTCTTAAGCTACTATGCTATACAAATCTAAAAAAGTAAATATGTATAATAGCAATTACAAATATTTGTCACTTAAAAAATCTTCTATATTATAATAAGCCTTTCTCATAAGATGATTTTTAATGTGTAATTTAAATCTATGCATAGGCAGTTCAATTATATTGCCTGGTAGTTTGTTAAATAATTTTATACTTAACCCCCTAAATGAACTACTAGTCTTGTGAAGTCTTAGATACGGAACGGCAAGCTTGTGTTTATTTCGGGTGTTAAAATGGTGACAATCAGATTTTTGAATAAAGTTATGAAAGTTCTTACGTACATACATAATACAGTCAAAGATGTATTGTGATGGCACGGTTAATATGTCAATTTCCTTGAACATATCTCTTAGCGAATCTTGAGGTTTCAGGCCATATATAGCCCGGATGGCCCTCTTCTGCAATACAAAAATAGTTTGTATGTCAGCAGCGGACCCCCATAATAAAAGGCCGTACGACATTACGCTATGAAAGTAACTGAAATAAACCAATCTCGCCGTCTCAATATCAGTCAAGAGTCGTATTTTCCTAACTGCGTATGCTGCTGAGCTGAGTCTTCCAGCCAAAGCCGTAATATGAGGGCTCCATTGCAGCTTGGAATCGATAGTGATTCCAAGAAAAACTGTAGATTGAATGATTTCAATAGGTTCATCATTCATGCATATCTTAGTGTTTACTTGTCTTACATTGGGCATTGAAAATTTAATACATTTCGTTTTCTTTGAATTTAATAAAAGATTGTTTGTAGTAAACCAATGTAGTACTTGTGAGAGAGTATTATTTACGTCGTCAAAATTTGTTTTTTTTCGGTCAACTCTAAAAATCAAAGATGTGTCATCGGCAAACAATACTATCTCACATAAATCTTTTGTATAATATGGAAGGTCGTTTATATAGATTAGGAAAAGCAAAGGTCCTAATATCGAGCCTTGGGGTACTCCCATAGATAAAGAAGCGCCAGAAGAATCAGTTCCGTTGATGTTGATTTTCTGTATTCTGTCAGTTAGGTACGACTGAATCAAGTCAAGCGAGTTATTCATAACACCATAGTGCCGTAACTTCATCAGCAACGTTTGGTGGTCGACGCAATCGAAAGCTTTTGACAGATCGCAGAAAACTCCTATAGCGTCCTGCTTGTTTTCCCATGCGTCAAAAATATGACTGACGAGGGCTACTCCTGCATCAGTGGTAGATCTTCCTTTAGAAAAACCGTATTGTTTATCATGTAATAGCTTATTATTTTCAAAATGAGCTATTAACTGGGTGAATATAATTTTTTCGAATATCTTACTAAAAGCAGGTAGTATAGATATAGGTCTGAAGTTGGTTGGGTCACTTTTATCACCTGATTTATACAATGGAATAACTTTGCTTAGTTTCATTAAATTGGGAAATTGGCCTACATCAATACATTTATTAAACATGAAAGCTAAATATGGTGCAACGTGGTGAATTATATTTTTTAGAATATCAACTGAGATGCCCCAGAGATCTTCAGTTTTCTTAATGTTTAAAAGTTTAAAATGTTTCATAACTACCCCAGAATCAATATGTGTAAAACTAAAAATAGTTTTACATTCGTTCACTTTTGACTTCAGAAGGGAGTTAGCAAGACGCGGGCAGGAGTTTAGACTGCTTGTCGTTGTGAGTGGGATGTTGGAGAAGAAAGATTCAAATACATTGGCCACATCAGCATCAGAATGAAAACACGTACCATCAATATTAAGAGAGATCTTGTTGTCTTGTGTTTTATTTTTACAAGTCTCTTTATTTATGATTTTCCATGTTGCCTTACTTTTATTGGCAGCTGATATAATTTTTCCTTTTAAATAACTAGATTTAGCAATTGCACAAACCTTCTTAAATAACTTAGAGTAATTCCTAACATACTCTATCAATGAAGGATCATTAGAGTTTGCCTTCATATCATAAAGTTCATATAATCTTCTTCTACTTTTATAAATACCAACAGTTGCCCATTCACAGAATTTTGTCTTTGAATTATAGACCATTTTAGTTTTTTTCGGAAAAGCGTCATTAAATTCTTTTTCAACAACATTGAAAAACTTTTCATACATGTTATCTACTTTTGTATAATTAAAGTTATGTGCAAATATTTTATTACGAATATTTTCGGAGAATTTTTCAATCCGAGATGCAGTGATTGGTCTATATACAATGCTTGACGAAGACAGCACATCTCGGTGCTCGAAAGCCGCTATTTGGCCAGTATGGTCTGAATTTACAATGTTTATAATAGATTTTTTTTGTACAATGCAATTACAGAAAATATTATCTATACATGTAGATGATGTGCGAGTCACTCGTGTTGGTTCGTTAAAAAGGTTGTTTAAATTGAAAGATTTAAAAAGATTCAGAAACCTAACAGAGTCTTGTGTATTATCTAAAATATTGACATTAAAGTCCCCACACACAATAATTTTTTTGCTACATGTACTAACTTTCCTCAATACTTCTTCCATTACAGATTCAAAGATAAAAAGACTAGCAGAAGGGGGTCTATACACACATATAATAACATGATACTCTATTTCTACACATGAAATTTCTATAATGCGTTCCATTGAGAGCGAAACAATATCCTTACGTTCTTTAAATTTTATTGAGTTTCGCAGTAAAATAAGCGACCCGCCTCTAATTGCGGAGCTTCGAGTAAATGCGCTACTAACATTATAGTTATTTATACTGACAATTAATTCATACTGATTGAACCAATGCTCAGTGATACATAATATGTGGACATTCATATCTTCTAGAGATAATTCAATTTCTAGTTCTTTGCCGGAAAAGCCCTGTATGTTTTGGTGAACAATATTTAAGTAATTGGGTTTTTCCTTAGTCACAATTGTGCAAGAGACGTCCTCTATTGTCTTAAAATTAAATTTAAATTATTTGGAACGAGTTCCAAAGTCTGTGTAAATAAAAAAGTAATATTGAAGGCTAACAAATTAGCCAATTGTTTCTTAATTTTATTAGGCAAATAAAAGGTTTTGCCAGTCAGTATTAAACTATTACTAATAAATTTATTTGTGTCAAAAAACACAAATTGGTCACTATGACAAGTCAAATTGTAAATTAATGTATTCAATTTATGTTATTTAATTTATTCTTGTGAATAAGATGTGTATATCCAATTTCAAATCATATGTATGGAAGGCAGGTTTTTAAGACAACAAAGTATATGCGCCCTTAGTCTACTTTATACTAGAGCAAAAGCCTAATCCTACATAATTAATATTAAAACAATACGGCTTTAAACAGCACGTTTATTTTCCCTAGATAGGTATCTGAACAGTTAATCTCAGCTGGATTTGGGCTTTTAACATTCAGACAAAGATCTCTTATTATCCTGTTTTATGCCATCACATCTTAGATGACAATCTCCTTGAGATTGCAATTAGCGATTAAATCTGACGCCTTATTAAGGCAAGCCAGGTGTCGCCGATCTGGAGTCGAACCGGCTACCCTTTATCAACCGCGACAAGTGCCTTCGGGCTCTAACTCATTGGTGCGCGGGCGCATTAATCTCCCGGGGTGATTAAAACTCGGTTAACAATGACATTGGCGGTGTCGGCGGTCCTACTGAGGTCTAATTGTACTATGATTTGCAGGTTCTGCGCGTCCGTTCCGATAGCCTTAGGTAAGAAGGGCTTCTCATACGAGAACTCATATGCTTGCACGAAGTATAGGCTCTTATAACAATATGCTTATTAAAACTACGTGAAAATATCGTTAATAAAAACCAGCATTGAGATTAATCGTGATGTGTAGATGACTTCAGTTTTTCTTGTTCCTGTATGAGTTACAAAGGTGAATTGCCCAAGGATTCAATGTAGGTAATGTGACGGTATTAATTCACCATCAGTCCAGCAATTTCAGAGCCTATTCAATGCAAACAAACAAGCAATCAAACCTTTCCTCTTTATAATATTAGTATGGATTAAGCTAGATTATCTACACCACGTACAAAAAATTATCTTCAAAATATAAGTAAGATATTGCCAAAAACCTTTGAGGACAAACAAAATACCGGCTCATTCGAAAGTGTGGGGAAATCCGCGGAATTCCTGTCCGCCGGTAGAGCGTGCGGGGAGGGAGGGGGATTATTTATTCAATGTAAATCGCCGCCCACGCGGCGCGTGCGCGTCCTTGCATACACAGGCCGATGTTTTTTATATGAAGAAGCCAAGTATAAATCCTACTAATATTATAAACGCGAAAGTTTGTGAGGATATATGGATGTTTGTTACGCTTTCACGAAAAATCTATTGAATAGATTTTAATGCAACTTTGCAGATATACATCTTTTATACATACATACATAATGTCACGCCTTTTTCCCATGGGGGTAGGCAGAGATCACGTACTTCCATTTGCTACGATCCTGACATACACCTTTTGCTTCTTCTACATTCATAAGTCTTTTCATACACGCTCGTCGGTTAAGGGTGCTGTTTACCTGACCTTTTTTTAATAAATTACCAATCTGGTCATGGAAAGTCCGTCTAGGTCTTCCCCTCCCAATGGCTCCATTTACACTTGCCTTATATATCCCTTTCGTCAATCTTCTTTCATCCATTCTCTCAACATGCCCAAACCATCCAAGCATGCCTTTTTCAATCTTAGTCACTACATCTTCTTTCACTCCACATCGTTCTCTTATTTCTTCGTTTCTTATTCTATCAGTCAGTTTCATTCCTAACATAATTCTGAGTGCTCTCATCTCTACTGCATTTATTCTACACTCGTGCTTCTCCTGCCACACCCAGCATTCACTTTCATACATAAGTGTGGGAACCAACACTCCTTTATGAATTGCCAGACGTGCTTTCTCAGACACTTTCCGGCTGTTCATAAAGGAATGCAGCGCACCATTCACCATGTTGCCCGCATTCATTCTCCTCTCAATATCACTCTCACACTTTCCATCTCTCGTAAACTTTGTTCCCAGATACATCTTAACATATACATCTTATACTATATAATATAATATAAATCTTATACTTTGATTCATCGATGTACCACCTGAGAAACGCCGCGGGCACAAGCTAGTATTTCCATATTTTATTCTTTTTTCAAGGCTTTAGCGGACCCCACATAAATTCGGGACATAACGCTAGAAAGATGAAGAAATTGTATTTTTCATTGAAATAACTTGATGTGATAAAAGAATCATTATAGCCAACTATTATGCTGCCTCCCTGATGATATTTGCAACACCACATCTTTATCAGGTGACCTTACAATTTCCTTCTCTGTAAATCCTTTTTGAAGAGCCTGCTGCTGTGATTTTAGAGGAAGAAAACCTCGATAGGGAGCAACCGACACCTTAAAAGTATTTAGCATGAAATCACTCTCGGTTTCAGCGATTTGGAACTTAGTAGTTCGAACATTCTACCTTCTTAAAAAACATTTGTAAATCATAATTTTGACTGGCTCGATGGCGCATTCGGTAGTGACCCTGCCCCATCCGCCAAAGGATCGAACCCCACCGAGGACAAACATTGTGTGATGAATACTTGTGTTTGTTCTGTGTCTGGGTGTTAATATCCAATATTTAAGTATATATTGTAATACCAATGTTGATTCTGATATCCGTAACACAAGTGCCTACGCTACTTATCTCGGATTCAGATCAATGTATGTGATGTAGTCGGATATTTATTTTTTTGTTTTGTATTTTTATTTTATAAATCATAAATATTGATTTGCATAAAAACACGGTATACAGAGGTTCAGACTTTTTTTCAGTGCAACATTTTCAGCCAAATATATTTCAGCATGCAAATGAGATGTAGGTAATTAAGATTTATTTAAAAACTCTTTGATGTTAAAAAAAAAATATCTGCAATCCATTTATACAATCTCTTTTTAAACAATTTTAAGATGTGAAAACCTGATTAATATAATAATCATAACAATGGCCATATGCACCTGCAAAGATATCAAACAGTGCCGACACTGTAAAGCACTTGTTACAACAACAAACACCAATTTCGATACACTTAAACGTCACACGTAATAACAGCTGTGCGAGTTCCCACGTCCGTCACAAGCCGCGTCTCCCAACACAAAATCGATCACCGACCTCCAATAATTTACACTTCCTTCGAGTTGCGCGCGCGCACGTATCGATCATCTTTGACGCACGCTGTATAGCGGGAACCTCCCACGCCGACGCGAGTGACATCCATGGATTTGTCAACTTTTACACTTACCGACTGATTTTAAGCCTTAATTGTTTTGTCAATAGGGTTCCAATTCTATTGTATGTTTTGACGACTTTACATTCGACTATTCGTAACACGTTGCATAGAAATACGATTATACCGGTAAATTATTAGATAAATGTTGATAACAAATAGAAGAATAGTGTATTGGATTGTTTGGTTTTGAAATATTACCATAACGGTTGACGCTTGTGTTGTAACCCGTTTTAATAGATCGACGATTCCGACTTAGGACAAATTGCACAGGATCAGAGTCTGTGGAATGGTTTAAAAGACACGTTGCTAATTTATTTACGACATGTACTCGCGCATGGGCACAAATTGGCAGCCGTACTGTTTGTGGACAAAACTGTAAAAAATAATTTCAATTCACAACAGCATCTGCCGAAAATATCGATAGGTGCTGTTCGTGCAGATGTTGTTCGGGCGGTTGCTCTAAGTGAACTACGTCGCGCCCTACAGGGGGGGCTCCGAATACTCCTGTGGTATCCCTGCCTGTCGTAGGAGGCGACTAAAAGGGCCTTTGGTGCTGTGGAGTGTTTGCGGGGGGGGCTGCATTCACTTCGTTAAGCAGCCCCAGAGAAGATGACGACACGTGGATCCTCGTCCGTTAAATAGGATGGGGTGACACTGTGGTCTGTGCCGTCATAAGCACCGCGAGGTGTTCTGGGGGCGAGGTTGCCTCTCCCTCGAGATGGGCCGCATGGATCGGCAGCGGCGTAGACGTAGATTTCGCGTAGAGTCCCGCAGTGGAGAGCCCGGAATCTGCGCCAACGCCCGAAGAATGACCACCGTGAGGTTTAGGCGGTAGTGGAGTGTTTTCTCAAACCTCTGAGCCCGACACACCCCTCGTAGGTAAAAAAAAAAGTGAACTACGTCGGAAAACGTAGCTAACAAGATTAGTAGCAGTCATAGAAATCTAAACATACATCATATCATCACGCCTGCAATCCCCGAAGGAGTAGTCCCAGGAGTCCCAGGAGCAATCAGTTCTTTTATCCAAACTCGAGAAAAATAATTGATTGAGTTAGGTGAGATGGAAAATTATTAAAAAAGTGGCTAGCTCCTCGCCCTAGAAATAATTATGCAATAAAATATAGCAAATATATTATATTAAGTATGATACTGCGTGGTTATGGTGTGCCTATGTGGTGTGTGTATATGGAATCCAGATATAAGTAATTAAGTATGTATTGTCTACAGCATGTATCGAACAGCACACGCAAATAGATATGCTTAGTATGAATCTTGGAAATGAATGTGATAATCTGAGCAATTAACTAATTTCATATATTTCACCTCTTGTTTCACCTTACTTAAATTTATACCAGGATGTGCCTTACAATTTGAGATATTTTTATATCTGCAAAACTAAATAATATTTGGTCTCATGAAAGAGACTTTATGGACATTATCATTATAAGGTCCAAAAAAGTATCTTGCATGATAGTACATTTACTATAATCTTCCTTTTATAAGTTACTTAGATTGGAAATCAGTATGACACTCATAAGGGTAGTCACTATCGTTGATTACATTATACGATTGACATTCAATTATAATATTTTCATAGGTAGTATTAAAATTTCGACATTTTATTAGGTACATTGTAACACTTCTTTGTTGAGACAGTTATAAATTAACTTTTACGACACGAAAGTTGCTTTTAACATAAACAGTCCATTAGTTAACCTTATTGGAGCTATAAAAAAAAAAAGATTAACGACAGTTTAAAGGTGACCGATTCAATTTGTCGCTGTTTCACAACGATGTTATATTAAGTTTCATTGCTGTCGTCTTTTATTATGTTAAATAAATTGTGTTATAAGAGTTTGGGGATCCAGGCGATATGGTTACATCACCAAATAGTTATAATAATTGATAGATTTGTGGCGACATATGTCGATATTCGTCTAATACTGGAAATAATACTGACGGGACTAAACGCGATATACATTATGTAGTACATGAGAACTTACAGCTTGACATTTCGTCCGTGTGGCAACGACCGTGGTCACACCCGTCTAATAAAACACAATATAGTCAAGATTATTTAAAACAGTTTCATTAAAAAATATATACTGTCAAATTGAGAACCTCCTCCTTTTTTTAAGTCGGTTGAAAACGTCAACAAATGACGCTGATTGTAAAATTAAATGACTTATATGAAACGTCACGTTTGGTCTAACATGTCTATCATCAAATGTAGGTACAAACGGAAACACTTCAATTAAACTTGTCCTAACTTCCTTATCTTGCTATAATCCACACTTTACTAAGCACTTCCCGTATATATCAGTGAAAAATCCTTATAAATCGTCTTTTATCTTTAGGCACTTCAGGCACCCGCTCTTTCCAGCAAACTACTGCAATTTTACTTCGGAAACTTAGACAGGATAAACGGACAAATTGGATCACAGCTACACAGTTATTCCTCGCTGTCGAAGGTAGTGGTACTTTGTATTGAGACTTAGTATTTAAACCAATATCCTTCCTATAAGTCACATGGTAACGCGCCCCAAACAAGTATAGACTTACAACAATAATAAGTACGTCTTACGGAAAAGGCATCACAGTATAAATAAATAAATATCAGACTACATCACATACATTGATCCGACTCCGAGGTAAGTAGCTTAAGCACTTGTGTTACGGATATCAGAATCAACAGTGGTGTTACAAATATATACTTAAATATTGGATAATAACACCCAGACACGGAACAAACACAAGTATTTTTCACACGAATGTTTGTCCCGGGTAGGGATCGAACCCACAATTCTTGGCGTATAGGGCAGGGTCATTACTTATAATAAATACATTTACTTCCTCTTCACCAGTAGACGTGCGGAACTCTCTCGCCGAAGACCCAACCTACGCTAGTCTAGTTTTTTATAGCGAATATATCTACAGTGGATGCCCACGCGCATGACTGTGTTGCCAACCAGTTTAGCTGCATTTGTTGCTGTCAACGTTAGTTTTTGCCAAGAAATATTAAACCCACACCATTACAAATAAAATCGATACAAATGTCTGTTCTTTTTAACAGCTCCAGTGAGTAGAATAGGTGTCTGTAGCGGCAAGGAAACTGCAATTGGATTTATAAGACAGAACGTAAAGGCCAGTGTAATAAGTCCTACTACGATTTGATATGATCAACAGTTGTCTGTGGCAGCAAGGCAACTTCAAGGACACCAAAGGTACTCCAAAGCCTACGTGTGAGTATCATATGTATTAACACGATTCATCAAATTCCTAGCGTTATGTCTCTTTTCTAGTGACGCATCCCTCAGAGTTAGATTATTGAGAACTGAAATACACAACCCACCTCTTTCACGACAGTCTAAGTGCGGGCAGCATAGCCCACCTCTGGGTTCCTCTTGGCTTCCACATCCTGGCCAAAGCTAAGAGATTTACTAAGCTCTCGGTACCAATAACCCAGGATTTCAGTGGGGGATGGACCACAATCAGCATCTTCACTGTTATCATATACTACACTGCGACAGAAGTGTACCGGGAACAATAAATCTGTATTAATGTGCTAGCCCACAATGTGGGACGATCACCTAATGAAAGTGTACCTGTCTGTCGGTGAAGGAAATAATTTAGGATAAACTCTGCATTTGCCAAGAATATCTTTAAGATATAAGTACCTTATAGTGGGGAAGATATTGAAACACAAGATTTACATTAATACACTGTGTTCAATTTCCAATAAGAACTAGATCCTCGTTGTAAATAGCCCCATCTATCAGATATTTTAAATAAAATAACTTTTCGGTATTAGGGTTAAAAATTAAATTGTTATGGACATGTTTACTATGCCTATGCCTAACTTACGCCCTGGGCTCCCTGGCGTTGATTTGACACTTTTTCCGAGATGCAAAGTGGCCTAAATCATTTCCATAGGTAAACTTTAGGCGTACCTACCAAACTCTATCGTAATCAGTTCAACGGATTAGGTATTGAAAGATTATAAACCTATTAAATAGGATACCCATTAATAATAATAGCAAGGATATGTCTGTGTGTATCTTTCAGTGAATAAGTACCTAAGTTATGATGTAATCAGTAGCTACCATATTTTTTTTTCAGACTGAAACATCGATTCCCTAGTTCCAAACTAAGCTTATACATACACGATACGAACAGATAGACATACTTAAATACGTTTATAAACATCCATGACTCGAGTACAAATGTCCATATTCATCACACGAAACATTGCCCCTAGCGGGATTCGAACCCGCGACTCTCGGTTTCGTGGCCAGGGTCTCTGACCACTCGACCAACGGGCCTGTCAAAACAACCAATCTCTTATAACCTTTTGCAATACGAAGAAGTGATATCATATTTCAGTTCTGATAGCCAATCCAGGTCTCATCCGCCACCAAAGTGGCTTCGCACGACAATTCCATGAACACCAACGACAGAACCGAAATGTGTAACCAGAAGCTCTGAGAAATAATTCTATTTATCTTGTACTAACAGCGCCCCGCGGTGTCACCCGCGTAGTTCCCGTTCTCGTGGGAATAAGGGGATAAAATATAGCTTATTTTACTAACTGAAAAAGTAGCTTTCTGATGGTGAAAGAATTTTTCGAATCGGTCTAGTAGTTTCGGAGCCTATTAAATGCAAACAAACAAATAAACAATCAAATCTTTCGTCTTTATATTATTAGTATAACTTACTCGACAAAACGTCGTCATTTATAACTAAACTATATGCAATTGATCGGGCCATTTAAAGCCGCAGTATTTGTTGCCATCCGAATAAATATCGGGCATAACTGGAGTTATGACACTTTTAATTTAGTGTAAGTGAATTTAAATTGAATTGTATCCGCAACGATAGTTTCGCGAACGCGAGCGGCCGGCAGAAATATCCCCGGCTGCTTTTCATAAAATTTACAGTCGATTACTGTATAAATGCGTAATTGGAGACGGTAATATGAAGTTATTGGATTGCCAATTGCGAATGGTTGGCCAGAGCCGGCTTCAGGAACAGGGCTAAAGGTGCATTGTATTCACTGGCTTTAGGACGGAGCCATAAACTGTTAGGTTTAAAATCGCGTTGTATTTACCTGATATGACAACTAAAAAAGGTAATCTGATAAATATTTTTTTCGAGTTTATGAAATTTAATTTACTCAGCAAAGTATCATTTTATTTTCTATAGTTATGAATAAATTTTACATTATATTGATTTTCTAAGTAGAGAGTTTTAGAGCAGAAATAAATTAAGGTAACTCCTTGTCAAGAAGCCACCGAACAAAATACGTCACATACACGTTTTGCGTCTAGTCGGAGTAGTAACTTACACAAGGGCGGCATGGGCACTACATATACATAAATATTTCACCCAGGGCGCCGGGTACTTGAGCCAGCCCTGTGTTGGACTCACTTTTACATGGCACGCGGATGTCGTAGGCCTGAATGGTCGGTACAGACGGATAATAAATAACATTAAGTTTGTACGTTTAATTCTAAGCTGGGATCAAAAGGGGATTGTCGATTATGACGACCGTTTTTACAAGTACTTAGGATACGATCATATAATGTATGAATGAATAATAAACAGACAAGTGGAACCGCTATTTCTCGGGGAAAATGTTCTATAAAAACTGTTCTACCAATTTTACTTTTTATTTTTATATGGTATCTAGAATTCTAGACAAAATGTTAAGCTTAGCATACTGCGTAAAATAATAATAATAAAGGCGTAGGGACGTGACGACCTCATCGCCCACTGTCGAGAGTTGGTCAGCTTCGCACCATGAAGAGCAACAACTCCCTTTAGTGCAATCAGTCTCCGCAGGGCAGCTTGTGGCGAGCTGTTGGTGTGTGGCGACACCACGGACCCGAGACCTCCCGGGGGAACCTACCATCTTCTCAATCACCTTTAGATTGCCCTCATTGGCCGCCCAAAGTTGAGCGCAAGAGCCACATGCTTGAAAGGGTGGAAGTGCTCAATCTGCGTAATAACGGGGAACGGCTGACCGGATTACCGCGATCCAGAAACTTGGGCCTGTGCCCCCATGCAAGCCTTCCAAAGGACCGGGAAGGTAACACTTCCCGTGATATCCAAAAAGAGACAACAAATAATGATAAATTGTCCAGACTGACACACCAATTCCCTAGTTCCAATCTAGCTAGCTAGCAGCTAGAGCTGTCGCTTTCCGCATAACTAGCTGCTAGCTAGGATACATTTAAAATATTGAAAATACAAAAGGTTTAAACTTAGTACTAATTTATATCGGTTTGCTAGACATAGCCGTAAATAAATTTGCCACGCGATTATAGCGGCTAATCCCCTTTGCGCCAATTATGCGTGCGCAAAGATTACTGCGCGTCACACGTCGACTTAGCGCTCAAGTCGAATCTATGTGACGGCAACCATATACACTACCAACTACTATAGACTAGATGGCCAATTCTACTCATAGGGTATATGCACACAGCGCATTTTAAACGTTACAAGTGACACAAGCCGGAAAATATTTAAAATAAGGTTAATACTTGTACCGTTGGTCGAGTGGTCAGACACCCTGGCCACGAAACCAAGGGTCGCGGATTCGAATCCCGCTAGGGGCAAACGTTTCGTGTGATAAACATGGACATTTGTACTCGAGTCATGGATGTTTATAAAACGTATTTAAGTATCTATGTCGATCGGTTCACCTAGTATCCATAGCACAAGCTTATAACCTTAGTTTGGAACTAGGGAATTGGTGTGTCAATCTGGAAGATTTATTTGTAGATATGATATGTCTTAATTTGTCCCTTGAAAAATTCTCATAGATAGGTACACCAGGAAGTTACGTGTGTTATGTCGGCTTCTTACGGCTAAAACCCTCAGATGTCCCTAGACCCTTCTTTCTCAGCCGATGAAGATGTCAGAGCCGATAGAGGTATGGTTGTTCCATCTTTCATCGCCCCGGCAAAAAAGATATGTGACAACACTCGTGTTAACCTAAGATTCCGAATCTAACTAGCCGTTGTCTAACCGCTACTCCTGTATCCCTCGGGAATAATATATGTTTCTAAGCAAAAAATACTCTTATTTCTTGCTATGTTTTATGAGATTTAAAAACGGATAATCACAGGAATCGCTCAACTAGCGCGCCGTAGTGAACACATTTGCGGTTATGACGCGCGTTTTATGCGCGTTGAAAATACTCAATGTGCACCAGTTATCTAAACTTGTCCTGTTCATCTTGCATAGTCATTTCAATTAGGGGGATTGGATTTGAATAAGAGACCGCTTTATGATGTTGTCTGACTTTATCGGAGCCAAAGAGTTATATTATTGGCATTTGTTGAATGAGACTATTTGCGATGTGATTAATTGGGATTCAAGTTTCCTTTTCACGTGAAGGTAATTCTATGCTTATCATACAAATAATATTACTATTAGACAAATCTAAAGTTGAGCTCTTGTATGAAAGTCCTAATGATGATTAAAATGGACAAATCGTCAAAACCATCGTAGAAAAACTTGGTTCAATTGGCCAACGATTCGGAAGTTAATTAAAAACACATCAATTAAAAATAGAAGTTTGTAAATGAGTGCTAATACGATAAACTGAATGTTTCTCTAGTTTCATCATAGCTGGAAATTAGTCGATATGACAAGCACGCTGCAGTGCTAATGAGCACGAGGAATCCCTCGGCAATCATTAACAGGACTAATTAACAACCAACACGATTTGCAATTGAAAACGGTCGCCACAAAAACCCAGTTCAAACCTTAAACAGACGAAATAATTTAATCAGAACAATACCGATCGGGCAAGGAAATTGTTAAAATGCCAATCTGCCGCAAGAAATGTGAATAATTACTGCGTGTGATGGTTCTGACACGTTCTTGCGTGGTCGCGGGGATCGAGGCATCCGATAATTGCGTGGTGCGTGCTTCGGCTGTGTAGCCCGGAATTATGACAATGCAGTGATATATCAAGCCGGATTTGGCGCGGTTATGACGGCCGGTGGCGCGCCTCGCTCGGCCAGAGGCATTTTTGAAAAACGTTCTAATTGCCCAGTAAGAAACGATGCGTATTTAAGACACATTCGCGTTATTGAAAGGCAGTGTATCTCGCCTTTTTTGGTCTTCCTTTGACAGTCAAAGATGAGGGATTGGCTGTTAGAGCGCAAGTTTTCGAACGGAATGCTGGGTTAAAAAAGATTTTGTATTGACTTTATGGGGATAACTTTAGCTTAATGCTTGTGATGACTGCTTGATATTGCAACATTCGTACTAAGTCAGGTTTTTGTTTATCATCTTCTAAGGACGAGACGATATTGCAAAAACTTATTTTCTGCGAAATAACTGAAGATTTATTTTAAAAGATCAAATTATATAAGGATATCATTGACAATTATGAACATTCAAAGATAGGTTTTCCACAAGACTAGATATCAATTTTTGTATGTTAAAACTGTTAATAGCCTTCAACATTTTTGTAATGGATTCTAGACTTTATATACCCAGGGATATTGTTGAAGACGTTCCTGTTAACAGACAATTCTGTTTAAAAGTGTGTACAAAAATCAAGTTCAATGGACCTCAAAATAGATTAGAGACAAATTAACTATTTTTATATATTTTATACTAGACGGTACCCATCGGTTAAGTTCCAAAAAAGTTACTTGCACTTTTATAATTTATTAAGATTAAGAAGTACTTATTTAAGCATAAATAAGTTACCATTTACATTCCCATAAAAAAAAACTTCACAGAAAATCACAGCATCTAGCTGCATTCGTGAATAGATTTATCCCCAGTCACGGGTTCAAGCGCGTTCTTGACAATGCATTCGATGCTTAGTCACGCCTCCACAAAGCACTATGACTATCGCCTCGGAACGATCCTGCTAACTAAATGATAGGCGTAATTGTGGTAACTTACGCTCCGACATTTCCGACATCGCAATTTATGGATTTGTATATCGATCCATGTGTGTAAATGGACGCGTGAGTGTTATTTTACTGACACAATGCCGTTTTAGAGGTATCTCTGAGAGAATATCTTAAGTTATAGAATATAAACTACTATAAAGTATAACATTTATTTTTAAGGTTATTAAATATTGGCTAGTGAATAGATTGTAACTTCTTTCGTATTTTGCAAATCAAAAAAAATGTCTTGTGAAAATGTGATTAATTTTCTATTGACATTAGTTTTTAAAATGATAACACTATGTACACAATTCGCGACCGTCTAATCCAAAACTATTAAATATAAATAAATCGGGCCCTAATTACATCAATTGCGCAAGCAAATAAATAATTAAACGCAAAATTTACTACCGCATTAGACCTCAAAGAGCCCTTAATAAATAAGTTAACCGCAAGCGCAGATACTCCCGTTAAGACCTGCGGTCCTGACACTCAGAGCTCGTATCTTCCAAACCAGCTCGCGGCGACGTCGCATAAACCGCGCACTGACTTTATACACAATTAATTGATATTACGCCTCCAATGCGGTGACCTTAACTAGAATTCCCAATAGTAAATCTCACCCTGTAAGAGCATACATAGTTATTACCGCTAACAGCCCTATTAAATCATATTAATTTATAGAGTGGCATCGAATAGATACTTGAAATATTCAGGTGATTAAATTATTATCTTAATATGCAATCAATCAACTTTCATTAGCTCGGGGCATCTATAAATCTGCCATTTGATTAATTGATCGCCTAACTTGGTAAATTGTTAATGGAAAGGGCCATTTAAAGTTTAATTGCGGATTCGACTCGTGCCCTGACACTCACGAAAGTAGTTGTACCGCCGCACTGAACTAGGAACCTTATTCTTATTTAATAAAAAATGATACTCAATTTCAACCTACTTAGTCTAAAAAACAACTAACAATTTGTAGACAGTTCCAAAAAAAAATTTACAGCTATCCCCTGATTTCGTTAGTAAAACACAGATCGATAAATTATCATTGACTTTCTGTTTAGCTGGCTATTATACATATAATCGATAATAATGTACTTAACAGAAAAAAATATTTACCCGAGATTGCATAAACATTTAGTGCTAGTCCATTTTGTAGACACGGAGTACTAATGGAAGCATACATAAGAAACTAATATCCTCCGACGTAACTTCAACTTAAAAACGTAAACACAAAAAGCCGAAGCGACAAGATTAAGTTAGAATGCAGCGCAATGCAAAACTCACATCCTTGAAAGCGAATAACGCTCCGTTTTTGCACCTCATTAGGTCTAACGAACACGCGAAAATGTGGTCCGGATAAAAAGCTAGACCACGCGGCACCCTATGTTCACAAGTAATGCTTACTAATTACTAATGATAACGCGTTGATTTACTATAGGTACATAATAATTAGTAATCAATGTTTGTACTTGGATGCGCATTGCCACTTTTTATGGTTATTTTTACAGATTTCCTGGCCTGTTTTTCCAGTTAAAAGGAATGTTTAAGTCTGCTTCGATTACAATAATTTATATTTTCTATGCCTTAAGGACGACACGTTTTCTGGATGAAAGATACCTTTCTTTAGGTACCTCTGACAGCGGTATGTTAATTCCATGATATTTGGTCGAGTTATTACAATGTGAAGGAGTATCATAAAGAAAAACAACTAACTAATTTGGTATAAACTTGATTTAACATCGATCGATATAGCTAAAAGTTTAATAATAATAACTAACTAACAAACTAAACTTCACGCCACTTCCCTAGCGGGGTAGGCAGAGTAATAATAATAAATAGCTTTATTTCCAGTTAGTAAGTTTCTACAGTATTTGTTAAAAATTTTACATCACAAGATCAATTTATGATGTTTTTGATTAATAATAACCAAAATACCTGGACCATACGGTAAACTGCTCTTGACCTAATTCTCAGTTTTTTTTTATTTGATTAGCATAAGCTGCTTTATCCAGTAAACATGTCTACTTCACTACAAAAGTGTCAACAATTTGAAAAGGGTCCGACGGGCAAATGCATCGCTAATTGTCAACAACGACACTTCGACTTAAAAGTCATGCAATTTGATTGTAATAATGTTATAAAAACCTCTTTTACCTTTTTTAATACAAGCAGTAGGTAATAGGCGTGTTGCCCAAGGCTAGTGTTACCGCCCACACTCTTTTGGTACTGTTTTACATTTTAATTTGCACATGTCTAATAATAGGCAAGATGACTAAAAATTATGTTTAGTCCGTCCGTTAGATTATAAAAAAACATTGAACACGTATTTTTTATTTATTTGTCAAACAAACATTGACGAAGATACAATGCATTTAAGTTGCGCATAAAGTCACGCTTTCGTACAATTTTTACTAAATAGTGACGTTGCAAGGCCCCACTCCAAAACTTTGATGCTCTTTATCTTTGTGATTTTTTGTTAATTTGATAAAGTGAAAAATATGTGTCTAGTATTTTTTACACACGCGATACTTTAACGCGCTGTATCTTCATCATTTTTAGTGTTGTGGAACAAAAGAAAAAAAATACGTAAGTAATATAATTTTTTTTTTTATCTCATTAGTGGACTTTAAAATTTTTTTGAGGAAAATAGCCTATTGGTAAATATTATTACTCATCGCTTTATATGACAGGCCCGTTGGTCGACGAAACCGAGAGTCGCGGGTTTGAATCCCGCTAGGGGCAAATGTTTTGTATGATGAACATGGACAATTGTACTCGAGTCATGGATATTTATAAAACTGTAACAGATATACTGCAAACTGTATATCTGTCCATATAAATACTATCTTATAATTGCATCCAATAGAAAGGTCTCATTTCACTTAATAACCACCCTTATTTAACTCAATAATTACCCTTCTAATAATCCTTGCCTTCGTCTCGCAATCTCAGCTAATAAACTGACGAGGGGTAAGTGTGAAATACCCAATTATGATCTAGCACTTTAGATATTTTCGCAATTATTCTAATATGGGGCCTATGCACGGATCCGGTCAAGAGGTATCATTCACGTTCAGGGAAAGTGCAACAATATACAGCATGTTTGAAACCCCACAATTTTCAACATACACAACGAGAGATACTCAATAAACCTCTTAGCGATTAATTAGTTTCTAATTAATTGAGTGTATCGAGAAATTAGTCTCTCGATACATTCAATTAGACTGAATAAATATATGTAATTGTTAGAATTAAATAATAAATATATACGTCAGGAAGGTAAACCTTTCATTTGGATTACAAACCAAGGACAACTTACATGTCCGTTTTAAATTGACTCGGACGGTAATCAAAAATAGAACATTTTGCGATCCAGTCAAGCACCAAGACTGACAAGCGATAAAATAAAGTAATATCATACGAAGTTACTTAAATATAACTTAGTTTAAATATGTTGAGACGTTCCGATCCTTTTACTTACAGATTCTGAACCACCGAGCTACATGCCTGAAAATTACAACAAACATACTAAAATTTAATGTAGAAGAACATTTTATGTCTCGTGTTGGACTAGGACTAAAAAATAATTTGCCAACTGTGTTTCTTGTCTAGCATGTCGTAAAAGGCGACTAATGGTATATCGGGTTTTGGGTATGTGATTGTGTGGATGACGAGCTAGCCACTTGTCACTTTTTCACAATTTTCCATTTAACCCAGCCCAGTTTTATTTTTGGCTGAATGTGGTTAAAGGCGACTGCTGCCACTTTGACTCTGCCTACCCCTTCGAGGATTACGGGCGTGATGTTATGTTAAGAACATTTTAGTTTCTCAACAAACCGTATAACGTATCTATATTTACGAATTGACTGCAGGCAAAATATAATTCGGCGTCTAGAGATTTCAAGCGGAAACGACCCTATATAACCGTCAATTTGTGCAGAACCAACAATCGAGATCACCCTGTGTGGTCCTCAGTACTCTTTACCTCGCAGGCGCCACTTTACGCTGCAAATCGCTTAAGAACAAAACTTCTCATCCCACCATTCAACTATGCACCCATAAACCCTATAACTAAAGTAACAAGGTCCAAATTTTATTGGAAAATTGTTTAACAAATGCACACCGCTGCCTCCATAGCAGGTTGTTACAGAACCCATGGACCGATGAGAATAATCAACCAAATGACAAGTTACTGGAAACTATAAAGTTTAGCTAAGTGGCAATCGCAAATTATGCACCAGACCATGTCCTGGGGCTAAAGAGTTTTTGTTACGATGGAATTTTCTTGGGAAATCTTACAAAGTTGTGGATTTAAATCTGATGAAAAAAATGGTTGATAACTTTGTGGTATCAAGCAACTAAGCAGTATGCATTTGCATTATAAAAAGATTTAATAAAAGCTTTTAAAACCGGTAACATAGAGCATCGATAGAGATACGGTGATTAGGCGAACCATGGCAGGGATTTATTTATTAGAAAAAGCATGAAGCAATTATTATAGGGCATCTAGAGAATAACTTTCAAAATTCTATCACTTTTCCAACGTATATATAATTTTACAACTGAGAACAAAAATTTTTTTAAAATCAGATTTATTTCGGCTAAAAAAATCTATATATATATAAATGAATTGCTGTTCGCTTGTCTCGCTAAAACTCGAGAACGGCTGGGCCGATTTTGCTGATTTAAGTTTTAAAATATTTATAATCTTCCAGGGAAGGTTTGTACGGTAATATGAAAACATTGCGAGGAAAATAATTAAATAAAATCCGAAAACGGGGCGTTACGAAGTGTGCCGGGTCACCTAGTATATATGTTTTATACAAAAGGACTGACTAAAATAACGTCGCATTCCTAATATTAGCGTAAAAGTACCCATCTCAAAACACAGTACCCGCTACAAACAGCAGTTAAAAGCTGCCGAGCGAACGTGTCTTAATCCAATAAAATTAAATTTATGCCTTGTTCATTATCATTAGGTGCGAAACCGTAAACCGCAGTTGCAGGTACCAGTTCGCGCCGGATGTGTGCGATGTGCGGGACGCATTTGTGCTGCGCAGACGCAGCGAGGATGCGCAGACGCGTTTAAGGGTGACATTCCATTAGGTTAGCTACGAGATGCGAATAGTCGTTCAGAGCTGCGGAGGAAATGTCTGGAAAAGTCTTACTCGTGCTCGAAAAGAGCATAGCTACGAAGCTTCATTATTTATTAAATTTAATACATTAAATTTTATCTCGTCTATTAAAATACAAAGCAATCTGTCGGATAAATTCACCTCATTACAATGACACTACTACTATAAAAGATATAAAAATGTAACTTTCAGCTACAAGCATGTTCTGCGCAATTTGTTCACTTTTGTTAAGTCAATGTAACAAATGCTTTCGATCATTACCACGCGTTGAAAGCCGGTCAAGGTGATTTATGAAATGTAAAGAGTTGAATATCAAATAGCATAGAGCAACGGGAGGATATAACATTATCAATTTCTATGGTATATTTCTGACGAATATTTGAAAAGTTTGGATCGAAAAAAATAACTGCGGTATATCTATACTGCAGTTGCGACATCACTCTTCGATTCTAAGTTCTGTACACTTGCTCTCCACTGCAGCTGTGATAAGCAGAAAAACTAAGAAAAGTAAATATTGCAAATAGCAGACATTTTCTCCGATCATCACTTATTTACATCACTTAGCTTTGGGTGGATCAAGAGCTTAATCGCGTAAACGCATCGTAAAAGCTTATCATCCGCGTTTAGCCGTGAACGATCTTCGCAAATGCCGTGTAATGCCATGGGAAACGCGAGAGAATACTTCATTCAGGGGGTACTTTAGATATTCTTTATTTAGTACCCCGTCGACTTTAAATGCAAACGTATTTTCATTATGTGTAAAGTTTTATAAGTGGCCATAAAGTAAACCAGTTACATAAACTGGTCATTATGTTCAGAAATTCCGAATTGTTATATCACTTTAGACGAGTGCGAAAAAGTCGTCGTCTGCTCACGGACTAGTAAAAAAGAAGGATTCCGTGTTGTCATACTACAGCGTCAAGCCACGTTTATGCATGTGTATGATTATTATGGATACCAGATCTCGGAAATCTGTCATTTGGAGCGCTTATGTGACATAAGCGTGTCGAGTTGGAGCACCTTTGGACCTTCGGAGCTTCGACGTCTAGTTAGTGGCGCTGAGTCCTTTATTTTATACTAGTCCGTGATCTGCATACTACAATTTTATGAACGTGTGAAAAGGTGAATTAGTATTTTTAATTAGTAAGTGTATTAGTCGATTAGTGACAGTTGCGTCAGACACGCGTCGATGGGGCCGGAAAAGAAGCCGTGTGTAAGGGCTATAACATTAATGCGAAAATTACAGTGTTCGTTTTCACTATTCA
Organism: Glyphodes perspectalis; assembly: GCA_951394215.1. Taxonomy (NCBI): domain Eukaryota; kingdom Metazoa; phylum Arthropoda; class Insecta; order Lepidoptera; family Crambidae; genus Glyphodes; species Glyphodes perspectalis. The sequence continues at coordinate 14,239,977 of OX596207.1, read as the reverse complement.
TTCAACCGTTCAGAATATATTTACTAGCTTTGCTCATCAGATAATAATAATGTCTTCCTAACCGATATCGGTCACGGCGGCCAATCTCAACGAGGATATTCCATCTGCGCAGGAGATTATAAGAGTGCACAAATGTGTGCGCAAACACACGTGCACTCTCTATTCCTCCACTCTCATTGTCCGGTGAGACGGCAATTCGAAATGACCGGAGAGAGGTCAGGCGCAGGACCAACGGCTTAACGTGCTTTCCGAAGCACGGGGGTGATTAAACCGCCAACTTCCTACCTCCTTCATCAGATAAAACCTAATAGAATAAAGTGTCACAGTTTGCGTGTATAGTTAATTGCTTACATTATTATTGACTAACTAAACTTTTATTACCATAAAAAGCACACAACATACTAATTGGTCAAATAACAATGAAATATGTAGGATGTCGAGTCATCATTTATTTACCTAATGGATTTTTTTCTTATAAGATACTCTACTTAAAGCCACCTAAAGTAGACACACAATTGACGCAACAAGTTGTCTCCAGCGACTATTTTTTCAAGTCCACAAGACACAAACAATGGTAAGCACTCGATCACGATGTGTCCACTGGAATTGACACGTGCCATCTTTAAAAGATCACATAGCTACTCAGCCGTCCTAATTGTAACGGGGCTTATAAACAAAACAAAAAAGACCATAATGAAAAGAACATACATGACCTTTTTGGATCTCTGTCGTAACAATAGGGTAGATGGAAACACCACTAATAATTTAACAACTTTTATGAGATATCAAAACGCATTGCTTCTGTAAATTTTGGTATACCTAGTTAGGTAATAGCTTGCGGTTTAGCAAACCGAACAGAATTACTTAAAAATGTTTTCATGCCAATTACAAATCTTTTCACATAGCTTATTAACTTAGGTACATATTACACAAATACCTATTTCTATGTTTAAAAGCATAATAGTTTTCAGTGGTCATTTGAGACATTTCTGTTATAAATGTTTCAAACTTAATACATAATACAATCCATGTCGAGATAAAACCGGCTTACTAAAAATGGTACAGATTCCAATCTCAAAATTCGTTACTTTATTTTTCAAAAGTGATAATAAATCTTTGGTACTGAACCGGGCGTCAGATTTTGAAACGTCAATAACGCAATATTTTTAACCAATGTTGTTCTTTTGTTTCAGATATCATCAACAGCGTGTCTCAATTTTCAACCGGTAAGTTTCAATTTTTTTACACACCTAGAGAACAAACAGAGAAATACACACACACACACACACACTCAAAGTGACTTGACCAAAACACACATAAGCTACATTGATTGACTTCCACACCATATCCCAACACCAGCAAATCGCACTAATGCACCAAAGTGGCAACACTAGCCGTATAAGCATGCTTTCCGTCATGGCGGCGATCTGATACGCCATTTTGGTTGCCATGACAACGGGGGCGATGGCGGCGTCTTTGATTTAACACGCGCCGTTTTTGTAGCGTGGATAATGGTGGGCTGCTACATGGAGTATTAGAAATTGGCTGGGCCGTGTAGGCGTGGGGTATATGAGAGGCGATGCGGAGATTTTAACAATTCTATGGTGCGGTGTTTCAATGTATTAGCAAAGTGGGCTTAGTAAACATTGTATGCGATTCCAGCAAAGAGGGTATGTTCGATTAAACGAACTGTTCGATTGTAATTTTACTTGACTTATGTTTTATATAAGTGCGCAAAAAGAGACCCACAAACTTCTATAATAGAATAAATAAATAATTATCAGACAAACTTCAATATAGGTACATTGATTTAATTTCAAAATATATTGCGTTATGGAAATCCTAATCAAGGAAGGTACCAAAGGTCTGGGTACAGACAAGTGAAAAACACTTATATCATGAATATTTTTTTATCCCAGCGAGGGAGTCGAACTTGCGCTCTTCTAATCGACGCGAAGTCCGAACCATTGCAACAATAGGGCTGTCAAAACACACGTCTAAGATAGGACCAACTTTAATAAAAACAAACAACCATTAACTCAAACCCAACTCGCTATGCCCATATGGTTAGTTAAGGCGATAATTCCAAGTCTAGGTTAAACGAAATGAAAAATCGGCGCGGGACATTGATCGTGTGAAACTAATTTTCTCAAGAGATGAAGCAATAAAATAAAGGCAACTAAAGAAAACAAACAGCTGTTATGCGTGAAGCACATCTCGGCGCAATACATTGTGCATTTTTGCGTGTGTTTTGCCGGCACTAATGCACCCCCTGCAGCGCGGATTATTGCTGCACAAAGTTACTGCATTTCTCCGGTACGTGTGGTCTTGTCGTTGCGTTTTTGCAAGTTTTTACCAGACGCAAATAGGGCTGCCATTTATACTGCAATGTATACAAATATAAATATATTGTCACGTAGGTAGGTAGGTACGTATATTTAATAAGATTCTACTATGTATTATGTAAATATAGTAATATAATTAATGATAAAACGAACTGAGCATGTATGTGAAGTTCTATCATAATCATGCGAGCTGCTAAATTCGAAGCGTATAATATTTAACTTTTAGTAAAATGACTGTATTTTCATCAGTCTATTTAATTGAGTTATTCAGAGAGCGGTGGTAGCTCAATGGTAAGGACACGCGCCTCTTAACTGAGGAGTGCAGGTTCAAACCCGGGCATGTACCTCTGGATTTTTCAAGTCTATGTATGTATTTATACCACTAGCTCGACGGTGAAGAAAAACATCGTGATGAAACCTGCAAATTCAAACAACTTTGGATTTGTAGTGGATCTTTCTAGCGTTATGTCCCGTTTAAACACGAGACATAACGCTAAGACGATGATGATATTTAATTGAGTTCTTCTGTCTTATATCAACTTATATACTTAAAAAAAATCATGTAAAAATGAACGTATGTACTTACTGTGCAGTATTATTACTAAATTCCCGAAAGTGCTACATTTTATACACTCTTTAAATAAGAAAGGTCCTTCTTACATAAAAATATAGATAGATACAACGTACCTCCTGGAATGCAGGTGTTGTGACGTCACAGGAATTTAAAAATAAGGAGTACTACATCCATTATTCTAAGGATAATAATTGGCGACCTCACTGTATCGGTATGGCGTAATGTTGTAAACAGTCTAATTAAGGCCTGGTGTATTTAACTTTTTAAAGTGTTTTCTTTATAAAACTATCTACTTCCATTAAAAGTATGGTGTTATAAAATGGCTAACAAATATCTTTACGTTCTTATAAGTTTTTTGTTCTAAATTATTTAGTGTATTCAGACCTCACATCGGTGCAGAAACCCCATGTTGTTTTTGCTTTTCATTGTAAGGTTGGTTTTTTTTTCGGTCCAATTAAACTGACAGCATTGTGACTGTCGTTTGACAGTTAAATGACAACTGTTGTTTTGCTATTTTAAATTTAGAATTCAACAAACTTTTAGTTGATACGACATTTTACTGTGGATTTTATAAAAAAGTCGATTCCTGTTTTTACCTAGCCATCGAAGTACAAACGACATGTGTCAAAGTAAGCTTATAAGCTTGTGCAATGTATACTAGGTAAACGGATAAAGCTACTTAAACACGTTTATATACTTCCATGCTTTGAGCACATACATACATGTTCATCATACGAAACATTTACCCCAATCGAGATTCGAACCCGGGACTCTTGGTTTCGTAGCCAGGGTCTCTAACCACTCGACCAACGGGCCAGTCGATGAGATATAGATTAGAAAAGGCAAAGAATGTTTCAACAGATTATTTTTTGACATGACCCTATTCCTTCCAAAAATTAAACGCGTCAAGTTCCTTCATGTAATTAATCCAACTGATGAATATTTATTTAGCAAATCGACATTACACTTCCAAATCATTCCTTCATCTTCTTAAAATTATAAACTTACTTCACACGAGCGCTTCATAAGAGAACCGAGCGGCATATGAGGCAGTCCTTACACACCTCACTCGCTTCTCCGACATTCATAATCCTAGCGTTATATCCCGTGCTTAGTCGGGCTTAGACCTTTAGTTCCTTATCTCAGCTCCTTTTCAACCGCTTCTAACTACATGCAAATTGCAGACGAAACCATGGCGAGTTATTTTAATTAGTTCACGCGAGCGAAGCACCCTAGGGAGCAACTCTTGTAATTAAATCCTTGGCTGATGTTAAGCTGAACGGGAGTAATTACATATAGTGTAACAAGCCGGCATTCGGCGTCGAGTTTACAAAATAAACGTACTGTAGATTACGCGCTAATACTTATATGCTCCCAGCTGGTTGGTTACCTTACCATAATAATATTCATTAATAACTAACTGGTACTCGCGACTTCGTCTGCGTGGAGTTTTACAATAATAAATCTATTTTTGCGCAGATAGATAGAAAGATAGATATGTATATTCTTTATTGCACAGATACAGAAATAAGGATACAAACAAATACAATACAATTTAGGCGGTCTTACCACTAGAAGCAATCTCTTCCAGACAACCTTCAGGTAGAGGAAAATAAGCTATCGAAAAGAGAGGGGTAGGGCCGTGCAGTAAATCATATTACTTTGATAATTATAAAAGGGATACAAAAGAAAGGATGATACAATACTTAAATAATTATCCTTATACATAAAAACATAAATACGACTGCGTAATTGTGTAAATATCAAATAGTACTTATATAAAAACAAATACAAAGCTACAATACGTAACTTATACTTATACCAAAATTGTATCATGGGAAGAGCACCAAACAACAGGAGATCTAATGTACTCTTTCTGTACATTATATACATACAGATCCCTTTTTTGTAAATCAAATTCGCCTAAATTACTCTTTGGAACACCAGCTGTCTCCCAGAGAATTTCCATGAAAATCGATTAAGCGGTTTCGAAAATTATCAGGAACAAAAAACCAGACGACAAAGCCTTGAAACATTAATACTTTGACAAGTACTATTTAAGTCTGTCACGTTTTTATACCGAAACGGCGTAACTGTATTACCATGTTTAGTACCCCAAAAGTTTGAAGTTCAAATAAAGCATATTTATTTAGAGCCTTAATTAATTTCTGATTCCTTACATAGAAAATTTCAGCGTTAAGTCAGACCAGTGTAAAATAAAAATAAAATCAGTACCGCAAGTCTCCTACCGTTTAACTCTTCAATATAACAGCTGAATCGCTTTAAAATCACACGATTCCTTAGCCAAGACGTGTCGTCTGTTGTCCAAGTATGTTGTTTTCAGATCATAAGGTAGTCGCTTTAGTGCGCTAATAAGACGCTAACGCGCCGTATGATAGCCGGTTTACCGGTGCGCACGCGCAATAACGTAGGTGGTATATACTGCGTAATGCTGGTAGGTGTGGGATACTGCCGAATTCGCACAATATAATCTTTGAGTTAGTAAACTTTGTTTTGAAAAGTGGAATTGCAATTTTATTTTGTGAGTGATATACTTGAACGGAATCTATATATTAATACGTGAAGCAAAAACGTTGTACCCCTTTTTATGAGAATTACGCGGATAGAGGAGTATGAGGTTTGGCACAAATAAAGTTTATATGGAGAAGGAGTGCAAAAAGCTTAATGTTTCTATAAATAATAAATTAAAAAATCAAACTTATAATGATCGTGAATTTCGATCACTAGTTATTTTTTTATACTTTTGTTTATGACACATACTAGCAGCACCCCGCGGTTTCACCCGAATTCTCGTTCCTGTGTGAATACGGAGATAAAATATAGCCTATGTTACTCGCTAATTATGTAGCTTACCTTTGGCGACAGGGTTTTTAAAATCGGTTTAACGGCTTCAGCGTGCTTAAACAAACAAACTCACATTCGCATTTATAATATTAGTTAGGATTAGTCAGGAAAAATTCCTCACTACATACGTCAAGCCCACTTCAGCAGTATCCTACATTCATTGGTTCAGCCGTTGGTTACGAAGAGCCTCGTATAAATCATACGTAACAACTGAACTACAAAGAGGGTGATTAATTTGGTCAAGACAGTACTCACAAGCGCAGTGAGTCAGCACAGTGTGTTAACGCAATGAATATTCGCAGTGCGTTAATGCAGTGAGATAGTGAAGTGAGTTAGCCCAGTAAGTGCAGTCAGTGCTGTGTCGTGGGGTGTAGCGTGACCGATACATATCGAGCTAATGATTGATGCTGACGCGCATTTGCCAGACTAGTTCCATCTCTTATACTGGGCCACTAGATCAGCGGGATCCATATTATACTTTAGTCTGTAAATATTTGGAATGTTTGTTCCTGTACCTAATTTAATAGCTTATCAGGGTGATATTAGCCTATGGGCAATCTTATGAGACAATGTCAATAACATTAACATATTTAAGACATTCCCTGAAATAGGCAGCTTATTATTTAAACCAATGATATAACTGTTGCCGAAAATACGGCTTAGTAGTTGATTCGCACGAAATTCATTCGCCCGAACGTGCGAAACGTCCACTTTTAATAATAATATTTTTTTAGTAGGCGTTTCGCACGGATGTATATTAATCGCGTGCGAACCGACCCTCTCAAAAATTAGTAGTACGCCTTTCGCACATACCCATTTTTTTATGGAAAAGTTTTAAGAAAAAATTACATTCGCGCACAAAATCATTTCATCTAGAATTATTAATTCTTACTTCTAAGAAAGGTAAGAAATAAAATGCTCCTTTTTAGAAAAGGTTATAAGGTACCTAAAAATATAACTACAACTAAAATCACAACTAGAAAATCACAGTTATAACAATTTGTAATCAAATAGAATGACATATTTATAATTATGTAACAAGTTATTATTTTAATTTAAATTTTACCTTACATCAACTAATATATTTTTTATAGGTATACACTTTGTTTATCAACAACACAAACGACTACAACATTATTTTCACTGGAATCAAGTTTTTATGAAAGTTTAATATAATTTTTTTGCTATTTTTTTTTTATTACAATATAAAAGTAAAATATTACTATCCAGCTAAGGTATTGTTTATAAGTAGAAAGTAAATAGTTTTTTTTATTTTTCTTAATTACTTCATAAAATTGTGAAGTACGTTTATGGTAATTTAAATAAAACAATAATAGAAAATTTTAAAAATCACATAATAAGCATTGAACATTATAACAATCATAAAATCACAGTTTGTACAATAGAATAATCTGTGGTTTTAATAGGTACAAAGTTATTAAAAAATTAACGATTAACTAACCAACAATAATATATATTTATCTTAACTACAAAAAAATACGGTGATAGCAACAATGACATATCACAGAAAGCTTAAATTACTTGTCATTAAAACTGTCTTATTATAAAGAGGTCATAGATAATACATTTTAGTCAGTCTTTTTTTAGTCACAAACTAATAGCTTAATTTTTCGATACATAGTTGTAAGTCTATGTCGCCATTAAGGAATTGACTAACAATATCTGCAATTCTTTTCTGCTGTCTTATTTTCTCAGATGACTTTACTGCGATGTAATGGTTTTTATTAAATATTGTTAAATCGTATCCAGTATTTTTAATTCTTTCGCGCACTTACGCAGGCGTAATCTAACTTTGCCGATATCTCGTTTGCCGCTAGGTAGCAGACCTAGGCAGCCCCATAGGTTAATAAAATTGTCAAAATATATATTCGTATTACATATTTGTGAAAAAAAGACACCATGAATTTATTTCTTTCCCTCATTCGTGATGTTCATATAAGTTTTGATATGAATTATTGACCTTATATTTATGTGAGTGCCATGAAAATGTGGCATATTTTAATATTTATATTAGAATATCTTGTACACGACTGTACCTTGTTTTTTTTTATTTGCACATTTCGTTAAGTGAGCGAATCGCATACTACTAATTTTTGAGAGGGTCGGTTCGCACGCGATTAATATACATCCGTGCGAAACGCCTACTAAAAAAATATTATTATTGAAAGTGGACGTTTCGCACGTTCGGGCGAATGAATTTCGTGCGAATCAACTACTAAGCCGAAAATTCCTTTAAATCAACAAATCTATCTTGAATTAATGACTTAGGTCGCGCATCTATGGCCAAGATGCTTAAAAAAAAACAAGATGAAATAACTAGTACCTACAGCTTAGTTGCTATAGGATCAAGGAATAACGCTAGGGTGAAGAAAAAATAACTATAATACCTTAATTAGTTAATCCTTCAACAGCCCGTTTCGTGGCCTCGCAGCGAACGAAGCGATGCGCACTGCCCACCGGCGCATTCAGCTCAAATCGTGATTAATGCGACACCAGAGATCTAAGTCCCGGAACTGAGGTGCTGCGACCGTTTCGTAAGCTGCTTACTTGAGAAACAACGGAGCCGGTCACGATACTAGGCTGATTAGGATAATTTGTTCAATTAAAAAAAATATATTCATATGTTGGAGCACAGTTGGGTCAGTTGGTACATTATTTTTTAAGTCCTTTTCGGTCTTAAAAAGTTTAGTTTTTTTTTATTAAGTTAATAGAAAAAAATTATAAAAGGCATGAAATGATCTCTGGTCAATTTAATTTGTATTGTTGTTAGTATACATACTCGTTGGCACTGAAATTGAACATCCTTCTTCGAGTTAGGCTTTGTATACCCTAAAGTGTTGTAAGTATCTCTGTCTGTTACGTCTTCTGTAATAATAGATATAATTAACAACACCAAATGTTTAAATCCTCAGAAAAGATAGATAAGCGGGTTTTTACACCGGGCAAATGTATAAACCTTACAGGACATTTGACATTAAATCTATAACAAAACAAATTTCACGCACGAAAAATCTAGTTTCATATATGCATTATGATGCCTTGCATTATGATCCCGTAAAGTGGATTTACATAAACGAACAGGCTGGTCGCTTTTTGCGTAGTCCCGAGGGCCTGTTAAATAATCTCAACTATACAGTTAAGTCAGGAAAAATATCTTGATCCTTTAAATCAATGTTGTAAGATTGAATATTGCATAATCTTTGGACACAGGCAGTACATCGAGTACGCTGGCTTCATAAGGCGCGTTTAATGGATATTATTACCTGGCGTGCTTTGGAGATTTTTCGCTGGAATCCTTTTGTGTGAAAGTTATAGCTATATTCAAATTTAAAATTTAAATTCAACATCTCTTATTTATATAGGCTTCAAAAAAGCACTTATAAATAGTCGTGTACAGAAAAGGAAATATTACCACCGGTAGGAAGGTAGACTCTAGCGAGAAGAAACCAGCAAGGAACTCGATACACACACTTTAAATGCCAAAATTTACAATATTGTAATTAATAATCTTCACTTACTAGTTAATAATAGCAACACTGCAGGTGAACACTTCATTACGAAGTTAAACATATATGATTGTCATTTAAGAAGTCTTCAATCTTACAGTAGCCCTTACTCGTTAATAACGCTATAATGAACAATTTGAACTTATGTAAAGGTAATGTTAATAGACTTTCTGGAAGTTTATTAAATATTTTAATACTTAGACCAATAAATGAATGACCACTCTTTTGGAGTCTATGGTTTGAAACAGCAAGTTTGTGCTTATTTCTGGTATTAAAACTATGAGTGTTTGCCTTTCTTAGGAAATTGGCCAAAATTTTTTTATATATACATTATACAATCTAAAATGAATTGTGATGCAATTGTTAAAATTATAATTTTTTTTAAAAATATCTAACAGAGTCACATGGTCTAAGGCCGATATGACTCTAGCGGCACTTTTGCATTTTCAATATCTTTATCAACTACTTTGTTTTAGTATATTGACAGGCCCGTTGGTCGAATAGTCAGAAACTGGTTATGAAACCGAGGGTCGAGGATTCGAATCCCGCTAGGGGCAAATGTTTCGTGTGATGAACATGGACTTTTGCACTCAAGTCATGGATGTTTATAAACGTATGTAAGTATGTCTATTCGTTTACCTAGTATCCATACCACAAGCATTAGCTTAGTTTGGAACTAGGAAATTGGTGTGTCAGTATGAAGAATTTATACATACATAACATCACGCCCATAATCCCCGAAGGGGTAGGCAGAGCTAAAGGGGCAGCATGCCCATTCAACCACATTCAGCCAAAAATAAAGCCGGGCTGGGTTAGATGAAGAATTTATTTATTATTTTTATTAGTTTTAATTAAAAGCAAAGTAATGAATAAATAAATATCTGACTACATCACATACATTGATCTGACTCCGAGGTAAGTAGCTTAAGCACTTGTGGTACGGATATCAGAAAAATGGTATAAAAAAAATATATACTTAAATATTTAATATTAACACCCATACACAGAACAAACATAAGTATTGATCATACGAATATTTGCCCTAGGTGGGGATCGAACTCGCACTCTTGGCGCATGGGGCAGGATCACTACCGAATGCGCTATCGAGCTTGTCGAAAGTCATAACGACTTACATGTCGAGGAAGGTTTTAAAACTGACAACGATGTGCTTAATTGGTTATAAATGTCAACATTAGCAATCGTAAATATATACTTTACCCAATCAGCGTCAATCTTCATTGCGATAACGAAGAAAACTATTGCGTTTCCGTTTGTTTATGCACATAAAATAGACCCAAAACTGAAAAAAATATATATGTAGACATTCGTCTATTCTATCTGTCAGTCAGAAATATAATTGCTCTTTAAATAATTCAGTATGTAATAAACTTGTATTTCATTACTAACTGACCCAGCGCACTTCGTAACGCCCCGTTCTCGAATTTTCAATACGCATTTTTTAATATAACGCGCAACTTTTTATTTATTTTTTTCTTAAGAGCCTTCATTTGATAATAACAGACATAACTAAAAAAGAATTAGCGAAAACGATAAAGCCATTCTCAAGTTATAGTTGAAGGGGCTTGCTGCCCTTTCGACTCTGCCTATCCCTTCGGGGATTATGGGCGTGATGTTATGTATGTTATGTATGTATATAAGTTATAGTTTCTGGGTGGACCACCCTTATCACTTAGGGGTATGAAAAATAGATTACAACCGAATATCAGATGTACCGAATATACATATAAAATTTCATAAAAATTGGTCAAGCCATTTGTTTGGGAGGAGTTTGGTAACAAATACCGCGACACGAGAATTTTATATGTATACTAGCTGTGCCAGGGGCGTCACCCGCGTTTATGGTTAATATTATAAAGACTATTTCCGTCATACATGATTTCTATGTAACTTTAACCATTAAGGCTGCACACGCGACGGAAGCTTAAAAAATGGAGTAACTTCTCCCGTTTTCCCAACATTTCCCTTCACTACTCTGCTCCTATTGATTGTAGCGTGATGAAAAGTATATTATAACCTGCCCAGGAGTATGAAGAATAATTGTACCAAGTTTCGTTAAAATCCGTCGAGTAGTTTTTGTTTCCATAAGGAACATACAAACAGACAGACAGACAGAAAGACAAAAATTTTACTGATTGCATTTTTGGCATCAGTATCGATCACTAATCACCCCCTGTAAGTATTTTGAAAATATATTTCATGTACAGAATTGACCTCTCTACAGATTTATTATAAGTATAGATTAGATCAACATTCAAATGAAAATAAATGCTGACCGACTGGCTGAAATTGGGTCATTTTTATTTCAGCATTTTATTTCCTATTAACTTACATATCTACGTATCCTATTAATATTAAATACATGAAAACTCATACACCTTTATGTTAGATATTTAGTAATTAATTAATTTTAAAGACTGAGAGGAATTAGTTTTATTCATGCAGACATAGATCGGGGCGGTGGTAGCTCAAACATGCGCCATTTAACCGAGGGGTGCGGGTTCAAACTCGTGCACGTACCTCAATTTTTTTCGAAATATATGGACATATTTACCTATATACCACTAGCTCTGCGGTGAGTAGAACATCGTGATGAAACGTGCACATTTCAACAGCTATGAGTGTGTAACTACAATCCAATTTGTCTGGTTCCTCTACGAAGTTCAGATCGACAATCGCTTCAATGTAATTCAAGACTATATATATACATAGACTCGCTAAATCCTGCATCATGGTCTAACTAAGCGGACCCCGTCTAACCACGGGACATGACGCTAGGAGTATATTGGTCGCATTACATTTAGTGACATACATTTAGTGACATTATCCCATAGTGTTCTTGTCGCCTAATACCTCCGATGAAAATCTTTTTGAGATTAAATGAATATAAAATTCATTCAACAGTTTCAACAACATACTAATAGACACATCATTATCTTCCTAGCGTTATGTCCCGTGTTTAGACGGGGTCCGCTTAGACCATGATCCAGGATTTAGCGAGTCTGGTAATTACATTGAAGCGACTGCCGATCTGACCTTCGTAATCCTAAGATAGGGTAATCAGACAATTATTGGAAGTTGTTTGAATTTGCAGGTTTCATCACGATGTTTTCCTTCACCGTCGAGCTAGTGGTATAAATACGTACATATATTTGAAAAATCTAGAGGTACGTGCCCGGGTTTTAACCCGCACTCCTCGGTTAAGAGGCGCGTGTCCTTACCATTAAGCTACCACCGCACCTCCGATGAAAATCTTCTTAAGCCTTATTAGTAAAACTACACCAATGAAAAACGAAAGTAGATAAAAATATAGTAAATAAATCTAAAAACGTATATATTTCACTACAAATCTCACTTTTATATATCATAGCCAATACACATTACAAACCTAAGACAACAAAGGTAGGTCATCCGCTTTTGCTAACCCTTAGAGGAGTTTTGCGCAAACGCACCGAGAATGCGCAGACGCATGCTTACTCCCTACAATTAATAGCTATTATTTACACTTTCAGAGACGTCGGAGAAAAGGACTCGACTATCGACAATGGACCTAGGATCTTTCAGAAATCGACTAAGCTTTAACCGTTAGGTAATTCAGTATACAAAGCATCAGTATATTTATAATATACCGCGGACCGTATTGCAGTTGCGAACTGCATTGAGGCCAATGCATTTTTTTTCTCGGAATAATAAGTACCCTTTATTTAGCGAGTTAGTCGAATCGGTTAAGTTATTTTCACATCTTAATATTAATAATATTCCAGTCTATAATTCCTGGATTCACTAATATTGTACACAGGCATATAACCGTTGAATAATACATAAAACATTTAAATATAGGTCATCACACCTTTTTGTAAACTACCCTCAATAAACACTAAATAATGATGACACTGTCCGCAGCCCTAGTTCTAAGCCTTCGGCAGCCCTAAGACGCGGCGCGCAGCCGACCTGCGCCCGCGCATCAAATATGCTAATCCCCGATTGTGCTCCTGATTGCGCGATACCATCGGCCGGCACACGCTCGGCCTTATTACTATACTAACCTCCGCAGCTCCGTGATGTTGCTTATTAGTCTTAAACGATTAATACACATTTGTATTCAGCACTATAAATAAATTTAAAGTATAAATCCCCGGCCATCGAAAATGCAAAAGTTTTTACACAAATAATTATAATTAACGTAGGATTAATTAGCTAAGATAATATAAAAATTCACAGCATATTACCATTAACACAGTACATACAACAAGTATGCATATATATATATATACATTAAAGTACTTAAGATTGATACAATTCAACTTCTTTACAACAATTTTTATACATAACTATATGTATAACACTCCACTTAGACAACGACTAATCAATGTTAATATCTTCATTCGTTCAATAGTCGATGTTTTAATCATGGAATCCTATTTGGATACCGATTAAGGAGCTTCAGCCCTGATGAAGACATTGCCTCGTAATTATGCAAATGCCAACCTGATGCGTTATAATTTTAATTATCTCACCCAGACGATCTTCCCTTAAACGTCCAGGCTTGATATTATTGAAGCCATATCATACGTATGGCTATAACGTGGCGTCTTGCGAGCGATTTTGTAGTGACGCGATCTGCGTCGGTGCAGCGATCTAGTAGCTTTTGAGCTAGTGATACAAATGAAGAACTTCTAAAGATATTTATTTTTATTCCATGTTTATCAAATATGCTCTCTGCCTACCCTGCTAGGGAAGTGGCGTGAAGTTTAGTTATGTTTTATGGCCGTTAAATTTAAATCCCAAATAAGTAGGTATAACATTACATTATTAGGTCATCTATTTTTTTATTAACTTATGTCGATGAGGCTACTGGCAAAGAGTTTTGTTTCTTTAACCTTTTTTACACGATTTTTTTACCGCTGTAAATCCTTTGTTAGATTAAAATACTTACTTTTAGTTAACATGACTTTTTTTTACCTTTATTAAATAGATATCATAAAAATGGTTATTTAACGAACACACAAGAATGACACATTTCTCCGGCGAAAAGACAAATGATTTACTTTTTGTTTAGGGATACACTTTACACCTATCGCATTTTAAACAGTAGTCTCCATTAAGCAATACAACATATAGTTTATCGTTAAGATAAATCTCTCTAATTTATCTAATCTAAATAATTTATCGTGTAGGCGACGAGCTAGCCCCTTGTCACTAGCCTACTTTTCCACAATTTTCCATCTTACCTAGCCCATTATCCCATGTTGGTCTGGGACTTAAAAATAATGTGTCAACTGTGTTTCTTGCCTAGCATGTCGTAAAGGGCGACTAATGGTATATAGGGTTTTGGGTATGTGATTATGTAGGCGACGAGCTAGCCACTTGGCACTACTTTTTCACAATTTTCCATCTAACCCAGCCCAGTTTTATTTTTGTCTTTATGTGGTTAAAGGCCTGCTGCTCCTTTGACTCTATCTACCCTTTCGGGGATTATGGACGTGATGCTATGTATGTATGTTTAGTTAAAATAAACCTGCGCATGAGCAACAAACTGCTAATCGCTGCTCAAACAGTCGCAAGTCGTCAGTGTAGCGGAGCCTTAGTTAATTAACATTTGCACTCATCAGTCTTTAGCCACGTTATTACTATCATTAAATATAACGAGTTGATTGTATATCTTGTAAATGGTTCAACCGTGCAAGATATTATTTTTTCAGCTGTAATAACGCTTCATAACCCATTTGATAATGGTATCTATTTAATTTTAAATGCTAGAATTCTAAATATTTTATTGGAGGAAAAAGTTCTAATAGACGCTTTTATGTTTTCTTAAGGTTCGTTTAATTTCTTATAGTTTATTGTATCATAGAGATAGAGGAAAAAGATATTTGCTCAAACAATTAATCAATCCCAATTAATCAATGTCCCATGTTGGTCTGGGACTTAAAAAGAATATGCCAACCGTGGTACTTGCCTAGCATGTCGTAAATAACGACTAATGGTATATCAGGTTTTGGGTGTGTGATTGTGTAGGCGAGAGGTTAGTCGCTTGTCACTGCTTTTTTACAATTTTCCATCTAACCCAGGTCGGCTTTATTTTTGGCTGAATGTGGTTGAAGGAGCTTGCTGCCCTTTCGTCTGTGCCTACCCCTTCGGGGATTATGGGTGTGATGTTATGTTATTTTACAATTAATCAAAGGTAGGAAATCTTAGTAACAAAAATTACGTAACGTCTTAACATGCTAACAATATAATGTGAATTGAATAAGTCAATCACATTATACGCTCAAAAATACATATTGACAGTCCCAAATCTATATACTTGCGGTGAAAGTATATGATAGGAACTACGGGCATGATGATATGTATGTATGTATGACTGCCTCGTTAGTCTAGTGGTAGCATGCGCCGGCTAAAGACCAAGAGGTCCTGGGTTGAAATCCCGGGTCGGGCCAAAAATTTGTGGCTGGTTATTTCAAAATTGAAATTACTTAGTAACAGTCCAGAGTCAGGAAGTTGGTTGTTATATTACCTCCATGCCTCGGAAAGCACGTTAAGACGTTGGTCCTGCACCTGACCTCCTCCGGTCATGTCGAATTGCCGTCTCACCGGACAATGAGAGTGAAGGAATAGAGAGTGTACCTGTGTTTGCGCACACACTTGTGAACTATAATATCTCCTGCGCAGTTGGCTAATCAATGTAGGAAAAATTATGAATGAACTAATATTTTCTCCATAGCCACTATTCCTATTATGCTATTTTTATTTTTTTAAGACATTTAGATTGATATGTATCTATATGTTAAAAGGGGCACCTTAACTGACAAACATCAACGGAATTGGTAAACAAGAAGTGCAAGGTAAGGCCAGGATCATAACAAATGGAAGCATGTGATCTCTAAGAACCCCACAGCAAAAAAGTTGTAATAGAATGTAATATAACGTAAAAGGGATTCTCAGACATTCAGCGGCGAGACAAAGCTTCGTGACCTTTAATTAATTAACCATTTACATAATCAAGTATATTTAATAGTCTAAATTCTCTGGAATCTTTGTCTAAATATTGCGAAGGTCAGCAAAGGGTACATTGTATTAACCATGCTCGCGATTTACGATCAAGTTCAAAGCATACCCGTAGCTTAGCGAAGCATATTTACTTCCATAAACGTAAAACCTTCGTATAAGGAACTAAGCAGATCATGATCAAAGTCTTCTCCGACTGAGTGATAGGGAAAAGAAAACATTTTCTTTAAACATTTTCCCTCAATACGTAAGTTAAAACCCATATATGCAAACAAAAAGTCACTAGCCCATAAGAAGGTGATTCTTAGTAAACTGTAAAGGCGTGTTAGTCTTTGACTTAACAATATTCGTAGAATATTCCAAATGAAATTGTTATTGGGTTGTTACATCAATTACCGTGTTTAATTACAAGCGTTTAAGTTAATTATGAGGGGTTCGTCCATTGTGTCTATTCTATTCTTTGAAATACTAACTGGTCATACTTTAATAGGTTCCGTGTTAAGCGACTATTAAATATTCAATTTATTTTTTTATTTATTATACTTCCAGTTTGCATCTACACGTCAGCTTATTGAAATAGTTCATAGAATGCTCGAGGTGCGCTTGTATTAATATTCATATGGGTAACCTTTTTCTGCAGTTTATAAGACATCACTCGCCGCTATTGACACCTGCACTAGATAAAGACTTCTGAAAACTTGACTAGACTACATAAAATTCAAATGGGAGTAATATAATTTCGCCTTGTAAATCGTAAATCTACTTATTTTAATAATAATAATAAAGGCGTAGGGATGTGACGACCCCACCACCCCCTGGTGAGAGTCGCTGATTTTCGCACCATGAAAGGCAGTGACTCTCTACCAGTGCAACCAGTCTCCCCAGGGCAGCTTGTGGCGGGCTGAATGGGATTTACACCCTTTGGGACCCGTAATCGAGATAATCGTCGGTTGGCGTCACATTACATTAAAATCATACTTGACTTTAAAGGGTCTCTACGTATTGGCTTAGGCCCCACACACGCCTCCCAAAAGTCCGGGACTCTATAGTCCCGAGAAATGGCAAAGTCAGATATAATAATAATAAATCATTTAGAATTGATTGTTTTGTTACCTTAAAAGATGTGGAACTTTACAGTTACCTGTTTTGTACATCTTTGTCTAAATATAATGTAGAATGCGCGTACATCCTAAATCACAACACTTAAGCTTCTAACTTAAAAATTACCTTACAAAAGTACATACATAAAATATAGGCGTTTTAGACGGTAACATAATAGGTACGTGTAGGTAATATAATTTAAAAACATACACATTACATATAATATAATGTATGATCTTATTAATTGTTTTGTTTGCACATCATTACTTTAAGTAGTAAAAAAATTTTTTCTTCACAATTACACAGTTTAATGCAATGAAGGTACCTACACATGGGAAAAAATGGTGTCTATTCTATTTATAATTAAATTAATATAATGGGTTACTGACTATCCATATGCATATATGCATATACAGTCAATAAATAATAAGTATCTGCCATTTTGTCCTAAATCACAACTACTATAGTAAACTTGACCTGAATGGTATACTACTCAACTCAACTCAACTCAACAAGATTAACCCTTGTGTCGCTTTAGCACAAATGAGCAACTTACGACATGTTTATGGGTCATTGTCGTAAATTAGCCGCTTGTTTGAGCTCAACTATACCAAGCTTAAGCCTGAACGAACAGTGCGCGCCGCGTATAAGTTAGTATTTGCGTCAGGTGCGGTGTCGCATGCGCACGCGCACCGACCGAACGGTTTATGAGGCATTATTCTCATTCGTTAGTAATTTAAATGGTGTGAACTTGAGTTTAGTTTCATTGATATTGAGGAGCGTTTACGGTTTTACATTAGTAATAGCTTCTGCTCATATGGAAAAATATGAGTAGGATAACTTGACTATATTAGCCACCTGAAAGCCCATGAAAAGGCTTATTAACTATAAGAATATTTTAAATAAATAATAAATACTATTTTGTACTATTGGATTCATCTTTAAATATCTGCTAACCTTTGATCCGTTAGATATTTAAAAAGCTTAGATATCTTTTATACAAAGAAAATATATCATAAAGGTTCAGAATATATCATAAACTTGGAACCTAAAAGCACCTGAATTATCTCATCTCTAAATATTAGTATGATCAGAGGGTTAAAAGTTACTCATATATTTTTACTCGGTTCTCTCTGCCTACCCCGCAAGGGAAGTGGCGTAAAGTTTAGTTAGTTTATATTTTTCATATAACATATAACACTAAAAGTCACAGTCAAACAGCCCAACAGCGTATTGTCACCGTGGCGACATCAGAAATATCATAAGCGAATCGCTGACCTTGAAGGTGCCTTAAAATGAAATGAAATGAAATGAACTTTATTGTGTATAAATTTGGGTACATAGTTAACAGTAGAAGTTGCTTTTTATGAAGATCGCCAAATCCTACCTTTACAGGTGTAAACTTAGCAATCTCTTTTTGAAGAACCCTGTGTTCTATGACTCAAACTGGTTTGAAATACCATTGTACTTAGTCGATTTAAACTTCTGCATCCGCGGTCACGAGTTCTTAAGCGTTATTACATAGTAAATTAACGCTGAAAATAAGTTATTACGGATCGCAAGCACGAGCTGCGATTAACATTAATCTCTATGAGTAAAGCAATAACCGGGCGAAGAAGAAACGCAATTTATTTATAGAGATAGCTACTGTCGGTATTGGGCTGGGCAATCGGTTTGTTCAGTTTGTTTAGTAAATGTATTTCTTGCTAGCTTTGGCCCGCGACTCCGCCCGTGGGGTACAGTCTGCTACATTGTAGAGCCTACGACGCCTTCTTCGGGATATAAAGTAGATGTCCTTTCAAAAGATTCAAACTTTTAACGTACTAAATTTCATCGCAATAGGGATGATGAGTGCATTAAAAAACTATAATTATATTTAGTCCATCAGTTAGAGAAACTTGAGCATGAAAGTTTTGGAGTGGGGGCTTGCGACGTCACTGTTTAGTTAAAATTTTACGAATGTGTGACGTCACGCGCAACTTGAATGCATTGTGTCTTTGTCAAATAAAAAAAATACGTGTTCAATATTTTTTTATAATCTAACTGACGGACTAAACAGATTTTTTTGTCATTTTGCCTATTGTATAATTGTTTTAGCGTGAAAGCACAATAGGCAGACGGACGGAGTAGCTTTTACATTGATTTATAATGTGTAGGTACTTATTTGTAAAGATACCAGCCCGACGGTTTAACAGACTTCTTTGTATTTACCTTAACATACTAATATGATAATTAGATCAAATATGGCATGAAATAAATAACCAATTCATTCAACATACTAATACAGACACATCATCATCGTTATGTCCCGTGCTTAGTCGGGGTCCGCTCAGACCATTGTCCAGGATTCAGCTAGTCTGGTAATTACAATGAAGCGACTGCCGATCTGACCTTCGTAACCCGTTCGTATTTAGGAACTAGACAATTTTTGGATCATCGTTACAAATCCAACATACTTATTGTATTGTGAACTAAATAGGTACTTGTCAACCTATTCAGAATAGCCTGTTATGTCACTCGAGATACTTTTTAATATCTTTTAAACTACCAATGTTTTTTAATGTTGGGTAAATATAATGAGAATAGGCCATTAGGCATGTATGCAGGTGGCTTTTTAATAGTTACGTGATCTTTTGGACAATTAAAACGTAATTACTAACTAGTGACGCTAAATTAAAACGCAAGTAAGTTTTCTCAACGGGACCAATCAGAAAGAGCGCAAGTATAATGATCAAGATTATTTTTTCTGATTACGGTATACTTATAGGAGATTCCTTTTGCTTTATGGCTATCTATAAAATTATTATTGCCATCTCCCTATAATCCCATTCTCCGACTTCCCAGTCACGTACCAGACATACCAGCCGCGTTTTTCCAAGCCTGCCTAAGCAAGCCGTTAAAAATACATCTCAGCAGTTTATCTTAAAAAAATGGAGACCAATTAAACTTTAAACGCACCCATGACTAATCAATCTAATCAGATAGGCAGCAAACAATCCATTAAGGCCACATAACCGTCCAATTACGTACAATCTGTGTGGAAAAAATCACATTTTCTCGATTAACGGATGAAGTTTCATACTTTTAAGCTTATCTTGACTCTGATCTCTGTCGGCGAAAGAAATTGACATGTAGCTGCATCGTATAAGGAATAAATGCTGCAGTTATGAATTTATACTTCAATAAATTATACCAGTGTGTCCGCTGCCAGTCATTTTAGCGCACATTTGACAGTGGAATCAATCAGACATGGCTTCCCATTAGTCGAGCGGTCGCGATGGGATCGGCGACTGGCCTTTTGCCCTTTTTTAGGTTCTGTTCTGTAAGATGTTAGGCGACGATCCGCGCCGAGCATGGAGCGACTAGACAGGTGCCTCCATAATGGATCTACACACTGCACCGTAGCTTATGGGAATAAATCACATGTTACAACAAGTGTGAGCTGGTTGATTAGGTCCTGTTAGGGAAGCCTTCTGTGTAGTTTTTTGTCGGCCACGGAATCTCTAGATACTCTTTGAAATCTTTAGATGGAGTTTACATTACATGCGGCGAAAGGAGATCTTTCCGAGAAAAATTAAATGTGCGAGCTGGAAAAAATGGCTCAATTCTACTTTTATCTATAAATGGACTTTAGCTTAGAACTGTAACAGCCCTGTACAAGCGTTGATTGATTGATTATCTGTAAAATAATGTGCCTTTTGCTAAAGTTGAGTCTATGTAGGATGCGTGCCTGTTTGTATCTTGTATCTTAAAGAAACTGTTTATGTAAATTCAAGTCCCCTAATGACATTTAACTAAAAATCAAAACTGGGCTGAGTGACATGTTGCTACCTCATCGCTTACACAATCACACATCTAAAACCCGATTTACCATTAGTCGCCTTTTACGACGTGCTAGGCAAGAAACACAGTTGGCACATTCTTTTTAAGTCCCAGACCAACATGGGACAATGGGCTGGGTTAGATGGAAATGGATTGTGAAAAAGTAGTGACAAGTGGCTAGCTCGTTGCCTACACAGTCACATACTCAAAATCCAATATACCATTAGTCGCCTTTTACGACATGCTAGGTAAGAAACACAGTTGGCACATCCTTTTTAATTCTCAGACCAACATGGTACAAAAGTTCAGTTTTAGTGCTTTGTCTAAAGGTCTTAGCACAAGCATCGGTAGACGGCACTGTCCATTAGAAAGTCACACCTCAAGCCTGTACTCTGCGCAGCGCACTCGATATGTTATTGTTGACGCAATGAATGCGTCGATTGAGCTGTCGCCGTGCCCGCTAACGTACAGCTCATTCAGCCATCCCTGCGCTGCGTGTAGATGCATGTAGCTACTTACCAAGGGCATTTCCATTTTTTGAATAAACAAATGATAGTGGCGTAGTACTAATGCGGCGTTTAAAAATGGAATAAGTTTTTTTTTTTTCGAAGAATACACTTTTTTTTAGGACAAAATTCAAGTCATAAATCAAAGTGAAAGACAACGATGGGACTGATTTAGCTTTGAAAGCGTGAAATCTTATTAGATATACAGTTTAAATACTGTCCTGTTATTAGGTTGTCCTTATTATTCAATATTTTGGGGTTAGCACAAAATGAATTTATAGGTAATATTAGGAGTCATAAAAACCGTAAAGCTTCTATGAAAATAATCATGAATGATGAAGAGGCCAGTGAGGTGTGTAAGGACCGTGCCATATGGCGTTCGGTTCTCTCTGCCCGCTAGGGAAGTGTCGTAAAGCATAGTTAGTTAATTATTTTTTACAGGATTTCACTCTTATATACCATCCATCTTTGGTCTTTGATCACTGAGAGTATTGTGCAATTGTCATTAAAGTCTGAAAATCTTCATGTAATGTACAGATGTATTGATTTATTACTATTGATTATATACCTATTGATTATATACCAATTGATTATATACCTGTGATGTTGACTAGATTAAGATTTACTCATCGCAATAAACGAGGCTTTTACAACATTAAGTTAAAACACAAGTATGACGATACGCATAAAACCGTCAATCGCGTGTATTTATTTGTATTTATTTGTATTCATCTCCGAACGTAAACATTTATACCTGCATCAGGGGCATTAAGAGGTGCCATTCATTTTGTTTTAGCGTTTAAGATCACGCTTGTAATGATGATGAAGTCGTTCGAGCCACGTTTACTTGCCGTTGAAGCTGTCTTAACGTCGGAAGTATCAGCAATAGTGCGGCTATAAATATCAGAGTTAAGTCATTAATGCCTAGAACCTAGATCTTATGGCTGTGAAACTTAACGGGCACGGACTGAGAGGAAATTAACGTTACCGATGTGCTATTTAGTGCAATAACGCTCTGGTCATCTACTAAGGTTATTATGGGCGGCCACACCCTTTACATTGCAGTTATTATGATTATATAAATATTAGAATAAATAAATATCATACTACATCACATACATTGATCTGACTCCGAGGTAAGTAGCTTAAGCACTTGTGTTACGGATCGGATACGGATCAGAATGGAAAAACAGTAGTATTACAAATATATACTTAAATAATATTGTATATTAACACCCAGACACAGAACAAAAACAAGTATTCATCACACGAATGTTTGTCCTGGGTGGGGATCGAACCCACAACTCTTAGCGCATGGGGCAGGATCCCTACCGAATGCGCCATCGAGCTAGTCAATGTCATTGTAGAGTAATAATAAATTGAAGATTCAGGCCATTCCGAATGCATCGATAATCGTCTTCCTGGCGCTTTATCCTGCACCTAGAAGTGCTTGTAAATTTTACATTTGCCGTATACCGCTTTATATGTTGACAAACAGCATCCCGCAGTTTTATTCGCGTAACTCAAGTTTTCGTGGGAATACAGAAATAAAATATAGCCCATGTTACATACATACATACATAACATCCCGCCTACGATCCCCGAAGGGGTAGGCAGAGTCGACGGGGCAGCAAGCCCCTTCAACCACATTCAGCCAAAAATAAAGCCGGGCTGGGTCAGATGGACAATTGTGAAAAAGCAGTAACAAGCGGCTAACCTGTCGCCTACACAATCACACACCCAAAACCCGATATACCATTAGTCGCCTTTTACGACATGCTAGGCAAGAACCACAGTTGGCACTTTCTTTTTAAGTCCCAGACCAACATGGGACAGTGGGCTGGGTTGGATGGAAAGCTGTGAAAAAGGAGTGACTAGTGGCTAGCTCGTCGCCTACTCAGTCACATACCCAAAAGCTCGTAAACCATTAGTCGCCTCTTACGACATGCTAGGCAAGAACCACAGTTGGTACATTCTTTTTTTTTGTCCCAGATCAACATAATAGGAAGCTATATTATCAGCAGGTAACATGGCCAAGTCCCAGACCAACATGGGACTATAGCCCATGTTACCTGCTGATAATATAGCTTCCTATTGGTAAAATAATTTCAGATATCAGTTTAGTGGTTTAGGCGTAAAAGCGTACCAAACAAACTCACATTCGCATTTATGATATTAGTTAGGATGGAATTTTGTAAACCAACATTTACCATAATTGAAACATACCACTTGTGATACCAGAACATAAGCAATAAAACATTAATTTACAATTACCTTGCCTTCTACTGTAAAATATCCTTTTTGATAACGCTATCCACCCAAGATCTTGTTACAATTTTCATCAGCAACTATAAACTCCAGTCGTTTTAGGAACATTCCAACAGTTTGTAACGCCATATTCTATTAAATTTATATCATAGAAATAGTGACCAAAAACGATACACATTATTAGTTTTATATAAGGAAACTGTAGTAACAAGGTGTTAATTTTAAAGTATAACTTATTTCCTACTTACTATATATAGGTATAAGAATGTAGTGGCATTCTGGAATCAATTTTATGATGAAGCAATATGTTTGACGTTTTCATCGAAGCTGCCGCAATGCCTAGCAATTCTATTATTAAGGATGTTACACTTGAAGGGTTCGATTTAATCAACATAGCCTTTTTTTTTATTTAAAGAGGTATATTTGTATGCATGACCCCAGTTGTACCTAGTACAGCAAGCTAAGAGAAGGATCCAGTATTTATTTGTCCATTCAATACAGCTCTTTCCTGTGGATCGATTTAACACTATATGTACAGAAACATATATGTTAATAGGTGGCTAATCCAGGTGTTATATCTAGGGTGAGTCAGTGATGCAGATTTCCAATACTTTTTCTGTGAATTCCACTTATGGCTTCTTGTTAAATGATCAAAATAATTGCTAAGAAGCTTACAAATCGTGACCTATAAATTAAGGATATTTAATGTAAGACATAATACATAACACCACGCCCATAATCCCCCAAGGGAGAGGCAGAGTCAAGGAGGCAGCAAGTCCCCTTTACCACATTCATCCAAACACAAAACTAGACTGGGTCAGATGGAAAATTGTGATATGTAAGAATTCGATGGCAAGTTCGTTCATATTAAAATGTTTTGCTCATCACATCAATCACTGATTCAATCTAGAGTCAAAGCTTTCAAGCCACCATTCAAACCTCACAAGAGACATCATATCTGTATTTAAGAAGAAACTCCTCAACCCCGATTTGGCGACGTTAAATTCCCAGTAGTTCCAACAGCCAGTAGTTCCGACGTGACAGAAGAGCCTACTCCCGACTGTGCTCTAAATGGCTCCACTTTCATCTTTGTCAGCCCCAAAAGGCGTCCTCTCCCGGGCTCGGACAATATTGCCAGCTACAAGCTAGTCCTATATAGCAGCACAGGACGGCCGTCTGCAATTATTCAGCAGAGGACGCGTTAGCAAACATCTGAATACATTAACACACAATATATTCTGTTGCGGTACTGCGTAACATGGCCGCTAGTGAAGACTGCTAAAGCTGTGGAGCCTAGCATATGAAAAATTTAATCACAGCATGCATAAGTACTTACTTGCTCATAATTGAATAGTATTTTGGAGCATGTGTAAATTTTATTTTGCTATTGGCACATACATATATGAGCGAGTATACATTAGTAATTTAGCGCATGGAGGATGCGGTCCCACGATAACTCACGTGTAGGTTAATAAAAACATCACGACACCTTTTTATTAGTTAATATACCTACTTAAATTATCATATGTCTAACGAAAAATACGTGAATTTTTGACCTATAAGGAATGAGGAAATTATGATTTTATTGTATGTATTGGGACTGCATGCGGCAATCCGGCACAGTGATCATAACTAACTAAATCTGTCTATCTATGTCTGTTAGACAGATTTTGATACAACCCCTGTATTCCAATCACATACATTATAAATTTGCATGTTTATCGCAACTGAGACAATTAACTCGTGACGATACGAAACCTGTAACGCTTTTTATCCTCTGGTTATCCCACAGATCATAAATATGATAAATAATAAATAAATATCCGACTACATCACATACATTGATCTGACTCCGAGGTAAGTAGCTTAAGCACTTGTGTTACGGATATCAGAATCAACAGTGGTATTACAAATGTATACTTAAATATTAGATATTAACACCCAGACACAGTATTCATCATACGAATGTTTGTCCTGGGTGGGAATCGAACCCACAACTCTTGGCGCATGGGGCAGGGCCACTACCGAATGCGCCATCGAGCCAGTCATCATACTCATAGAACTCGTTACCTGCACTTCAATCGTAGCGCAAGTTTCTAGTTTAAGTAGCGGCAATCTAATACCGCCCTCGTTGATGTATTCACGAGATACGATCGCAGATTGTCACGATAACGATCGAGATATGAGACGTTAATGTACAGGGCGTTTACTCCGGGACTAATACAATTTATACACGCATTATACAAGCTCGATAAATGAATTGTTTAAATCCCTGTTCGGATTGCTTTTAACTTGTTGCGGAATGTCGGATGAATTGCAATGTTTTACGGCACAGATCAGCTTATGTAAATAGCGGGTAAAGACTGGGGAATTGGCAGTAGTAAGCACTAGATACCATGATAATTGCGAATGGTGATTGCTCAGTTGATACGGTCGTCACTTAACCAGTGTAGATTACTGGTTTGAATTTTTAATTTAAAGATTAACCGCCTGGTTTAGTTAAGCTTGCAACCTCGTGTACTCGATAAATAAAAAAATAAGCACATACGGGTTTATTGTACAGCTCAATGTACACGATCACCTTAGATTATATGTATAAGGATTCGGAAAAAATTTCACTTGCGCGTTCTAATTGCGTACAGCGCCATCTATTGACAATGTTTAGCAACTAATCTTGCTTAGAAGCCATATATAGCGTTAAGAACCTAACTTTCCTCTGCATTCCGGCACCTGGGCCAAAAGATCTCGTGTTATACTGTGGGTCCTGTCAATCTAACTAAGAAAACATTTTTTTTAATAAACTGACGTTTTTTTAAATTAACGTCGGAGATACAATAAACTTTCGAAAGTAGGTTAACTTTCGCAATTTTAACGGGCGAAGAACGGGTCAAGAGTTATTTTAATTAATGGAGGAAAAATAATTGCAATTTCGTTCATACATGAACCTTCCTATTAATACATTTTTAAACTACATGCTTTAGTTATTTAAATTCTCAAAAATCGCAATGTTTCAGTAACACCCCTTATATTGCAAATATATAAGAGTAATAGTACATACATACTAGATTAGTCGCTTGCTTCCTTATCCACTACAAAAAATAAAATCATCTATTCTTATGTTTACTCTAGCTTCTGCCCACGGCGTTGCTCGTCATCTCTCGCTCGCTCATCGCTAAAACATAGCCTTACGTGTTATTCTAATGTATAAGCTAAACTATTGTAAAGTTTCATTAAAACAGTGCAGTACTTTTTGCATGAAGGAGTAACAAACATCCACACATCCAGCCATACAAACTTTCGCGTTTATAATATTAGTAATTTTACCTTAGGCGCACTCTCACTACATAACCAACGCTTCAAGTTATGATACAAACCATTCTCTCGAAATTTACATACGGCTGAATGAAGAAAATGCAAACAAGTATTTATCATAGAGCCTCACGATCCCATTAACGGTTGTGGTGAACTCGATGCATAAATATGAAAAAATAATTAGCATAACAGCCCGCGAAAGCGCTGCGTTGCGCGCGCATTGTGGCGCAGCCTGCCACTAGGGCTGGCAAAGGCGCACTAAAAACGTAAAGAACAAACAAACATAACATCACGCCCATAATCCCCGAGAGGGTAGTCAGAGTCAAAGGAGCAGCAGGCCGCTTTAACCACATTCAGCCAAAAATAAAACTGGGCTGGGTTAGATGGAAAATTGTAAAAAAAGTAGTGACTAGTGGCTAGCTCGTCGTCTACATAATCACATACCCAAAGTCCCATATACCATTAGTCGCCCTTTACGACAACACTGTTAGCACATTCTTTAAAAGTTCAACATGTGACAATGGGCTGGGTTAGATGGAAAATTGTAGAAAAGTGGCTAACTCGTCGCCTACACAATCTCAATCCCACAACCGCATTAAAGGATAAAGGATATATAATATCCTCCTTTACGTTTATTTAATTTATTAAAGTTTAGTTTATTAAATTTAATATGTAATATCCTCTTATCTTCTTCCCTTCACGCCTGCAATTTCCATAGGGGTAAGACGAGTTTAAGGAGTTTTAAGCTCCGTAAACCTCATTCAGCGGAAAATAAAATTGAGTTATGTATGTGAGATGGAAAAGTCGTGACAAGAGCGTGAATATTTGGATTATTAAAAAAATACTTAATAGCGAGGAGTAATATCATGAGCCTGCAACATTTAAATATCCTGTGCATATGGGACACACTCACGATCCAATTTGTCTGGTTCCATTGTTAAGAATTTATTTACAATCTAACTTTTTAAGTTAAATAATTTGGATATTTCTCCACTGACTTCACATTGGCTGAATTGGCATACATACATACATATACATAACATCACGCCCACGATCCCCGAAGGGGTAGGCAGAGCCGAAGGGGCAGCGAGCCCCTTCAACCACATTCAGCCAAAAATAAAGCCGGGCTGGGTCAGATGGACAATTGTGAAAAAGCAGTGACAAGCGGCTAACCTGTCGCCTACACAATCACACACCCAAAACCCGATATACCATTAGTCGCCTTTTACGACATGCTAGGCAAGAACCACAGTTGGCATATTCTTTTTAAGTCCCAGACCAACATGGGACAGTGGGCTGGGTTGGATGGAAAGCTGTGAAAAAGAAGTGACAAGTGGCTAGCTCGTCGCCTACTCAGTCACATACCCAAAAGCCCGTAAACCATTAGTCGCCTCTTACGACATGCTAGGCAAGAACCACAGTTGGCACATTCTTTTTTTTTGTCCCAGATCAACATGGGCCAAGTCCCAGACCAACATGGGACAGAATTGGCATTATCGCTTATTATATCTTCCTTTACATAATAAATATATTTTAATTCGATTAAAAAGTTATTGCAAGTGCCACAAGATATTTTAATTTCGATGACCCATTGCCTTCTAACCACATCGACTAACAACTACCTTTTCAACATCAGTCTCTAAAGAATCATCCTGGCGTGCAAGCTTTTTGTTAATAATTTGATCTGCCTGTTCAATACATATTCTGCCACTGAGTTGGTTCTGTGAATTAAATTAATGTCCAGATTTCTGCGTTAAATGTTCGCAGCCCTAGCCCCGCCGGCTATCAGTCACGACTGGCAACACTCGCTCGTTAACGGATCCTTATCCTCTGTAATGGCAACACTCCAACAGGTGAACTTGAGTGATTGTCCTGCCGATTTGTTGCGAGCTAATGCCTGACGGAGCCGAGTCCGATTAGCTGCTAATGTATCCGAGTATCCGAGTATCCGAAGCTAGTCGGGCCCGACGTTTATTTAATCGATTCGGTATTAGTGTGTGGCACGTTGAATTATGAGAGTCGCGGGCGCGTACATGGGCCCTTACTTATCCCGACTTCCGCGCTTCTCAGCTGTCATGTTCGTCAATGCTGGTCGTGATCGTTACGGATAAATGAATAACGCAGACAATGCTAGACAATTGGACGATGAATAGCCATAGTAGCGAACTAGGGCTTTCCCTGTGTCTCTCTGGCTCTGACTCTGAGCTATGGGACAACTAAAACTTAGCTTAATATAGAAAATCTAACAAGGTCTAACTTTTCTATACTAAGCACTTACATTAAAGCACATGCTGTGCACGTTTCAACCTAGCTCTAATATAGCGTAGCTTTTCAATCGTTGCGCCATCAACACTTTTCTTCAAAATCATCATGGTAACAACAATTAATGACTGACATACAATTTTTTTAAAGTGTTTGGTAAAAAAATTAAAATAAAGTTAACTTTGTGAAATTAACTATTATCTTCATGATCGTACTATGTGTATTTCAAAGATCATAAAATTTCTAAGACATTTAGTTTCTTTGTCATCGTTAGTAATTATATTTGACCTTTTTAGAGTTAACTTTGGAAAAAAAATATAACGAAAACTTCGTAACCGCGATGCAGAATTATTAAAATTTCATACCTTTAGCTCAACGACATCTATTAACAATTGCAATAACTATCACGTCCTGTTTTCAAGCAAAAGATAGGTGTCGCCACTGTATGTTACACTTACAACTACGGCACTGTCAAGCATTTATTACAATTTACTTATCTAATCTCTATCTCCCTAATGGGAAACAAGTCTTAACTAGATGCGTCACAATGAAATCAGCAATATTTATATCTTAATTTAGAAAGAATGCAGTGGGCATTCGTCGGAAAACCTCCGTTTTGTAATCATGGCAGTTAGTCGCGGATAAATAACTTTTGATCTTGTCCACTCCACAGATTAACATAATAAACTCCGCTGAGTTACATACTCGTGTCCGGGAAGCTACCGCTCAACTGATGGAATTACGTGCAATTTAAGATATGGACATTACCTACTTACATCACCTTACATACGAAGTAATCCTAAAATGTTTTATGGTCATTTATTATAATGATTTCGATCTGCAGGACACTAAGAAGTGTCAAAATTATGAAATGAAGAAATTTTTTATTTTAAGACGATTAAGACGATTTTTGATAACCGTTTGGTCTGGAAATCAAATGTTTGCTGTATTATGAGCCAAATGACAACTTCCGAGCTTTCAAACCTTAGCCATTTTCGTTTTAGTCTTACATCCCGTTCCTAATCGAGTTCCATTTAAACAATTATTGTTACCTATCTAGTACATTTAGCGTCTGCCGTGTCACATACCTAATTCCAATTCTATTTTATAATTACATAAGATGCCTGCCAGTGTTTTTCCATACCCATATTTAGAAGTTTTAAATCTGCATGTAGGTGCCCGAGTCGAACCAGGAGCCCTCGTTTTTAAGGCGGCTGTTTGTGGCATATAAAAACTAGGTTTCACAAACCTCTAGAACTCCCTCCGTTCGTTTATGCAATCAAACGTCATCTACAAAACATAAGATCATCCACTACGTCTGGAATATCAACGAGGGAAGCAATAATTGGTCGAGCCCATTCAATAGTTTCGCGCCATTCATCACGGTGATGAATTCGAACGGAAAGAGATGCGCAGCCGCAGGTTATGGTACAGGTGCGAGATGGCATCCGCTCACGTTTTTCCCAACCATATTACGCAATTTAATCAAGGAACGTGAGGAATCTCTGATCGCACTTTTATATAAATGCGACACGCCAGCAACCCTCAAAAGAATAGGGAGAATACAAGGAGCAATAAAGCTAACCACACAGTTAGCATTTAGCTTAAAAATAAAGTGGAGTTAGTTAGTTGGAAAACTGTTATAAGAATCAATCACAATTTCAGCACCCAATCTTTAATTGCCTTTTGCTACATGCTAGAAGGACCAAGAGGTCCCGGGTACAAATCTTGTGTCGGATCAAAAATTTGTGGCTGGTTATTTCTATGTTGAAATTACTCAGTAACAGTCCGGATTCAGGAAGTTGGCGGTATAACCACCCCCGTGCCTCGGAAAGCACGTTAAGCCGTTGGTCCTACACCTGACCTCTCTCCGGTCATGTCGAATTGCCGTCACACTGGACTATGAGAGTAAAGGAATAGAGAGTGCACTTGTGTAAGTTAGCGCACACACTTGTGCACTATAATATCTACTGCGCAGATAGCTAATCCTCGTTGAGATTGGCCGCCGTGACCGATATCGGTTAGGAGGACATTAAAGTCCAATATTCGATCATCACCATCTTGCCTCTCTTTAACATCACCTGAGTTAGCTATACTGTGGCATAACCCTCCCTTTTCCTCTGCCGCCGGGTAAAAACATCGCGATATCCCATTCAAGTCAATCGCTTATCATAAAATTAATGATCCGTCCAGAGCGGTTTATGCTGCACATAAATGTTTACTGAAATCATAAATATTGGAATGCTTGCTAACTTTTTCGACCTCTTTGGTTTTCCATGGTTTTCTTTAAAGGTTTTTTTTTTGTTTTGGAGATTATAACTTCCATAAAAAAAACATGCTGTATATAAAATCTCTTTATTATTTTTTCCCAAAATCATTAATTTTTGTCTTATCTCTCTGGACCCTCGTAGTGCAATTCAAACCTTTAACTAAATAAATAATTAATAAATAAATTCTCCCGACTGACACACCAATTCCCTAGTTCCAAGCTAAGCTATAAGCTTGTCCTATGGACACTAAGTAAACGGATAGACATACTTAAATACGCTTATAAACAACCATGACTCGAGTACAAATGTCCATGTTCATCACACGAAACGTTTGCCCCTAGCAGGATTCGAAACCGCGATCCTCGGTTTCGTGGCCAGAGTCTTCGACACACGGGCCTGTCAAACTATATATTTGCAGCAATTCATTTATTCATCTTCCAAGTACGATCTGCGTGGGTGTTTGGAATAGTTTCTCGGAATATCTCCTACCGACTAAGTCAGTAATCATCATTCTTCGGGCGCAGTTAAAGTTTTGGGCTGTAGACATGAGGCAATGGCCCAGCTATACCCTCAAAATCCCACAGCGTTTCTGCCGTAGCCAAATCTACCTTTTAAAAGGCTGTGAGAGTACACAATGTCCTTTATCATCAACACTAGTAGCCAGATGATCCGAGCCTGCCTATCGAGATGTACGCGCTCGTCAGCCGCGCAATGCGTTCAGCACGCTTCGAGCGCGCCGCGCTGCACAGATCATGTGACGCGATAACCGCGCTCAGACACGGCTGTGCGCTACAACGGCCGGCTTACGCATGTATTCGTACTCTAAAATTCCGATAATGGAGACAGATGATCGGTTAAGAACGAGATTTGCTTTCGTCATTCTCCCCCCAGTGATATACACACTAAACCGTTCGACCCTTCTGAATTTCCTTAACCAACGTAGTGATGGTAATGGCAGATACAAAAAAATCCCACAAAACCCCACAACTACCATGCATTGCCATAGCCAAATCTCCCTTTTTAAGGCTATAAAAGCACAGGACATTGTTTTATCATCAATACTGGTAGCCAAATGACCCGAGCCTGCCTATCGAGATGTACGCGCGCGATGCGACGCGTTAATCGCGCAATGCGTCCAGCACGCTCCGAGCGTTTCGCGCTGCACAGATCATGTGACGCGATAACCGCGCTCAGACGCGGCCTGCGCTCTGACGGCTGGCTCACGCAATATTTGTACTCTGTATGACTGGTTCGCATTGTTTCTGTTAGGAGGAGGGTTTTACTAAGGCTAGTTGTTTCCAACGTGGGGGTCGCAAAGCCTACTAAGCTGGGTTAATTAACAATAATAACAACGTAATTTGTCTGCTTTATTCTCCGGCCCTTACGAAATTATTATTTTATGATTGGAGGGCCACGCTGAAGTCAAGCACTGCTAATACAATAACATGGATTTCTGGTACCGATCTAATAAAATACCACCCTTTCTATAATAAACTCTCCGGACTAACACACCAATTCCCTAGTTCAAAACTAAGCTATAAGATTGTCCTATGGATACTAGGTGAACGGATAGATATACTTAAATAATAAAAATCTCCCCCGAACCTACTTTAACCAAGACGGTCATCTCCATGTGGAATGTAACAATCATCATCATCTATGCTTTATAATAATAAAGCTAAAGAATTTCTTTGTTTGCTTGTGCGCGCTTTTCTCAGGAACTACTAGTCCGATATAAAAAAATATTTCAGTGTTAGTTAGCCTATTCATCAGGGAAGGCTATAGGATATAATATAACATCAACCATACACGCGGGTGAAACCGCGGGCACAGCTAGTTACCTTATATGAAGACACTGCTTAAATCAGGCCTCTGGGCCAACGGAACCTCTTAAATACCTTTCCGAACAATGGTGGAATCTTGCTTTAGAACTTGACAAATGCGGTTCACGTCAGGGCAACTTGTTTAAACAAATCAGTTTAACCTGTCTATCTTATTGAATCACCATTAGTCTGTCTTTTGTAAAAGAAGAAACAATTTTTTCTCTTAGTAAACTTTTTTAACATGTTACTAAATGAATACTTTTGTTTATTAATCTTCATTTTGTTGACTAAATATACAGAGAAAAAAGTTAAGACTAGTAGGTAAAAATTGGCCTCACATCAAGATTTTAAAATTAAAGTTAAGTTTTAACTGCATAAAAATACTAACGTAATATTTTAAATTAAATTTACTTAAAAATTCGCTCCGGGGTTTTGCCCAAGTATGCAATTATATTAAGTATTTGTTATTGCTTCGAATGTGGTCGCTAGTGGTGCTAGTTGTAATTTCGACAATACAAGTGCTTAAGTTATTTGATGGTCAGATCTATTAATGCAATTAATTTTCCAGATAAATAAATTTTCCAGACTGACACAATTCCTTAGTTCCAAACTAAGCCTATGCTTGTGCTGTGGATACTAGGTGAACGGATAGACATACTTAAACGTTTATAAACATCCATGACTTGAGAACAAATGTCCGTGTTCATCACACGAAACATTAGCCCCTAGCGGGATTGGAACCCCTTGTTTCCTGGCCAGGGTCTTTGACCACTCGACCAACGGGCCAGTCTAATAAAGTCCAATATTTATATTTATCTTGATTTAAATTGTAATTGTACTAACATCACACATAATGATTACACAAACATGAAAATTTTAAAAACAAACTACGGCATTGACTATTTTAATTACTAGTTAATTCTCACATACTACAAACACTATTGACTCATACTGTTCCTTACAAAGAAACTTACCTCGACTCCAGACACTTGTATCCACCCGACCGGAATACCAATTTGGCATTAATCACATCTTCATCTTTTCCTCCACATTTTTTCTCAACAGTTTTTGCCTCCAAACGACTATTGTTTCCTAAGGTTCTCGAGGATGGCAAATCGCAAGCGACATTTCTGCGCCCGAGTGGATCTAAGCGTGCAACGATATATCGAAAATAGGCTATTATTATCGATAATTACCGAATTGATGAAACAATCGATTATTTTTATTATAAAAATCAAATCGATAGACTATTATTAAATAGGTATTAAAACTAAGTTTAGATTTTTTAATATAAATAAACGGAAAATCTGAAAATATTTTCATAATCTTAGTACTATACAATTTTATTTGTCTGTCTGTAATAATAGGTACTATGAAACATCTTCCATAAAAGCTAGTGATAAAGTGATACGTGCAATAAAGATATAATTATATATATTTTATCACACCACTTTCTGTTTATCTATAATGACTGATTTTATACTTAAGTCGTTAATACCCCTAAATTGAAATTTACTAATATCATGTGAAATAACAAAAAAAATTCGGTAATACACGTCTAAACGCCAATACAGCAGGTATCGATATACAGCTAGTGGAACATGCATTGATATAATTATCGATATTAAGGACACGTTGCATCACTAAGTGTAACACGTAATTGGCGAGAGCGGTAATGCATCACGTCGTTAAATCGTTAAATTAATGGACGGTGATTGGATGTGCCCGCGAAAAAATAAGTTAATTGACATCCAGGCTTGGTCCACACCGGATTTCTCATCGTCTCTTGCAATCACATTTATGTCATTTTTAACGATTTCAATCTTTTTTTTCTAATTACGGTGCACTTTTTTCACAATTTACTAGCTGACAAGAAAAAGTGGCGCCAATTGCTACATTCAAGATGTCATATCATTTTTTTGCTGTGAATAGCATCTTTCTTGTCAGTTATCATTTCTCAGATATATGGGTTGTTATTGAAAATGTTTTTTTTAATATCACAACAACAAAAAGAAAAAATAACCTTTGTCTGAATTTTTTAAACTAATATTATAACACATACTATAATAAACTAATAAACTGATATTATTGCCATTAAAACAATTCAACAACTATACTAGTTTATCTACGCTTAAGATTTCTATTTTTGTCTTTTCATAGTTAATAAATGTTTCATTATTATTTTTGGAGCAATTTTTTTTAATTCCAACAATTATAAATCATTACCTATATTGTTGACTAGCTGTGCCAGCTGTGTCATCCGCGTTTATGGTTAATATTATAAAGACTATTTCCGTCATACATGATTTCTATGTTACTTTAACCATTAAGGTTGCACACGCGACGGAAGCTTAAAAAATGGAGTAACTTCTCCCGTTTTCCCAACATTTCCCTTCACTACTCTGCTCCTATTGATTGTAGCGTGATGAAAATTATACTATAACCTGCCCAGGAGTATGAAAAATAATTGTACCAAGTTTCGTTAAAATCCGTCGAGTAGTTTTTGTTTCTATAAGGAACATACAGACAGACAGACAAAAATTTTACTGATTGCATTTTTGGCATCAGTATCGATCACTAATCACCCCCTGATAGGTATTTTGAAAATATATTTCATGTACAGAATTGACCTCTCTACAGATTTATTTTAAGTATAGATATGCATGTTATACATACAAATCATACATTGACTGGCTCAATGGCGCATTTGGTAGTGACCCTGCCCTATGCGCCAAGAGTTATGGGTTCGATCCCCATCCAGTACAAACATTCGTGTGACCAATACTTGTGTTTATTCTGTGTCTGGGTGTTAATATCTAATATTTAAGCATATATTTGTAATACCACTGTTGAATCTGATATCCGTAACACATGTGCTTAAGCTACTTAGCTCGGAGTCAGATCAATGAATGTGACGTTGTGGGATATTTACAATTTATTATTATTATTCTATACACTTTACTAACCAACACACTTTAATGACGAAATAAACATATGTATTTTTTTTTTCTTTGTAAGGTCTGTAAAGGCTTATGCAGAAATATCATTCAAGCTCTTTATTTATCACCTTTAGAACTCCACACATTTCTCGTTACACTAGACTCAAACTTAAACACACACAAAGAATCCGACCCAGTCACGCCTCAGGATTTACCACGCCATAATCCCGCCATATCAAAATAAAGTTCGCCGTTGAACACTTCGGTATTTACAACCTACTGCACCATACTTATGTCAAAGCAAACACTATAATTTAATATGGAACGACACTATAAACCGCCTATGCCTTTGATATGCAAACTTCGCGAATGTTTACTTAACTATTATTTACGTAACTGTCTCCCAGCTTACGCTCGTTTTGTATTTTATAAACCTTGAAAATTACACTGGCTAAGTGAAATTGTAGTAATTCCCTAAGCTATAAAGTAAAGTGTATTGCCTCTTAATGTGCCAGTGTTTTCAAACATTGATATCATCATTGTAGTGATAGGTGTTTTAAATGACCCCGCTATGTATGCAAATGGACGCTTGTAAATGTAAACTATGCTACGGCTAACTGATTTGATGCGGAACTTAAGAGAGCATTTACATAAAAGTCAATCCATAAGACGAAGTGTAAGCGAGTGTAAAATTAGACTATTTTTCTAACAATCTTCAGTCATTTGCAAATTTTGCCACATAATATAACTATAAATCCATCCAACCCAGCCCACTGTCCCGTGTTGGTCAGGGACTTAAAAAGAATATGCCAACTGTGGTTCTTGCCTAGCATGTCGTAAAAGGCGACTAATGGTATATCGGGTTTTGGGTGTGTGATTGTGTAGGCGACAGGTTAGCCGCTTGTTTAAAATTATGAAAAAGTAATGGCAAATGTCTCTACTTTCAACTAACTCGCTGACACCTCGTCTACACAATCACAAACCTATGGCCCAATATACCTACCATTATTCACCTTTTACGACACGGTAAACAAGGAACACAGTACATACTATAAGATTGAAGACTTCCTAAATGTTAAGCATATACATATGTTTAACTTCATAATGAGGTGTTCACCTGCAGTGTTGTTACCTAGTAAGTGTAGATTATTAAGTACGAAATTGTAAATTTTGCCATTTAAAAGAGTAACTATCGAGTTTCATGCCGGTTTCTTCTCGATAGAGTCTACCTTCCGAACCGGTAGTGATTTTTTCTTTTCTGTTTAAATTGACTATTTATAAGTGCTTTTTTGAAGCCTATACTTATAAATAAAGAGATTTTGAATTTGAATTTGAATTATTTTTGAGTCCCAGACCAACATGGGATAGTTATTAACAGTTATTAGTTAGTTAAAATGTTCAAATATCAAAGCACCATGACAGCAAACATTACTTACTACTTGCGCGAAGTTAAGTTAATAGGTGCCTAGTACTAACTAGGCACCCTACTAAGGTACATAGTTGAAAACGTCTCATCAGTAAATTTTTTGTGTCTCACGTGAGCTAAAAGTACACATCCAAATACTACACACAAAAAAAACAAATGCAGAGCAACAAGTTGCACACTCGTGCGTGATAATGACAGGACAGATCAGTCAGATATAAATCTCGTTGATCCGACGTCTGATTATGCGGATTTGTCACGCGAGACGCGGCCGAAACGACGAGAATGCGTGCGAAGTCGCACGATGGATGCTAAATGCGATAATTTATTGTACCTGCGACATTGAAGGTCAGTGAACTTTGATGTTATAGTTCCCAAAAAATATATACTTTGTACACACACACGTATTTTTAAGCTGCAGTGTTTAAAGCCACTGGATTATTGTGATATTATTTTATAAATTCAAGTCGACAATAGTTAATTTAATTCTATTAAGTGCCTACATAAATATAAGTAAATAAGTTAATGATATCAACAAGTTCATGATAGATTACGTGATTTTTTTAAATACCTACTTAAGTATATTGCTGCACCCTATCAGGGTCCATGTAACTGCATTTCAAATGTATTGTTGTGTGCAATTATGAATAAAAAAATATATACGTAGGTTAAAATTTTGCCGTTCACTTCA
The DNA here is from genome assembly GCA_951394215.1 of Glyphodes perspectalis. Classification (NCBI taxonomy): domain Eukaryota; kingdom Metazoa; phylum Arthropoda; class Insecta; order Lepidoptera; family Crambidae; genus Glyphodes; species Glyphodes perspectalis. The sequence goes on along the minus strand of OX596207.1, from coordinate 14,201,223 downwards.
AGGCACAAAGAAGTCGACTATACCTTCATTTCGGTTACCAGTCTGGTATTAGACAATAATAAACGTTACAAAACTATTGTGATAAGACATAATTGCATTATCGACCTAAGCACCTCTCGAATATACATCCGATTGAACTTCAGGCTTGCTTCAATTCAATCATATTCAGATTCCTATTCGTTGAAAATATGTCAAATCTAACAGCCCTACGTTTCTTTCGAAATTCTAAAAAGTCGACGAGAATGTTCTTTGATTTTTTTTTATAAAGAATACTTACACCAGCTTCTAAGCCTTCTAAATTAATATGGCTGTATCATCCTCCATCCATCATATTATGTGAGTATGTTGTCGTATGTTGTCAGACGGACAGCAGATGACGGCAGCTGTCGCGATTTTACTGTTCACCGCGACTTTGTCGCACAAAAAAGTCGTAAGAGTGTCGTCCAGCTGCCGGACGTCGCGCGCAGGCGCATGCCCCGGGCAGGCATCTTCCCTATTTCCTGAATGTAACACACCGGTGTTCTTATAATCTTTATCAATTTCCTGATCAGATGAATGGGTTTCTATTTGCACAGTTTAAAAACTGTAGGATGTGATTCTATATCGCGTGACTGTTCTTAGAATAAAAAGCATCTTACATCGCTTTAATAAATTAAAACACCTATTTTTCTTGTTGGGTAATGGAAATACTAACTGATTTAAATGATGATCAACATTCTTTATGGCAATATAGGTGAATAATAATTTAAATTTGTATCATCCATTTTACAGACGCTACTATATAAATGATTAAAAAAAATTCAAATAATTAATATAAAATTTTACTTAACTAATCGAATATAATATAATAAAACTAATTTTATTATATTATATTCGATTAGTTAAGTAAAATGTTATATATAAAATATTAAGTAAAATGTTATATATAAAATATTGGGTCTAATTTTACACTACGATCTATTAATAAAACCAGTTACTTTTTTAAATCTCGCTTTTTAGAAAAAGTATCTATTTTTAAAATGCTGCGATTCCAACTGACTTACATTGTAAGGACTCACAAAAAGAGGTGTTAATTAAAACATTACGAGCCCAACAAAAACTCAAGGTTTACCGTAAATTGAACCATTAACATCCAATTGATCATCTCGCGGAGAGACGCGATGTTCTTAAAAGGGCTTAAATAAACATTAGGGCTACCAATCGTGTACCGGGCTTACTGAATTACGCTAACAGCCCCAATTAAGGGCATAAGTACTCTAATTTATTAGTATTGCTAGGAGACAAGGTCGTTTGGATAATTGTTCGTTTTTTCCGCGTCTAGTTAGAGCCGAGTACGTGCCTGGCATGAGTTTCAAGTTGGCTGGCCCGCAAAAAGTGTGACGGACAGTCGCGCCGCGGATGCCGCGAGGATCGATGATATGGCCGCTCGGTAGTGGTGCAACGATATGTGTTCGAGTATCGATAACGAATTCGACATAAGTAACGTTAAAAGTATGGAGGGACATTCATAAATCTGACTTTAACTGTAACAGTACAAATTTCCGTAACGTTATCATCACTAGTACTAGATACTAATACTATCAGAGCAAAGACTAAAAAATTTTATATTATACATATTTTTTATTTTTTATTTTTACTTTTCGTCCGTTCCAAGTTATTTTCAAATTCTTTCTATGCCTCTCTAAACGTGCATGATGTACTAAATTTCTTCATGATCAGTTGAATATATAAGACTTGAGTATATATATAAATATAAACAAGCAAGCTGATTTTCCCGTTTGTTTAATAATAATTAGTGTATCTAGCTGAGTTTACATTAAAGTTTTGTTACACCGATAGTCAATTGCCCCACAATCACAACACTGCCCGGTCCGAAGTACCCGCTTAAGTTATGAGTGCGAAAAGTCTCCCTGTTTTTCTTAAGATTGTAAATTGATTTCGGTTGCGTGCAAAAGCTTTAAAAGTAACGTAGTAACGTACTGAATGTCTTTAATCTTGCCGAGTTGGGAAACAATCCGGTGGGCATTAGCCCAGATCAATTATACAGCTGTTTTATGTCAATCCGCCATTTTGAAACGTTTCACTGAAACTAGAGTTGGGAGTGACAGAGGTAGGTACTTATTAAAGCTTTCGGTTTCAAACTAACGAAATTGTTTAAGATTGCAACATGTTGAATTAACAAATCACGTTTAGTTTTGTAAAACGATTTAGGTGAATTTAGAAAACCATAATGATTTCGTACGTAAATAAAAACGATTTTAAGATTAACCGTTTCGAAAATGTTATAAAGAGCGTAAATTTTTATTATGCCACGGTCGCACGAACCTCTTCACAGAAAAATTGCAAACCTGCCTGCAGTCACCATAGCCTATGGACATTAGCAACATCTGATCAGAGGCATCGCGAGTGGATGCGGACCAGTGGCAGCAGCTTTCTGAATGTGGTCGCGGGCCGTATGGACAGTCCATTCATAGGACACTGGATGAGTTTACGCGCACAATTATTATTTTCCCACAATTATTATTTTCCGGCAGAAAATGAGAACAAATACTTTTTTTCTTTTAATTTTTGCTGGATACTGTTTTTAAGTATTTAATGTTATAATTTTAATCAAACAGAGGACTGTACAATAATTGTCTCAATAAATAAATGAATTATTATTATTATAGTCGAGGTTTAACTGAACAAAAAAACCAATCAGTACAGGCAACTATTATGTCGATCTCCGTGTGAAAGCGATACTTCACCGATGCGAACTAGCCTATTCATGCTGTAATAAGTATTTGAAAGAATTAATTGTCTTCGCAATTCGAGGTCCTTCTTAAGACAAGAAAAATGGTTGTCTTCTAAAATACGTAGTTCCGTCTGAGTCATGCTTTTGGTCCTTATGTCGAAATTTTTTAATCCTTATAGGGTCTATGGTATGCATGTCTTTGGTTTCATACGATCATTGTCAATGGTATTTTTGCCATAAACAGCGGAATCTAACAACTGCGACTAAACATGAAATTTTTACCATCATTTTCATCTAGAATTGCAAACAGACCGTCGAGAATCATTGTTGACACTAAAAGGCCCTGAAGAGTTAAGATTAAATCCACTATCGGTTGCTTAATTAAAAAACTTTTTAATGGGTAAAGTCTTAAATCATACTTATTTTTAACTGATAATTTGTGGTCAACGTTCAATTTGGAAAATTGCTATAAATCAGTCAGTCTCGAATATATCAGGTAAATAACGTATATTACCTACTTAACACAATCATCTTTTAAGTAGACCATCGATGCCGTTTATGATTTAAAGCTTTTTGCAACATTTATTTTAACAATATAACACTCCTATACTTTCATGACTCCTTATCATAATTTCGATATTTACGATATCACGAAGCACCTTACGACGGGAATTGAATTGGAAATTTCGCAATCGTTCGAAAACCCTTCGGCAATATCGCAATAACTACCAGAACTCAACCCTAAAATGGACAGATATGACAATTCCGACCCCTCCTCGTTATATCACAATGCGCTCCGAGTCAGGACATGCGCATGATAGATTTCTGCGCGTGCGCAGATATGGGCAGCACAGACAATCATACTAACCAGGGCTGGCAGGCGATGTTGATGAGAAACTAAGTGAAAATATTAACTGGGCTGTACCTAATGAAACACGTAGTATTGCTACAGTGCAAAGTATTGATCAAATTATTTAATACCATATCATATGTTTTTATGTTTATTTTTAAACCATACAGCACCGCTTAGGCACTTTTCCTTTTACGACCATTTAAGCGTAAGGAAAACAATCATTTTCAAGATTATATTTTACCAATTTTATGTCGTTATTGGTATACTTACTGTGCCAAACTAGTACCTGGTTTCAATAGCACTAAAGTTCCCCATTCCCATCTACCAAGTCCAAACTTCGCCACCCCTGACTGCATATCGGCCGGTTAGCTAATGAATCGGTCTATTATCGACATATCGGATCAATTAAGCCCGTTCGGATACCGATAAATCACGGGCCGACACGACTCTGATGCCACTCGGGCCTGATAAAGACGCGTGCAATGCGCATGCCTGCGCAAAGGGCAGACTCTGACGTGGACACTGGCTAGCGAAAGATGTTAATGAACTTTAGTACTTCCGTATAGTTCGACAATGATAGCACACACATACAACAGTTCAATATTTTAAAATACATAAATGAGAATAGCGATGATAGTAAGTGTTTTTATCAAACTATATACGTATCTGTTTGTTCTGTTTTCACACCTAACACTTAGCGATAAATATGTTTGGATATGTTAAAAATGACAATCTTAGGAAAGAATAAACATAGGCATTTAGGTACATACATACATACATAACATCGCGTCCATAATCTCCGAAGGGGTAGCCAGAGTCAAAGGGGCAGAAGGCTCCTTTAATCACATTCAGCCAAAAATAAAACTGGGCTGAAAACTGAAAAAATAAAATTGTGAAAAGTAGTGACAAGTGGCTAGTTTGTCGCCTACACAACCACATACCCACAACCCCATAAACCATTAGTCACCTTTTACGACATGCTAGGCAAGAACCACAGTTAGCACATTATTTTTAAGTCCCAGATCAAAATTGGACAGCATAATTAATAGATTTTTAGTATTGCCGATTTTTACATACCTAAGTATGTCACAACCAGTGCCTAAACTGACTTAAAATACTATAGTTAATAAATAAGTTTTAATTAACTTTATGGTGGCAGTCAATTCGATTGTGAAACATTGACCAACATACATTTAGCAAAGAGGTTTGTTTACCGTTAGCAAAAAAGCAAAAATTCTCTTAACACCGATCGATATTCCCGAATATGTTAAGTATCACCAAAATAAATCAATACGATGTGTTCGAACCAAACTTATTTATGGTCGTTGCGTTATATATTTAAAAGTGCTTCAAGATATTTAAAAAAAAGACCAAGGTGAACCGTTTTCTTCTTGGTCGTATAACTATATACTCCAATCCACAGTCGCTAATTTATCCTCCTTATAGAGTTGTCGTAGATGCAAGCGTTTTACTAAGCTCTGAATATCCTCAATTCACACTAAACGAATACCTGAATGAATTTGACCCTAAGCAGGACTTAATATACCTGCAAAACGGAAACGAATGCAGGTTGTTGAATAAATGCATTATCAATGAAGCGATGGTCGCCAGCACACATTAACTTACGGACTCATGAAAGCTAGTGAACCGCTTATCGGGAAATTATAAACACTATGGAAACGCTCAGATACCGCCAGTATTATAATCAGTGCACATATAAACACAAGACTGCTCATTGCGCCAGCTAACAAGTGGCAACATCCTATTTCAACATTTATAATTGCAAGAATATCATGCCCTATGCATTTTTTCTCAGCCGCATTTGCCATTGGCGCCACGCGCACGTTCACACCACAGGCTCCGCGCCGATCGCACGCAAAAACCAACACCATTTACGTGTATCGGAACGTCTGTTGGTGCCCCCCTACTCACTTCGCACCAATCACAGTAATCTATTCGAAATTAGAACTTCACGCGCTTCACAATCAGCCGCTGCGGTTGCGCGCGAAACGCCGCCATATTTCTTTTTTGCCGGTTACGCCACGTCGTTAGCGAAATAATATTTCAAAGCTCAATTACACCATCCGTCAAGTCGATCTTCCGGAGCAGCAATTTTGTCATTCAAAATCGTTGGAACCGGCCTTTGGCCAGGTATGGGATTAATTAATGGCCCGCCGGTTGCGTGCGGCCATAACGCGATGTAAACTACAGTTGCCTTGTCCGACATGGATAAGAAAAACGTTTGAAGCGCGTGTGTTGGTCGTGACTACATCAGTCAAATCTGCGCTCGATATGCAGGAGATAGCATTCGTTACGGAACGCGTGCGACTCTCATACATATTGTAAGCAACCGGGCCGCGGCACAGTAGGGATTATTGCCGATATTAATCTTAACCCTCTCGTGTCTTCCTCCATTCAGTTACAAGTAATGTCTGCATACGGGATTTTAGAACGTTTATTTATTATGACGTAAAACAGTTGCTGGAGACCATGAGATAACGTCTCAGATAGCTATAATGTTGTATGTCGGTATGATAGCTGTGTTTGTAGGGCACAAACACAGCTTGTAGTTATTTTTATGATTATCGGCTATCTAGGGTTTGCTTTGATCAAGTCCTGCTTCTTAGAAACAATGAGATAAACAGGTGCGAGTCTTCAAGAAATTATGGGTTTCCTCGAGATAAGTTGACAATGTTGGTGTGTTGTTCCAGCATAAAAGGTGTTCCAGTATTTTAATTAACTTAATAATCTTCGGTAGCAAAGCTCAGTCGATTATTTTATTAGTACCCCCCAATATTCTAGTCGCATGTAGCTACAATTTCACCATAAAATGTTAATTTCAAAAAAATTTAAACTCAACAGGTTCAAATCAACTAATATCTTGTTATATTTTAAGTTTATTACAAGTAAAGCTTATAAATGCGTGTAAAAAATTTCCTCATGGGACTAATAGATCGCTCGAACGTTCTACAAGGTTAACCTGGCGTATCCTACGCGGTCAACTCTCGCCTCAACCTGTAGAATTCCGGGATAATTCTAAACAGCTCGAGATGCCAAGGAGAGCCCACGGGACAGTTGAGTCATTGTTTGTGTTGCGCGAGTCCGTTAGCAGTAAACGTCGCGGCTGACGAATGGGCCTCTTGTACCCGTCGCGTTCCACGTTTAAACGATATAAATAAACTAATGGGATATATGAATAGAAAAACGTGATTTGTATACTCCAGGGAATATTTGGAATGCAACAGATAATTGTAGCATGCGCCGCCTAAGAACCAAGAGGTCGCGGGTTCAAATTCCGGGTCGAGCCAAAAAATTGAGGCTGAGTATTTCAATATTGAAATTGCTCAGTAACAGCCCGGAGTCAGGAAGTTAGCGGTTTAATCACCCCGTGCCTCGGAAAGCACGTTAAGCCGTTGGTCCTGCGCCTGACCTCTCTCGGGTCATGTCGAATTGTCGTCTCACCGGACTAGGAGAGTGAGGGAATGAAGAGTGCACCTGCGATTGCGCACACACTTGTGCACCAAGTATTATATCTCCTGCGCAGTTGGCTAATCCTCGTTGAGATTGGCCGCCGAGACCGCTATCGGTTAGGAGGACATTATATTATATTTTCCTTTCAAAGATTTGATATTTTAGAGCCCTCGAGAAGTCGAATTATTCTATCGATACATTTTATTAAAGGAATGGTTGGCAAGGGAATACTGGACCTAAAGTTAAAATCTCCAAGGTATATATATTCGCTATGAGATAATAAAAATGAAAAAAACATCCAGAGATAAATTTGGCATTTAATAAAATTTACATATATTTATTTCATTGCCTAAATTGATCTAAAAAAAACAACAGCAATGTTTCACTATTAGGTAAACGGTTATTAGTAAAAGTGCTCTCTGCTTTATTCTAGAACTACAGACTGAAATGAAAATCGCAAAATTAAATGCAATATTTTTTGCCCACCCAATAAATGATGAGCTCCGAACTGCATGCAGAATAACTCTTGAGCGATATAATTTAAATAGAAATGACTGTTCGCCGTTCATCGGTACAAAGATGATTGAGTCTCGGACTAGTGTCAAATGACAGTTGACAGAACCAGTTAGGTGAGAGGTCGTAATTCATGCTATAAACAGATGAAGGGGATTCCGTGATCCTTCCCCGACCAACAGCCCTAAACATGTCATAAGCGGTAAGCATCGTGCCCTTATTAGAATTGAAATTGGTCAAGTGCGAGTAGGGAATCGCACAAGAAAGTCTCCGCATCTTAAATATTTCTATTGCGTTTACATATGTACATCACTTATATATTTTAGAAAGACTGTACGAAAATACTTATGAATGTAGAAGAAGCGAAAGGTGTATGTCAGGATCGTAGAATATGGAAGTACGTAAGTACATCACGCCCGAAATCCCCACAGGAGTAGACAGAATCCAAGGAGCGATAAACTCCTTACACCACATTTAGGCCATATAATAATAAATAAATAATATTATAATAAATTGGAGATGCGTTTAGATACTCTATAGTAGGGAGAAAACGACATTTGATCATTTTTAACACGCTATAATTGACTTTACCTGTATTCGATAGATGTTTTACGTACACAGGATGGATGGAACTAAATCTTTGTAAATAGCTATAATACAGGACTAACTAAGAAGATTTTTTTTGAAATGATAATAGAACCAGGAGGAGTAAAGAAGAAATTGATCTTAGGTACAGGTACATGTCAAATTTTAAATAATATCTCAATCACACAAAAAAGCTGATGTAGTCTGTTACTTAATCGTCAAGTCAAATGATCACATATCTACATATTAATCTGAATGAAAGTATCTACAGTAGTATGTCAACAAGACACTAAATGGTCTCTTAAGGATTCCGTTTGTCATCAGCCATACGGACTCCAAGAACTCCCACACCCAATTAGGAAATGATACTTCCATAAGAAACGAAAGCAATACTGAATATTCAATCACTTGATTACGTCTCCATTATACAATCTCGCGTAAGGCAGGCACTAAAGTGCTTAACAAACTCCCTACGAACGGGTTGATAAAGAAATTATATCGTAAAATGTTAATAAGTAATTGTATTAGCATCCAATGTCGATTCATTTAAATTCAAACACAGCGCGGATGACGCGCCGATTGTGATGTGAACTGGTTTGTGGGATAGCTCGGTGCTGATATTACTCGCAGTCGCCGATCGCGAAGGATAAACAAACATGGTATGTTGGCGTTTCTCCAACATCTTATTGCGACAGTGTGTCAAAGACTTATTCTTATTTATACATAGAATAATCCTAACTACCCTAACCCTAAAAAAAGTTTAGTTTTTTTATATATAACTTCGCACGTTACAATATAGGTAGTTGATATATATAATGTTTGCAGTCACAGTCGCAATATAATTGAGGTGGATGTACGTACAACATTTCCTTATTATTTTTTTATTTTAGGCAATTGAAAATGATAAAAAAATTGTAACAAGTGGCTAGCTCGTCGCCTAACACAATCACATACCCAAAACCTGATATATTAGTAACCCAGTCGGCACATTCTTTTTAAGTCCCAGATCAACATGGGAATTGGAAACATGGGAAATAATGGAAAAAAGATTTTTGCTTTATCCACAAGACAGACAGTACCCACAATAATGCGACATGTATTATCGTAAGATAAAGAGATTTATCTATTTATCTCACCATTTTATTTCTGTACAGCGTAGGTATGGATTTGATACTATAGTGCCCAGTGACCTTTATTCGTAAAGTAAATACTGACTGGCTCGATGGCGCATTCGGTAGTGACCCTGCCCGATGCGCCAAGAGTTGTGGGTTCGATCCCTACCCAGGTCAAACATTCGTGTGATGAATACTTGTGTTTGTTCTGTGTCTGGGTGTTAATATCCAATATTTAAGTATATATTTGTAATACCACTGTTGATTCTGATATCCGTAACACAAGTGCTTAAGCTAATTACCTTGGAGTCAGATCAATGTATGTGTTGTCGTTGGATATATATATTTAAATATAAATCACCACGGTAATCGCCCAACAATTTATCACCTGGGATTCGAACCCTACGGCATTCATTGGTGTCATGAGCAAAGTGTAGCGTTTAAATTGCCTTCATGGAATCATCCCAGGGATCACTTCGAACCCTTTATTTCACTTTGAAGTCCTAACCCAAGATGTGTACTCTCTTAAGATGCCCATTCATTGCACCTGACTCCACAGAACCATTTAGAGAACACACAGATTGCCGACCAGCTCCAAATATGACCCTCAGTCAGTTGCACAAATGAGTGCGCCTCTTTAATGCACCGCTTTGACCCCGTTCAGACAATAATCGCAGTGCGTACTGGCGTACAGTTAGACTTGGAACATCCATGCTAATGGAGAAATAATGCCTTAGTTCAAATTGAGTTTATAAGCCATTACACTTAAAGATGATAAAAGCATACGCAATCACGTAGCGCATCTCTCACTTTTAACTTGAGATGCTTGGACTCAATCTTGATTTTCAAAAATAGTATTTCCGTTATTTTTACCTCAGAATATGTATTTTTACACCATCTATTACTCAAAGTCGCTAAAGACTTTGCTAAGGACTTGGGAAAGAAAGTTTAATTGAAATCCTTAGATTTCAAAGAGTGGTCCCCTCAACCCAAAAATTATGAAGGTTTAGATTAATATAAGTAAAAGAAAAGAAGACACCGCAAATCCCTCGCCGAAACAGATTAATCTGGTGTGTCCGAACGCTTCGGGTAGGTGAACCAATGATTGGATATAATACACTGCTACTAGTAAGCGGTTAGGATCTCGTTCAACAGCACCGCCTCTCTTTAAACCCACTCCGGTTGGATTGATGCTCTAAGTGTTCCGACTAGTAAGGTACGGATAATGAGACGAGCTGACAGTCAAGCTGGCATCTCCAATCGATGTTTTGATGTTTTGCTGCACAGTTTGAGGTCCGGAAGATTAATTAGCACTGACAGAATTGGAGATGAGACTTCAAACTTTTGTCTACTAGAATAGTAGCGAGTATTAATAACTTGCTAAGTACAGCATGAGGTGCAATTAGATTTTCATTTCCGGGTTATATTGCAAGTTGGTATTTCTTGTATGTGATGCGTTCTGTTCCCTGATTACGGTTCCCACTGGTATCATTACCTATATGTTTTTTAAGGATATGGACATATGGTGTGTTAGTTTAAACAATTGACAAAGGAGTTTTAGAATAAAGTGAAAAATACAACGAATGTACGTTATGAAAGAACGCATATATAGATTGTAACATTAACAGTTAAATGTATATTCCGGAAACATATTTACACCGGCTCTTAACACCAACAAAATGCTATGAATCACTAAAATTCGCTCCAGCCCTTGTAACCATAGTGTGATCAGCCCACATACTTCGTGTCCTAAAAACTAACACTTCTCGGGCGCGTTAAAACGCTCTATTACAATAGAGATAAGATTCAATATCTTATGTCAAGTGTCTGCTCGTTGATGGTGGTGCAGCAAAACGAACAACAATGATGGAAGAGTGTGTCAGAGGCGGCAACAAACACGAGTTGGGCCTAAGCAGTGACGTCACGGCGACAGATCAGGATCGGGACAGCATGCATTAAAACGACAACGGATTACTAATTATTAAATGGCACTGAACTTTCTCATTCTAACTACATAATAAAAAGATTAATTCATTTTTTTATATAAAAATTATTGCAACCGAGGTGTGTATGTTCTTGTATTCATAAATATTTTGCCTTTTTATTCTCCCATGATATACTTATTGAGACTGGTATGACCTGTACGTTAATATGACATAAATATTCTATCGTCGTATGCGACCATTCATTAACCCTTATTACTATTAAGTATCTTATTAACTCATAACGGAATCCGATACCTGACTTTGCACTAGTTAATTGGAAACACTTTAATAATACCTGTGCTAAAACAGGCCGTATGCTAGTTTGTCACCTAGAAATAAAAAAAATAGAAATAATCTTTAGGCTATATAACATAATCTATAAACGCAGGTGAAACTGCGGGCACAGCTAGTATTAAAAAAAAACTGTTGAATTGAGAACCTCCTCTTTTTTTTGAAGTTAGTTAATAACTCAAAGAAAAAATCATCTTTAGATAATAAATATGAATATTTATTTGCGTTATTAACCGACTTCTATTTATTAACCTATTAACCGACATAAAAAAACAATAGATAGTTGTATAGACAAAATAAGTAGTGTGGTCTGTACTTTACCTTTACAATCAGAAAACAATGATGTCAACATAGTCTCTCACAGCAAATAGTTTATATTATGTAATCTTATCTCCACTGTCCCTCAATTGGACTAGTATTCCCAGCACTAAGCACTCATTCACGGCTATAAACAATTGCGGGACGCAACATATGAATTGCCTTGATTTGTGGTGCGAGAGCAATCCCGAGATGGTAAATTTGAATATAGAGACGAGCGAGTCTGTGTAATATTGCAAATCAGTAAAGTTGATGTGTTAATAGCATATGACCGTGAGCTATGAGTGGAATCAAAACAAAGATAAAAATATTTAAATTAGACACAGTCCCACTGAAGTCAGCTGTGTATGCCAAACTGCCAAAGACCTGAGTGTAGAAACCGACACTATACCTAAATCAGTGATGGACGACATAAAAGGCCGTACATAGGAAAGATACCACCAAAACGCCAAAGATATGGCGGTATCTTTCCTGATGGCATAATCATAGGATGCAGGCACAAACCTGGTATACCACTTTTATTGAACATTAGCTTCTGGCCGCAGCTTCGCACGCGTGGTACATCGATGAAACATAGCCTATATGTTATTCGGGGGTATGAGCTATATTATTCTGAAGTTTCATTAAAATCCAAAAGAGTAACAAACATCCATCCATACATACATACTTTCGCATTTATAATATTAGTAGGATATTTGGTTTCCATTGCTATTGTACGTAATAAATATTTTATCTTTGTAGAGAAACGAAAAGGTTTTCACAAATTAATTGCATAGTCAAATTTAAATATTTTACCACTAAGTCTTGCCACAATTATGACTCTGATCTGATTTGACTAAATCCCCCAAAACGTAAATTGTATATTAATTCCTACCGAAAAAAAATGTTTCGGCGAACTACAGAGGGTATTTGTTTAAGGCAATGTTAAATGCAACCAGTTAATAACAATGTTTACCAATTAATTGCAATGTTAAATGCAACCAGATGTCCAAATTTATGTCCACCGATCCACCAAAGGAACCGATACCCACGAGTAATTTATTTAGCTATTTACCTGCAATAACAAACAAGCGATTAATTGTGGAAATGCATCATAAAGCAGTCACTTGTTACCAAGTTTCGCTAAAGTTGTAAGTTGCATTTATGCAACCTCTATACCACCGGATGTGTACGATATAGATTCCTGATTAGATAACTTACTTATCATGATTTAAACTTTATTAAGACGACAAACCCTTTGAAGTCGCCGCTCTCAAGTTTTCTGATAAATAAACTTCAACAACAGCCTACTACCCAAAAAGATGTTTGAAGTCGCAAAAGGTCATTGCACTAATAAATATTTTATGGAATATTCTGGAACCGCCACAAAACCTTGTATTGTGGCTCAATAGAATGAACCCTAGTTTTCGTGGGCCCATAAATATTGTCTGCCCATAAACAAATTCTACCGATAAAGGCAATCCCTTAACTTTGCCATATCCTACGCTTCAATACACAAAAGACTATAATTCTATGTAAACTATATTCCTCTTTGAAGATCAATTCGATTCCGATTACATCTTAAACACAGTTCGGAACATTGGGCCTTAATAGCTGCGTTACCGTTCGTTTGTTTATGGCTAAATAGGGATGCAAACAGTACATCGATATAGGGTGAAACTGCAATAATCGATCACAACATAAACGTTATTTCGAACTTTATTATAATGAGGTGACCAAACCCTAACTTTATGAAGTAAATTGACAAATTCAACACACACAAATCTCGGTGGCCAGTTGATTGTAGGAAAGAGTGCAAGGACCACATTTACGTTTTAAAATGGGCAATATGGTGATGATGCTGATGTATAATAAATAGCAGGGCCTGATGTACAATAGGGGCTTTTTGGGCTGCAGCCCGGAGCCCCGTGGACGAAAAGGCCCCTGTTGAAGACAATACACATATCTAACCAACAGAATGAGGATCACTAGTAGTACTTACCTAGAAAAAACTCATTAAGCTTCTAAGTAGGATTAGCCCCGGGGCCCCCAGTATTCAAAATCCACCCCTGATAAATATATGCACCGTATTTTATTTAGAATATACTTACTTAATTTTTATTCAATTAAAATTACTTAATAATTATTTTTAAAATCAGTGTATTCAAATATCCAACTTGTGTGGCCGGTGTTTTCGTTTTATTATCGAAACTTCGATGTTTTCTTTGTAATGTTTGCATTACACCCCTAGTGAGAATACGTACAATGGCGGCAATCAAAGCTTTTGCCGCCCGTGCGCAGATATAGCCCATTTGCTCATAAAGCGGTTGTAAATAATAGGAGTCTGTAGAAAAGCTAGCTCCCATAATCTCATACTAAAAAAGTTGCTCACATCTGGTTTCGAAAATAGTAAATGTCACACTTAGCTATTCCTTTTTAGAAGGATTTTTTTCTTGATATAATACATACATACATAACATCACGCCTGCAATAGTCATGTAGGGAACAGTCATCATTGCATTTTTTATAAAAAGCTCTTATCTAACTTCACTTACAAGTAGGTATGTTATTTTTCAATTACGCTCGCAACTTCACCTGTCTGGTATGGATTGAAAAGCATCAGTTAAATTTCAGCCATTAGTATGCAATTTATAAACTACTCGTAATCAAAATATTTTCCAAATGATCGATATTAGCAGCCACACCATGCTTAAAATATATTAGACCACACGAATTTACTGGAAATATTCAAATGCATTTGTGCCATGTTGGTGTGGAACATAAACAAAAATCAGTCGAACTGAGAACCTCCTCCTTTGTTTTAAGGCGGTTAAAAAGAATATGCCAACTATGTTCCTTGCCTAGCATGTCGTAAAAAGCGACTAATGGTATATCGGGTTTTGGGTGTGCTAGGTACTCGGCGCTATTTTTTAACAATTTCCCATCTAACCCAGTCAACTTTTATTTTTTGGCTACATGTGGTTAAGTGGGCTATCTGCCCCTATCACTCCCGTTCGGGGATCACGGGCGTCATGATATGTATGTATTCAAATTCATCACTGACTCTTACAACCCTCACTTGTGACTGCAGCCGCGTGCGCATTTTTACTTTAATTTAATAAACTATTTAAGTTTATTTTATCAAATTTAATAGAAATAGAAATACTTAGAAACATCTTTATTCATGTAGGCTCCACAAAAGCACTTATGAAAAGTCATAATAATACAAAATAAATATTCTACCGCCAGGTTCGGAACGTCAATTCTACCGAGAAGAACCGGCAAGAAACTCGGTAGTTACTCTTTTAAATCGCCATGTATACAATATACTACTTTATATCTACTTCTACAAATTTATATAATTCAAATATAATTAATGTAATACATTACAATAGTAGAGTCTGAAAAAGTTTTCAAATTAAAAAAGTCTTCAATTCTATAATAGCCCTTTTTCATGAAAAGTGTTTTCATATGTGATTTGAATTTATGAACGGGCATTTGAATTACTTTTTCTGGTAATGTTTTATCAAAATGTAAGTTTGATCAAATAAACGTAATAAAACATGTGCAGCCCTAGGCAGAGCAGATAGTATTAAAATAATTCGCCGTGACGGCGGGCGGGGCGCGTTTTTGTCATTGTTGCTACACCGCGTACAATAGGCGACATCACTACTAAAATGGTAATGGATAATAGAGCGCGGAGTGTGGCCCAGGGTACGAGCGACAAGCGGGTGGACTTGTTAATGATGAGTTGGATGAAGTAGAACATATGATATGTCTCCTATAGTTTAAACATCATTAACAAGTTTGGAAAGGTTGGGATAGTAAAATTATTTTCATAGGAAAAGCCTATATTAGATACTGTTTTATTTTACAATTGTTCTTGCTAATAATTTATTCATCGTTTTATGTTTCTCTTGTTACAGATGGCCGCCTCGGTTTATTGGACAATGTAAGGAAGTTTTTATTTATTTCATACTCTCGTTAAGAAAATTATGTTAGGTGTCAATACGATTGATTTATTTATGATATCATAAATATAAATTATAACAGTGCCCGATAACGTAATAAAGCTATAAAAATACTAATTGACATTTCGTACGATGCTACAAATATTTATCACAAACCATTTAAAATACTGTTACAAAATCGTAATTAACACTATAAATGCGAATGTGGATTTGTTTGTTTGTTACGCTATCACGCAGAAACTACTAAATGGATTTTAATGAACGTTTACAATAACATAGCTCATACATCAGAATAACACATAGGCTAAGTTTTATTAGTGTACCACACGAGTGAAGTCGCGGATAGACGTAATGATTTAGAATAAAAATATGTGCCAAAAAGCATTATTAAAACGCCCATTAATTTTATACCTATTAAAAAATACCCTAGAATAGCTAGTTATGTCGTATATTAGGCTTACGACATTCACGTTAAAAGGAGCCATAAACTTTCTAATACAAAACGCTCTTCTCTTTTACCTTAGGTCTCGACAACAAAGTGATAGTTCAGAATTATCGCGTCGCGATCGGCGCACTGTCGCCAAATTGTTTCATTACCCGCGCATTGTGCGCAACAACGCAACTTGTTGCCGGCGACGCCGCCATGAAACATTCGGAATCACCGTTATTGTCCGTATTAGTATCACCTAGATGTACACAGTGCTTAGTAAACGGAGTTTAGTTGCATTCAAGCGGCATGATTGTCAGGGTGTTGGCGGAGTTTCACTTGTTGGTATTAGAGAGGCAATGTCACTGGTGATAAAAGGAACAATGGCCTGGATTAAACAAGTTGGCAGTTTTGTTGTAGTCCAAGTATTTGCAGATTGCATGTCACTCCTCTCTATGTACTTATTATTTTGAGAAGAAAAAAGGATAACCTCGCTATTCCTCCAAATGTTCCGAATCGAAACAGTGCATTAAGCATCTTCCTCGGAAGTGTAGAAAAGATGACAATTTTAAATTATTGACATATCTATGAGACTAGCAGCGTCCCGCGGTTTCACCCGCATAGTTACCGTTCCTGTAGGAATATGGAGATAAAATATAGCCTATGTTACTTCCGGATATTGTAGCTTTCCAATGGTGAAAGAATTTTTGAAATCGGCACAGTAGTTTTTGAGTTTATTTATTACAAACATACACACACAAAATACAAAAATACAAATCTTTCCTCTGTATAAATTAGCATAGATAATTTT
Source organism: Glyphodes perspectalis (assembly GCA_951394215.1). NCBI lineage: Eukaryota > Metazoa > Arthropoda > Insecta > Lepidoptera > Crambidae > Glyphodes > Glyphodes perspectalis. The sequence continues at coordinate 14,184,173 of OX596207.1, read as the reverse complement.
TTTTGTCAGACTATTAGTGTCTTGTTCTTATAACTCTATGTCAATGTATTATCGCCTTCTTCCCCATGTAACATATGACGGAACATACACAGCGCTTAAACTACAGCAAACATTAGTTGACACTTGTGATCAAACTCTAAATCTTCGCCATCAAATCCTCCAATCCTACCAAGCTACAGATAACACAGCCATCATCATCTTCCTAGCGTTATGTCCTGTGCTTAGACGGGGTCCGCTTTGACCATGATCCAGGATTTAGCGAGTCTAGTAATTACATTAAAGCGACTGCCGATCTGACCTTCGTTACCCTAAGATAGGGGAACCAGACAATTTTTGGATCATGGTTACAAATCCAAAGTAGTTTGAATTTGCAGGTTTCATCACGATGTTTTCCTTTACCGTCGAGCTAGTGGTTTAAATACGTACATAGATTTGAAAAATCCAGAGGTACGTGCCCAGGTTTGAACCCGCTCTCCTCGGTTAAGAGGCGCATGTCCTTACCATTGAGCTATCACCGCTCTACAGTTAAGCCAGCCATATAATTCAAAAATAATTTCTGAAACGACGTACTCCGCCGCAACAATCCTAGGGCTAAAACAGTTCAAGTATTACAACATAAGAACAGAGTGCGCTGATATCACGGTGTCACCGCAGGCGTACGAGATATCATTACTTCGGGTGGCCATCATGAAGACATCCGTGTAATGATAGCATTGGCAACAACGTAAGTAGCGGCACGGGCCGCGGATACCAATTATAAAGTACTCGGACAGGTGCATGCGCCGATTGCTGCACTTAGGGCTGCTACTTGGCGAAGAAAATAATGTTGAAGAGCTTAGCTGCGCTGTATCATAATCTTCCTACGGTTATGGGCTGCCAAGGATATCGTGTTAAAGAGCTTGGATGAACTATGTTATCATCTTACTAGTTATTTCCCGTGGGGTTTGCAGAGACTAGATATGATCCTAGTTTCAACGAATCTGGTTATTACTGATCTGACTTTTTAACACTTAGATAGGGGAACCAGACAAATTGGATCATAGTTATACATCCAGCGGTATTTGAACGTCCAGGTTTTAGCAAGATGTTTTCCCTCACCGCCGACCTATTACGCTGGTATAAATACATACATATATAGATTTGAAAAATCCAGACGTTCTTTGAAGCCATACCGCTCGGATTTACCAATTCTATTACTAAATGCAAATTTAGTAAATAAGTGTTACTTGATGCAAATTCTATGACTTCATCATCATTGTCATCATCCTAGCCGTATCTTCTGTGCTCAGGCGGGGTCCGCTTGGACTATGATCCAGAATTTTGCGAATCTGGTAATATGCAAATTCTATTACTTCATCGTCTACATCACTAAATCCTCCTTTTTTGAAGTCGGTTCAAAACCTTCACAAGTCTCATTAAATGTTAATAATTTATTTAAAATACCTAAATTATTATAGTGTAAGTTGTCATCCTTGATAGAATCTCCCCGCTAAATGTATCTAAGTGAAGCGAGGAGGCAAAAGCCGTTCTTTCCTAATTGTTCATGTAATCAGAAAATTGTTTTAGCGGAGCTTTCTAGATACATTCGAAATCGTAATCATTATGTGTTGATTACTGCTATTTAATCGCAGGAATAGCTATTAAATGCACTTTCCTGCTGTGTTGTCTAACGATACTTAGCGTTGAGTTAAAACCTGGTTATAAGTTTAAATAATGCCAGAGGTTTGAAACTGCAATTCATAAATAATTATACAAGATGCTATTGATTAATAAAAAAGGTTTGTTGTTGTTTAATCGGCAAAGGGAAACCTTTTCTTGACATTTCTTTATTATATACTAGCTTTTGCTCGCGGCTTCGCTCGCGTGGTACATCGATGAAACATAGCCTATATGTTATTCGGGTGTATGAGCTATATTATTTTAAGGTTTCATTAAAATCCATTCAGTAGTTTTTTTGTGAAAGATTAACAAACATCCATCCATACATACAAACTTTCGCATTTATAATATTGGTAGGATTTTTTTACTATATTGGTAAATTCGCCGTGTTGGAAGTTACTAGTCTTGCAGGTAAAGCGATCCTCATGTTCAAATAAAAACATCGTTAACTCTTTGATGCTTGACCACTATGTACAAATATAATTCCTCGACGGTGACCTAAAACAATCCCTGTCAAGAACAAATGCTCGATTAACCCATTCAAATTCTGCCCACCGCCACTAACGCTCAACATCTTCAATCTGAAGCCACACCGGGCTTGTACAAACCACTTACAACTAATTGTGGTCACATTTGTGGACACGGCGCGCTTTTCAATGAATAAATTTACCCAACTGTCGCGTGCGCAACGCATTTGCATGCGGCGCGTGATCTACAGGCGATCGGTCGCGGAGCGCGTGCCGAAAGATCTCATTACCCTCACACTGCTTAAGGGGAAACGCTACTTGTATCTTTATTCAGCAACCCTTTCTTAAATCTCGAAAATACTATATATATCGTATACATATACATACACACATATCATCACGCCCGTAATCCCCAAAGGGGTAGGCAGAGTCAAAGGGGCATCTAGCACCCTTAACCACATTCAGCCAAAAAATTAAACTGGACTGGGTTAGATGCAAACTCGAGTTCAAATGTCCATGTTGATCTCATAAAAAATTTGCCCCTAGCGGGATTCGAACCCGCGACACTTTGTTTCTTGGCCATGTTCTCTGACCACTCGATAACTCAACTGGCAACCATATTTCAACTATTACCCAGTTTAATATCGAAAATAAGCACTTCATTTGTTATGCTAGTGAACAGGAACACTTTACCAATAGACGCAAAATATTACCTTTTAGAACCCAGGGCGAAACTTAGTTGGACGTTATTACACACTTTGTCGCGCTTCCAGTGTAAGCCGTTAAGCTCCCAGCCAACTTAATTTTCGCTCAATTGTCGCTCTCGCCTTAAGGGACACTTGCATTTGAATGCATCTTTACAAAACGCAATGACGGTGTTTACTTACTTACAGTTGTAGTCTGTGTCAACATACTCCTTCTAAAATATTGTATAGTCATACCATGTTTTATTTTTTTTATATAAATTGTATATATTTTTTTGTCTTTGGATATAACAATTCTTCTTAAAGTGTAACTTGTAAGTATGTAAGCTTCATAATTATAGAATGTAAAAAGCAAGTAGCTTTATATATTTTACTGAAATATCGCATGGCAATGGTGTGTTTAAAGGATTGTCATGAGTTCCTCCTGAACTGCATGTTTATATCTTCCATCTTTGATTCTTCTAAATTGTGTAAATATGCCTGGAATATATTACATGGACACAATTATTTGGTATTTCATTCATAGAATACTATCACACAATACCTTCGCATTCATGGCCCCTTCCATCGTCGTTTCTTAACATCCTTAGACTTCCACAACACAACCTGATTCTCCGAATTCCCTTATTCTCCATATTCTTCTCGGTAGATACAACATTCCGAACCGGTGGTAGAATCATATAGTTGTGGCTTTACCTGTATTTGACGATTTATAAGTGTTTCCATGAAACCTATATAAATAAAATAAAAAGAATATTTTAACTTTTGACTTTTGACTTTTTTGACTTCTACCTGGACCATGGCAAACCAGCGTATGGCCCATCTGATATTAAACAGTTCCGTGGCCTATGTCGGGTTTTGGGTATGTGATTGTGAAGGCGACAAGAAAGTCACTACTTTTTAACAATGTTCCATCTAACCCAGCCCAGTTTATTTGTAGCTGAATTTGGTTAAAGGGGACTGCTGCCCCTTTGACTCTGCCTACCCCTTCGGGAATAATGGGCGTGATGTTATGTATATAAGTATGTACTTATATGTGGATACCCTAGGTACTTCTTAGAGTCAGGTCAACAACTTGTTAACTGATTGTGTTTCTCCAAAATGCTCAAATAAATCAATGGATGCGTCGCCCGTACCCGTCACTATCGGCGTGTGCGCGATTTGCATTCAAACTGTAAATTGAACAAATTTAAAATTCATTGCGGGCTCCATTTCAACACTTATTTCGTCCGGAGCTGCATAGATTTGCGTGTTTGCTGCTAGAATATATTTTGACTGTTTCAAATTTAAATAGATTGTATAATTCATAATACCTTTGTGTATTTAATGTAAGGTTGCCATCTCTAAAATTTGGCAACCAGGACAAGATACGTGAAACCCCGGATTTTAGAGCCCAGAACCCGGATAATAAAAAACAGTTGCAAATGAAGGTGAATTGATCGCGGCGTGCGGGCACGGTGCGTGTGTCGCGGGCGGCCCAAGACTTTACATTTTAAACCCGGACTACAAATGAAGCCCCGCCCGGACGCTCCCCGGATGCCCTTTAAACTAGGAAAAATCCGGGGAAACCCAGACGGGTGGCAATCCTAATTTAATGTCCAATCTATTGTAATTTTCCAATTTATGGACCTAAGTTAAATATACCTGGAACAAAGAGAAATCAGTTAATATCGCTATCCTATTTTCAAGCCTGCTCAATCTCAAATCTTGTTCTATTCAATTCTAGTGACACTATTTATCGTCTAGTTATCTTCATCAAAAGATAATATATTCGAATACCATATTTCATAAAATCCATCCTTATTGTATCGGTCATCAACTTCCTTACTTACATTTTGACTGGCGCGTTGGTCGAGTGGTCAGAGACCCTGGCCACGAAACTAGGGGTTGTGGGTTCGAATCCCGCTAGGGGCTAATGTTTCGTGTGATGAACATGGACATTTGTACTCGAGTTATGGTTGTTTAAAAACGTATTTAAGTATGTCTATCCGTTCGCCTACTATCCATAGTACAAACATAAGCTTAGTTTGGAACTAGGGAATTGGTGTGTCAGTCTAGAGAATTTGTTTATTTAAATTTATTTATTTACATACACCAAATATTCTTTAATGAGCCTGAGAGAGGTAGAGACCCTGGCCCATGCGCCAAGAGTTGTGCTTCGATCCCCACCCAGGACAAACATTCGTGTGATGAATACTTGTGCTTGTTCTGTGTCTGGGTGTTAACATTTAAAATTTAAGTGTATATTTGTAATACCACTGTTGATTCTGATATCCGTAACGCAAGTGCTTAAGCTACTTACCTCGGAGTCAGATCAATGTATGTGATGTTGTGGGATATTCTTATCTTTCTCAGTTGCTGTGATTTCTCCGAACTCTAACTTCTAATCTCCTATTTTAATATAACTAACTAGGTACTATGTTTTATATTAAATACTTATAGTAAAAGGAGATATCGTACCTTTATAAAGACATAAGTGTAAATGTTATTATCATTGCTCCTATGCTAAATCATTACTGTTTACCTATGTCATCGTTTTATGGTTTTCAATAAAACTGCATTGCTTCGGAATTGCAATTTATTTCATCCAATCTGCTTCTTGTCTACCCACCACGCTATTACAATATTATAAGCTATTTATTATTATTATGTAGCTATAATTTACTAGGATTGTTTATTTACTAGTTAGTATCTAATATTTATAAAGTTATTACAAGGTGTTCATAAAATATTTATAGGTTACGTTAGGAATAGCGGAATTGTAATTCTTTATTAAATATGGGTTTCAATTACAAATCCGTAATTTTAGCAATTACTTAACAGCACGTTTATTAAAGTCAGACTGCTGAGCAAAGTTGCCATTGCAATTTTCTTATTACTCGTCGACATGATAGTCACTTCTCATTCTGATGTAACAATCTACACATTACACGTCAAATAGTAAAACGACGTAGCGCTGTCTGAGGATGAATGACAACTGCTATTAACCAAATGCCTTTGGATATAACATGTTTATAAATTGAAATACCAGAGTACTTATCTCTCACAGGTAATTTAAAGGTTCGTAGCAAATATATGCTTAAAACAACCACTTTCATATTAGTATGTACCTGCTAGATAAATTATAATAATTTCGTACCTTTCTTGATATTGGCAAGAGAAAACCTATTATAAGAAATAAGTCTAAAGAAAAAGACAACATCAAATTTATATGACGTATACCATACTTAAGGATAACATTTAAACCATTAGAGAAAATAATATGTATATTCCTAATGCCATCACAGGAAATATGTCATCAGAAATATCCATTTTAACGGTGCTGAAACACCATCTTGGTAACTTCGCCAGATCACAAAAGGCTGGTTTCGTAAACGAACAATTATCAAGCGGTCACACAAAGTCTCCCATTCACCTCTATAAGGGCGCACAAAGCCAGATATTGAAGACTCCGATTTACGGAGTCAATCAAGACCATAGGCAGTGACGCGGTTGGCAGCGCGTCTCGGTCCCTTTGACCATTGTACCATTTGTTGTAAAATATAGTCCGCCATATTAGTACGGAGGGGCTAGTTATCTTGTTAGATTAACTAACTGTTGGCCCTTTGCGGGGAACAGTTGGACGTAATTAGATTTTGTCAGTAAAAGTATGGGAGTGACAGTTCAATCTTGTTGGCCTGTCCAGTTGCGGCGTGCGACGGGGCGTTTTGTGATGTTGACTTTAATGGGAACGTGTGGGAAATTATGGCTTTTCTTTACGTTTGTAAGAAAGTTTCAGCGAACCTGGAAATTTGTTTGTTGCGGTTTAGGTACATACTACGTATGTTTGTTCCAAACCAGCCACTATTTCTTAGAAAATTAGATTTCCTTCCCTTCTGAATCTAAGATAGTAGATCATTCTAACAAGAGAATAGAAACAAGACATAACAATTAATATTTTCGAATACAGTTCTAATTACCAACATAGTACTGTATTCGAAAATATTATTTGAAGAAATAATATTTTCGCAATATATTTCTGCTTTGCTTCGTAATAGTTATATATCACGCTGTGAAATTCTGTTATTAGCTGAGTTTTTATGTACTATAGTTTTATGAATGCATGATCATTGTAAAAATGCTGGTGAGTTTCTTAATAAATAAATGAGTAATTAAAATAAAAAAATAACCTTGGCAAGAAAAGATGAGAACATCAACAAAAATGTTCTACCGTTTCCCCAGTTGGTTTACGAATCCCTGAAAATCTACAACTGATAGCCATATTCATCGCACCGCAATCCCATTTTCACATCTCCTTCTTACACAACTTCTTCTGCGACAAACCGACATGAAAGATACATTGTAATCGCATACCCATTGCATTTCTTGACCAAGTACTTTCTAATAGCATTCTATCGCAAGAAAATGATCTCTGTTATAGTTCTCTCGCTATTTTAGTAGCCCCATAAATCCAAGTATGATATAACATGATGTTTATTAGCGATGCATTTGATAGTGAGCTCGTAAATTCCGTATTATGCTACTGTCGGTCTGTGTAAGTTATTCAGTGGTGTTCCCCTACCTCGCCCCATAAGGTACACATAAAAATATCTTTACATCAGTTGAGGAATCGCTCCCCGTACAAGGCGGATTGTGAAGCACATTTGCACTTAATTTCGATTCGTATGTGAAATGTTGGGTATTCATGACATGGGTCTTGGTTTTGCCCAGGCTTCTTGGACTCGTATTAAACCTTTATCTCTATAATGCATATACCTTACCTTACTCAATTAAGCAACAATACATTTCATCCAAATCTGCTGTCTCCGGTCATGTCGGATTGCCATCTGACCGTGAGTGAAGAAACACAGAGTGCACCTGTGCACTATAATATCTCCTGCGTAGTTCAAATCCTCGTTGAGATTGGCCATCGTGACTGAATTGGTTAAGAGGATATTATTTTTGTTAATTTACTCCTTCCCGTTAAAGCTTTGATACTGTTTTTGTTCAACTTGAATCTCGAATGAAACGATAAATTACAATAATCTCTTAACAATAATTGTTGAATCGGCATCATGCACGGCGGAAATCACGCCGGCTCACAAATAACTCATCAGAACTGCGGCAGAACATGTAAATAACTCATTATTATCACATCGATTTCTCAGCTCAAATTAGCGTTGCAGCGCACTAACAATTTGTTTCCCACTGCGATAGCAGAATTTCTAACATTTCTGCGGAGCTAAATCAAAGGTCGACGCAGCGATGGACTGTTGCAGGGATGGGCAACATGTGACTACATTATACTTCATCAAACATTAAAAAGCAACGTTTTGTCAAAAAGTTCCTAAATATTTATAATATTAATATTTAGGAACTTTCCAATAAATATCACAACTCGTCGGAAATATCGTCGGAGCGGTTGTAGCAATAATCTTGTGGAAAATGATCGTGTTAAAAACGATCAATATCGTGCAAATAATCGTATGGAAAATCGTGCGTAACATTAAAATTTAATAGAGATGTACAACTATGATCTAATTTATCTGGTTTCCTTACCTAAGTATCACGAGGTTAAGAGTCACAGTAATAGTACTGCTCCTTCAACATAAACGAAACGTTAAATTTAAGGTAGAATTAGGATTTCAATTCATATCCAAAAACGAAGCTTCGTAAATATACTCAGTTTAAAGTCTACTCTTGACAGGTGTTTCGCATCAAATTACTAAACCTAAAAGGCTGACGAGCCCTGGCCTATATCATTACGAGAGCGGCCCGGTACCAGCCGTAATGGAAATGGCTCCAGGCACCTCTTTGTTGTACAAACCAGATATCCTAGTTAGAATACTTCATTTCCGAGCTTCTATTTTGTTATTGTATTTGTTAGAGAAAATCGATGGAGTGGTAGAAAACTCGCGGTTTCGCGGCTATCGAAATCGCAAGTGCTAGTCGTGTTCAATTTTATGATAGGAATTGTAGCTAACTGGATATTTGTCGCTATTGAATTCTAAGCTTTTGTATTGCGAGGCTTGTGATATGTTATTTTGAATCACCGACGTGGTATTGCAAAAATAAAAATAAAACTAAATAAAGTAATTAAGATAAATAAATCGCACTGTTCTTCGAAATTAGTTAAAAGGCTGTTTCTTTTGCGGTCGGTAAAGTATTCGTAGATCGCATCTATGATAATGTTTTAAATAATTCGATTATTACTGAATTATTTTGTATAACCAAAAACATATATGTAAATTCTGTACTGTACTGTAATAAAACCTGTATATATTGAAGTACTTGATGTCCCTCCATATTTGTTTTTAATAATTCTACTAGCTCGCGTGGAACATCGATGAAACATAGCCTATATGTTATTCGGGTGTATGAGCTATATTATTCTAAAGTTTCATTAAAATCCATTCAGTAGTTTTATTGTGAAAGAGTTACAAACATCGATATAAATACAAACTTTCGCATTTATAATATTAGTAAAATTAGAGTCTCTTGATATGCATTTGGTTGTTCATTCATCTGCTTAAATTAATAAGAGTAAACTGGGAGCATATCGATTTCGGCCTGAATGCAAAACAATCCGACTAAACCTGATGATTCATTGCTATAAAAACTATTTTAATAACTGACTGCAAAACTTATCTGGTTAAATTATACCATTCACTCCAACATACCTATTCACCAAACCATAATAAAACCAGGGGCCAGCAATTCGTATGATACAGACATGCAAAAGAAGGAATAATGTGCATTGTGTATGCATATTCTTGCAAATGTTGGGATGCGTCAACGCGTATACAGATGGGCTTATCAAACCTTCACGCTCATTTCTTGGTAATAACACTACTTCGGCTTTACATGTAGAACGTGAATTATGCTAAGTCTGTTGGACGTTTCCGAGAAAGCAGCACCTGACAAAGTAGATGGCGTACTTAGGTAATATTTATTACATAGTAATATTATGCTTTTATGTTCAGTCATCTAAGTCACCATACGCTGAAGTTCGCTCAATAGAGAAGCGTATATGAAGAGATTCGGGATTTTATTATGAAAGAAGAGAATAGTGAGTGCCTAGATCGTAAGAAATAGTAGGATATTTTTTCTGCCTATCTTCCACCTAATTTAATAGGTGTGGCCTTCAGTTATCCGTGAGTTCGCGGTTTAATAAGAGGTAATTTTTAATGCAGATCACTTGTCTTACTAATGTTTAAACTAATCCACAGCAGGAGTGTTTTCTGAGGAAATCTGTCTGTAACCCTTTTTGATTAGGAATATTGGTACTTTTTACTTATGAGAATCCTTACCCATCCTCTGAGAAATGCTTTATTGCAAGGGGTTCACAGGTGCCTTTAAGTCGCAACAACTCCTTTCTTATCTCCCAATGGTACTAAATTTGTATAGCCAAGCCTCATAGCGGTATAGCAATTAAATTATAAATAAATAAATTCTCCAGACGGACACCAATTCCCTAGTTCCAAACTAAGCTTATGCTTGTACTATGCTAGACGAACGGATAGACATACTTAAATACGTTTATAAACTCCATGACTCGAGTACAAATGTCCATGTTAATCACACGAAACATTTGCCTCTCGCGGGATTCGAACCCGTGACCCTTGGTTTCGTGGCCAGGGTCTCTGACCACTCGACCAACAGGCCAGTCATATGTAAAACTTCACAGAAAGAAGTTTCAAACGATCACAGAATCGCTGGTTGAACCATAAGTCTGGCTCTAATGCTTTTACTATAGAAAGTAGTGTTTACGTGTGACATGTTTGAATGCAATAGACGTTGACACTCGTTTAACATGACACACGTTAATATACTTCTATATTATTAGATCTAAAACCTAACGTGAAACTCATCACACTCAGACCACACCCAGACTAGTGCACCATTGAAGCTGTCAGGCCAAGGTGGATCATCTTTGTAAAAACACTGATCATTACAGTCACCTCATCATGTAATATCACCTCCCACAGCTTATGCGGGACCAAAATTATAGTACACAATCGTTGTTTATCTTAGAAGCTTTAATCGATCGGTAACATGTTGGAGCAGGGTTCTCAAAGTAGAGTGGACGAGCTCTCGGGGTTGGTCTCATGTGGATTAACTAAATTTATCGTTACCGCATTAAACGTCGAATCGAAAATTGATTTGACTCAGTTGCACCATTGAGCGATAAGTGAAATTAAAAGTCCCCATTCCTCGTTTCGGGTTTTCATTGGATTCTTGATATTATTGACAACAACTTTAAATCAATAAAAAAATCGGCTGAATATGCATTACAAATTAATATTACGTTTCTTTTTGTTAATTTATAATCTTATCTTTTTATTTTTTAATTAAATCTAAACTTAGCCAGCCCATTTAATCAATATACAACAACAATTTCATAACGCCTATAATCTCTTAAAGGGTAGACAGAGTCAAAGGGGCAGCAGGCCCCTTTTACCACATTCAGCAATGGCAAAATGTAATTTAAGAAGCTTGTTGCTCTTTGACTCTGCTTCCCCTCCATTTAATAGGCATAAAGAAAATAACCATGTTATATACATTGCCCAAATTTTCCAATACATTATTACCTTTTAAATAGATGGAAGCCATTTCGGCAAATGGCTTCCATCTATTTAAAAGGTAATAAAGATATTGTGTAGTAATCTGGAAATACTGCACAAATCTCGGATGTTCAAAGGGTTCGTACTTTACGGCTACTACCCGTATAAATGAGTCTAGAAGGATCTGTGAGGCTTCAAGTTTGAGAAACTCCGCATTGGATGTACTGGATTTTTGCTTCCCAGTACCACGCCGTGTAATCCAGCACTTAGCCCACCGTTACATTACCAGGTAATTGTCGATAGATTTGCATAATAACCGGTGCAAGAGCTTATTATCCGTTCGCGGAATATGGCATGTCGGACGACGAGTGTTGCGCTGGTGAGAGTTACAAAATGATGGCATATAGTTGGGATGACACTACTCCTTTTGTCTATGAGCAGTTAGTTCATTATCATTTTCCTAACGTTATAATTTATTCCTACTCTGCTTAATCGAGGACTTAATCTGCTTAACTAGGCGGACCTAGGCCACGATCCAGGAATTAGCGAGTCTGGAACCACCTGGATCCACACTTAACACCAGACTTAGTATCATAATGACAGCGACTGTGAATCTAACATTCGCAACCCTTAGGGTTAACTTTAAGGAATTTTTGGAAGCACCAACCAATAAGATTGGCGCTAACAGTGAACCAAGTACATAGAAATCCCGTATCGTGAGACATCACACGGTGACAAAATCCGGTATCACATTACAATATCTTTCTACCTGCCCGTGAAGTAACAGTGAACTACACTGTTACACTGTAGTGCAATCTACATTTAACACTTGGACGAGATACTCGCGCGTAATATTTGCCCTAGAATAGAGATTATTTTCGATTTTCTCACATTTCTTTGAAAACTATCCTCAAAAAAAACCACAACATATAAATTATACGCCTAATTACATACAAATCAATATAAATAAATAAATTCTTCAGACTGACACACCAATTCCCTAGTCTCAAGGTAAGCATATGCTTGTGCTATGGATACTAGGTGAACGGATAGACATACTTAAATATATTTATAAACATCCATGACTCGAGTACAAATGTCCATGTTCATCACACGAAACATTTTCCCCTAGCGGGATTCGAACCCGCGACCCATGGTTTCGTGACCGGGGTCTCTGACCACTCAACGGACGGGCCAGTCAAACCCCACATATATATATAATATATACCTACTCATAAACTGTAAATGACATAGTCTATCTAATGCTATCTCTCACATTATAGGTAAGTACACTGTATCTCAATTAGTGTTGCCCAAAGCAAGACTCTTGCGGCGGTCTTGCATGCCGTTATCTTGCAGACTCAATCTTGTTCTTGATCAAATGTTGCTTGTTGCTTGGTCCTAGGTTAAGACCAAGCAACAAGCAACATTTAAGCAAGAACAAGACTAAATCCGCAAGATGACGACATGCAAGACCGCCGCAAGAGTCTTGCTTTGGGCAACACTAATCTCAATCAGTATAATTTGATTATTTTATTTGATTGAAAAGATATAGGTAGGTATATTAAGTCTAGAAAAATCCGCAGTCATTGTTTAATCGTGTTAACAAGTATCAAAACCCAGCGACGCCACAGGCACAAGCTAGTCTTATTACAATGATTTCCATATGGCGTTCGGTTATCTCTGCCTACCCCGCTAGGGAAGTGGTGAAGTTCAGTTAGTTAGTTAGTTATTTCCATAAAATCCTAACCGAGCTTCAATCACAGCAGGCAAGTTTTTAACGGTTTAATAATACCATTAAAAAGCTTGATTACTTAATTTTTTTTTTTCTTTATCATATTAATACATTGGAAAAACAACCTTCAATATAGAATTATAAATAAGATTTTCCAATGTATAATAACAGCTCTGATTGGCTAATTCCGAGAAACAACCGCTGCGTTATGCAAACGCACAAATAAAAGATAATAGTGTTACGCGCTCCAATAAAGACAATTCCATTTGCATGGGACGCGCTCGGCTACCGCGTCATCCGTTCGCCGCCGCAAATGACCGCTTGTAAAATATTAAAACTACGCGCTGGACATTAAAACATGGATCTACGGAGTCGGAGTGTGGCGAACCATTGATATGTTTTCTTTAATTTAAACTCGCTAAAACCGAACTTACCTTGCTTACCGCCAAGGGATGGAAGCCGCGTGTACTAAGATAGAGGCAGTAATCTGTTGTAATTTAAACGCCAGTCTTTTCCCTATATGTATGTTAATAATTGTAATTTCAAAAAAAGATCTTGTACAATTAGAATAGTGGTGGAAAATAGAAAAATATTTTATTATGTATTCCTATTATGTTGTGTGATAAAGTTATAAGCACACTGTCCCAGCGCATAAGCACACCTTAATCATCTTCCTAAGGTAGCGTTATATGATATAACGCTACCTTAGGATCCCCGTCTATATCCCATATAACTTATATCCCATGCTTAGACGGGGACCGCTAAGACCATGATCCATGATTTAGCGAGTCTGGTTATTACATTGAAGCGACTGCCGATCTGACCTTCGTAACCCTAAGAAAGGGGAACCAGACATTTTTAGGATCATGATCCTAACCATGGTTACAAATCCAAAGTGGTTTGAATTTGCAGATTTCATCACGATGTTTTCCCTCACCGCCGAGCTAGTGGTATTTAATATGTACATAGATTTGAAAAATCCATAGGTAGGTACGTGCTCGGGTTTGAACCCGCACTCCTCGGTTATAAGGCGGTATCCTTAACCATTGAGCTACCACCGCTCCTAATAATAAGTACCTATACTTAAGAATAAGCACACCTTCATAACATACTTTTATTCATTAACATAACATACTTATCTAAATTCAAATTACGTGGTCGCTTAGACCACACAATTTGACCACAAAAAAGAACACCGAAAATGCCGCGCGAGCTCAATATATCTTGTATAATAATTGTTATTTTTTTTATTCGGAAAGTGCAATTCTCTGACTTAACTTTACTCTCGTGCTCTTCAAACTTCATAACTGTGTGTCTCAATCTTTGAATATTCGTGTTTACACTACATATTCGAGCCGTGATAGCATTTTGTATAATTTATCGATATTAGAACATTCAGAGTTCGCGTGTGTTGGTCCCGGGTTCCATTCCCGGCTGCACAAATTATGCTCTCTCGTTTGACATCATTTGCAATAATAACTCTCGGGCATTTCTCGCGTTTATTATGCATAATAATCTTTCTATAATTAGTCATATTTCATTGGGGCTGATTCTATATTTCACAAGCAACACTTGACTCATTTTGCTTGTGTTCTTGAAACACTATAAGCTGTATTTTTCAAATTGGATTGTAAATTGGACCTAATTAATTATAGATGGTTTTATAATTAATTATAAAACAATATTGGCCTTATTCATGCAATACAAAATGAAAGGATAATATTTAATTAGCACGTGTATTTATATTACAGGCTAAAGAAAAATGTTAATTAGATAGCACACGTAACACGTAACATTTAAAAATAAAAGTACATACATACATAACATGTCGCGACATGTTATTATATAGGCAGAGTCAAAGAGGCACCTAGCCCCCTTAACCACATTCAGTGAAAAACAAAACTGGGCTGGGTTAGATGGAAAATTGTGAAAAAGTGGTGACAAGTGGCTAGCCTGTCGCCCACACAATCACATACCCAAAACCCCATATACCATTAGTCGCCTCTTACAACATGCTAGGCAAGAAACCCAGTTGGCACATTCTTTTCAAGTCCCCGACCAACATGGGACCAAAATAAGAGGAACTTAGGAAAAAGGGAGTGATATAAGTTGTACCAAAAGATTTCCGTTCAGCATATGTTATTTCGCGGTCGCGCTGTTATCACCGCGAACCTGGTTTTTTACGGATGCCTTAAAACCTTGAAACCACCTTGAGACAATTGAGTGCTGCCCAAACACACCTATCATTAACATTAAAATATCTCGTCCAACTAAAAGGAAAAGGATTATGAATGTTAAAGAAGCAAGTGAGGTGTGTACCTAAGGACCGTGCCATATGGCCTTCGGTTCTCTCTGCCTACCCCGCAGGGAAGCGACGTGAAGTTTTTTTTTTTTGTTTAGATGAACTAAACTGAATTTCAAAGAAGAAAGAAAGTGAAGGGAATATGCTATAGAACGCAACGAGTAAAAAGAAGAAACGCCAAACACAATATATTCATAAAAAATAGCTGCGTTGACACATTCCTACGTAGTAAACTGAGTTGGCGCAACTGCATGGCTCAGTAGTGTGTTCCATATTAGATATTAGACACGAGTTTCTTAGATACAGATTTTCTTCTCTAAAACTCGGTCGTATCAACTTCCTAGGTGCTAAATTTCCGAATAATTACTGAAAACACTAGACGTTACATAAACCTGGACAGGCTCGGTCGTCCTATCGCGAGCTCACCCCGCTCGATCACGAACCGGGAACAACCTTAAATTTTCGATATCGACACGCCATAAAGTAGACGCGGATGCGCATTGCGCTCTGCGAATAGAAGGTCGCTGAATCTAAGTTGATTTTCGAACGAGTTTCGTCTGCCGATTTATTCATTGGAATACTTACTTACTTATATAATATTTAATAAAATACTTGCTCTTGGAAAAATTGTAGCTAGCTATAGTCGTAAATATTTTGAATTATATTCAGCGGATATATATATATATATATATATATATATATATATATATCTTGGCCCTTTGAAACCACAGTAGGTATGTGTAGTCAATTATGTCGAAATATGATTTGCGGTAAAACTAACTAACTAACTAACTAAACTTCACGCCACTTCCCTAGCGGGGTAGGCAGAGAGAACCGAACGCCATATGGCACGATCCTTACACACCTCACTCGCCTCTTAAACATTCATAATCCTCCTCATACAAGCTTTACGGTTTTTATGACTCCTAACATCACCTTTTTTTAATACACGATCAATCTGGTCGTGGTAGTTGAGCCTGGGCCTTCCGCGGCTCCTACAACCTTCCAATTTCGCATTGTATATCTGTTTAGTCAATCTTTCGTCATCCATTCTTTCCACATGTCCGGAGCATGCCTCTTCTTACCTTGACTCCGACGCTGTCCTTCAGACCGACTCCCTTTCTTACATCATCATTCCGAACGCAGTCTGTGGGCCGCAGATTTTCCGCAGCGCACGCATCTCGACCGCGTTTATTCTACTTTCATGCTCTTTCTGCCATACCCAACTCTCGCTTCCATATGTTAGCGTAGGAATCAGCACCGCATTGTGTATAGCGAGCTGAGCCTTCTGGCTTAAGACTTTGCTGCCTAGAAGTTTTCCTAACGCTCCATTCACCCTATTCCCTGCATTCACTCTTCTCTCTTATCAGCGGAGTACCTTCCATCTCTACTAAATGCAGATCCTAGATATATAATTTCATTCACCTGTTCCAGCACTACATCGTCAACCGTTATCCTTGTGTCCGTTCTGGTTTCATCTCTTTCAAAACCATAATCTTTGTTTTCTTCGCATTCAAATGTAAGCCTCTCTCCTTACAATCATCTTTCAATGTTGTGACTAGTTGCTGCAGATCCGATGCCGACTCTGCTAGAAGTACGGCATAGTCCGCGTAAAGCAGGCAGTTCACAACCAAGTCACCCATACGCACTCCAACATTCATAGATCAAAAGCGATAAAACTTTTTAAAATGAAAAAATTGTTCGTGGCAACTTTTTACACAATAATGAAATTCTAACCATACATTACTTAATGCTAAGTATTTTGATTTAAATCAACAATTTCAATCAACGTTAGTTCAACATAGAATTTTAGTATTTGACATAGAACGCTCAGGTACGTTTAATTTCGATGTTTTCCATGATTTCCTACATCATATTAACTAAATATAAAATTAACTTAAACCAGTACTGAATTATGCAACGCCAATCCCGCCTTTATCGAAGACGGAATGCAAAATACGCGGCCGGAGCGTATAAAGGCTACTTTACAACGCCAGAGGAACATATGTCGGCGCGACGTTATCGCCTGATCGCCGATATCGCCAATCGAATCGCCAATCGAATCGCCAATCGCATCGCTATCGCCGTCACATCGCGTGAACCCTGAATAGATTGCGCGGCGTAATTTATCGGGTTAGCTTTTTGTCTCGCCCGTCTTTTGTTTATGGCTCCCGTGGCAGCCAATTTCGCGCTTGTGAAGTTCGGCGTTTCTGCTGTTTTGTTATTTATGATTCGTGCGCTTACTGTGAGTAGTGGGAACCTTTAACACCGTTGTTTATAGAGCCCAAATTAAGCTGATAAAAAGCTTTTGGTAATTTTATTTTCGTTAGTATGTAAGCGTATAAATGTACATATGTGAATATCGTTTATGCTTGGTGCGGTATTGCTGGTTCTCTTTCTTACTTTAACAATAATGCTAATGCTTATTAAATGGATTCAAAGGCCAGACAAAAAGCCAAATCTAGCGAAAGGCTTATAAATGAAAGCAGCGTCCAAACACTTCACAAGGTTGTGGTAAATCTATTTTATAATTATTTTAACATAAAAAAACGTAAGAAACCCCAACAAAATATGCAAGCACATTAAAATAGCCACCCGGAATACGAAGAGGTCCACAAATAGCGGAGTGCGTGAAAGTGCGCGCATTTCACCCCGCGCGGCGGAAGGGTGCGCCTGCGCCGGTGCGACGCTATCGACGCTGGTATCGACAGCGCGTCCTTCTCTTAGGGGTGACGCATGTATGATTGCCCATACTGATTCAGTTAGTTTACACTTGTAATTGCATTCCATTCACGTCAAGCTGAGATAGCATAAAAATATCCTCTTTAATATTTTAAATTTCCTGAAAAGGCATTTTTCTTTTTGCATGGCCCAATTCTTATCAGAAAAGACAATTACACCTTTCGTAAAAGATTTTTGCGTTTTATTTGACTCAATTCCATGTAGCTATTTTAGTGAAGAAGAATGTTTAGATGGTTTAAGCAAATTGACGGGATAGATCAAAGATTTATGAAACAACAAACGAGAAAGAACGAGGTTGTTTTTTATGACTACTAGGATTTTGGCTATTGGAAGGATGTGATTAGACAGAGGAGAATGAGATATGGAGCACCAAAAATATGAAATGTGGGTTTAAAGCAAGGTTATGCAACCTTGCACTTTGACATATGCATGTCACAGGTACGACACAATTAGTGATGGTATGTGTGGTGACAGCGACCAAGTGAGCCAGATAGGTTACAGTTAGTGATAGTACATACACAGATGATCCAGGTATTTCACAGTTAGTGATAGTATGCACGAATGTGAGCTCAGGTATGTCAAAGTTAGTGAAAGTAGGTATATATGCACAGGTATGTCACAGTTGGTGATAGTACGCTTATAAGCCAGGTATGTCACAGCGGCGGCCACCCCTGGCAGCCGTCGTGATCGCGCGATGCGATCGCGATAGCGCGTGATGCCCGCGATAGCGCCCACACGTGTGCGCGGGAATTAATTAAAGCTGGAGCAACTGAACTCGTTGCACACACCGCAGGAATGCCGCTCCAATGCGTTCGGTATTGGGGCGAAATAGAAACTTGGTCTCATGTTGGTCTGGGACTTTAAAAGAATGTACCGACTGTGTTCTTTGCCTATCATATCGAAAAAGGCGACTCGCGAGGCGGGTCTGTGATTGTGAAGGCGACCAGCTAACCGCTTGTCGCAATTTTTCCAAATTTTCTATGTAGCTCAACACAATTTGATTTTTGGATACAGTGGTTGAATAACTAGAGATCGAATCCACACTCTTTATGTACGAACGACGTGGATTCTAAACCAATGTGCCAAGCTTCTAAAGCTTATTAAAACATACCACATGCCACATACATGGGTTTAAATTGTTAACGAAATAGTGGTTTTTTAACATTAAATATGTATTAGAAAAAAAAGAAAGATATAACTATATACATATTTACGAAAAAGGGGAGTTGTCCGCCTCTCCGATCAAGGTACCCAGAATACTGGCAGCCTTGCCTCTTTGAATTGCCAGGCTAAGACGTTGGCCGAGGTAGCTTCCAGCATTCCGGTCGCCAGAAACTGAGATTATATAAAAAACAACTTACTTCCAACCAAATATTTAACTGTTTAAGTAGTTTTTTACGAAAATAAACATTAATCAAATTAGCACGGCAGGCTTTATGTTCGATTCGCGTCGTAGATGTGAAGTACAGCACGTAGTGTCACTATAACACACAAAATAACAGCATCCGTTCGCTACAACTACGAAATACAAATCTCCGCGTGAACCTGCATCAAATCAGTGACAAGCACGATTGTAGTTTACGAACTCACTTCCGACGCGACCAAAGATGGGTACGACCAGCCCTGCATACATTTTGATTCACCGTGACTTTGTCTGATTTACGGAGATCACTTCCTTCATCATTCATGTAGAACACCTTTACTTAGTTAAGTTAGATATCAAATAGGTACTAACTTTATTCAACATCAGACTGATATTATTAATTTGGAAGTTTCCCAAATAGTAATCTGTATAAAGGTTAAAGATGGTCTGATGATAACTGCTTCAAGTGTCCACGCTCGATAAATCTAGGATCATTCATTACGATTATCAAAGTGCATGCCAATTAGAAACAGAACATAACGTTGGGAAAAATAAATTTATGTACCTGACTACATACTTTATCATATTGTAAGTATTGGAAGGACAAATATCCACAGGCTATGAGGACCGCTTACCATTAGACTCGTTATATGCTCGTGTATCACTTTAAGCAGTATGAACTACCCCTGACCATCAAGCTGCATGCTTGTTAATCACCTTTTGTAATGAGATACATAAAAAGAAGGTATCAATAACCGAAGGCCTATGACGTATTGTCGCTCTGACACACACTGGGCCGGCTATTTATTGACGCGAATATTTTGTTTATCCCCTTTTGTAGTTACAAAAAAATAAAAATCATATAAAAAATTTTTCGTGTGATAAACATGGACATTTGTACTAGAGACATGGATGTTTATAAACATTTTTATATGTGTTTATCCATTTACCTAATATCCATAGCACAAGCACAAGCTTAGTTTGGGACTAGGGAATTGGTGTGTCAGTCTGGAGAATTTATTTATTATAAAAAGAAGACACCTATCACCCAAATAGCTCGCATTCCACCAGCTGATACCAACTCCTCAGTATTCAATTACGACCGGCCACTGACGTAGGCGAACGGACCCTGCGCCGGTTTGGCTATTTATTTGCAGTAGATTTGTCTGTATTTTAGTATATACGAAAACCGAATAGTATATACGTAGATACTAAAAATGAGGCTGTATAAAAATAAGTTACCTATAACCTATATATAAAAAAGTCATCCACCAGCTAACTCAGTATTCAATTACGACCGGACCGTAGAGACCGGACGCGCTCCGACCCTGCACCGGGTCGGCTATTTATTGGCGCGAATATTTATTTGCGGTGGATTTGCCTGATTGAGCGACGCTCCGGGCTTCTCATTACGTCCCAGCACAATTTAGAAGCGCAACAACTTAAAATGAAATATAATAATATCACTAAAAGTGATTCTGCTGAATGCTAAAGCTAAGTTCTATCTAACATCATAATAAAGCTGCGTTTGAGGTGTCAAAATGTACTGTCATGGATAACTAATAATTTTAATGACTTAAAATGTATAAAGAATGAACGCCATAGATAAGCTGCTATTTTAAGGAATATATATCTCAGAATAATGTGTGTGTGGCTGTGGCTCCCATATATTTAATAATATCTATTATTGCTTAAGGAGTCAAATTCTTATTTCTTCCTCATGGATTGTTAACACATATTATGTTATACAAATATGTGGTCTAACATCCATTATCGAAATATCAATCTTTATAATCATTTTATTTATTAAGATCATACCTACAACTTTGGCCACACATATTTTAACTTGATAATAGGATGTCCAATAAATAGTACCCTTTGTAACAAAACTATCAAAAGCATCTCGATTAACACACAAACCGCGTGCCCTCTTCACTCAGGCCAAAGGCCAAGATGCAGTAACAACGTAGGCAGCGTTAGGGCAATCACGCAAAAACACGCTTAAGGGTATGTGCATAACAGGCCTAATCACTGCCTGCCGCCCTGGCAATTATGGGCAAAATGTTCCGACACTATTGGAGCATGCACCTGCTGGCCGACACTTAATGAAAAAATTGCTCTATGATCGTTTATGGAAACAATACTTAAACGATGATAATCATCATCTTCCTAATATTATATAGATGGGGTCTGCTTAAACGATGATCCAGGATTTAGCGATTCTGGTAATTACATTGAAGCAACTGCCGATCTGACCTTCGTAACCCTAAGATCCCTATTTTGTTCCTAAAATTGTCTGGTTTCCCTGAACCAGACAATTTTTGGATCATGGTTACAAATCCAAAGTTGTTTGAATTTGCAGGTTTCATCACGATGTTTTGCTTCACCGTCGAGCTAGTTGTATAAATACGTACATAGATTTGAAAAATCCAGAGGTACGTGCCCGGATTTGAACCCGCACTTCTCGGTTAAGAGGCGCGTGTCCTTACCATTGAACTACCACCGCTCAATTATACCAACTACTTATTATACATATTATCCCAAGACTTGGTTAATAAAATCAATTGTTAGTATAATTATTATTGAACTAGCAAAGTTATTTGGGCTTTTATATCAGTTCTTTAATGGACCTTAAAGAACGGCCACACACCAGATGTATAAGGTTAATATAATATCTTTCTAGCGTTTGAACAAGTTCTGGACAAGTCTTGACTATATTTATAGGTTTAGAAAGTCTAGTTACTTAGTCTTATTCTTCACGCCATGTTCGAATTCAAACAAGCACCTTATGCAATCCATATTTATTAAACCACCTCCGCTCGTTGAGGTCACATATACAAAAGTATTAACACCTAAAAAAATGGCAACTGGCCTTAGTACCCTCCGTCACTTTCTTTAAACTTTACCTCTATAAGCCAGCGGCGAATGTCGCTAGGCCTCTAATCTCAGGCCTATATCGAGCCTGTAAGCAATAATAAACAATAGGCTGCCCGATAGGCCGGCTCCACAAATCGGACCAATCTAATCAGCTAAGTGGTGGTAATGCCGTCGTGACACCGACCCATCCGAGAGTTATCTGCCCTTTAATGCTTCGGCAGCAACTGCTGATAACACTGGGGCCAACCACTAAAGCCAGGACTTCTATTAGAAAAACACCCCAGAAAGCCTAGTTGACCTTTCGGAATCCCAAGCACATACGTTTCACTGCTGTTTCAGTTTCAAGGTCAATCAGTAACTTCGATTGGTGAAAAAGAAAAAAACAGTGCCGGCCAACCGCTAGAACCAAGACCCCTACGTGAAAACACCCCAAAAAAGTCGGGATTATCCACCGATTCAGAAATCCCTAGTTGGTTCGAAATTTCACAGGACTGTTGTGGTTTTGTTCAAAAGTTGATGATATAAAAGTAATTTTTCAAAACGATTATACGAATTTTGACGGTTCATGGAGCACCACAGGGTTAAGTTCGATTCCGAAACAGTACAAATAGTTGTTGTTGATATAAATCTACGTGTTAGTCTTTCCAAATATAAGTGCATATCTGTAAGACTTACTTTGGAATCAAACCATGTCAAATTTAAAGATATAAGTGCAAAATTAACATAAGCGGATCTCCTTAGTTATCCTTTAAAACACCATGAACGTTATTATAATGAAAAAGTCTAAATTATCATAAACATAAATTTTGAGAAATAGGTGACTCACATTAAATTTAATTTTATCTTCATCTCATCGACGACGCATAGAATATTACTATTTATAAATTAAAAGAATACCGTTTCTTTATTTTCCTACTTACATTAGTACCTTCTAGAATAATATTAAGATTGTTAATAGTAACTAATGCATCCAATCAAAATTTAACGCAAATATTTTTTAGTTACAACTTTCTCCAAGTCCGAAGTCGCCGTGGGCTGCGCGTGCGCAAATTTAAAGTAGCAGTCGGATATCTCTATCTGGTCCGCGGTTAGTTTAACTCGTGGTTTAGCGTCGATTGCTACAAATTTACAGCGGGGCTGCCCGCTCGTGGGGCCGTTAATCCAGGGATTCAGCTTTAAAGGACTCAATGCGGATCCGCTTCGAAATAAAAGCAAGTATACAGTCGTGGATCAGCCGTCTTTTAACGATACTGGAGTAATGTCGTGATAAGGTATTTATTGGGTAAAGCGGTGAGTATAGAAAATTGACTCCGAGGTTAAGCTTAAGCACTTGTTACGGACACTTATTACGGATATAAAAAAACAGTGGTATTACAAATAGGGGGAGAGGGGGGCATAACGGGGTCGCGAGGCACAACGGGGCCACCCACACTTACAAAAAACTATACGCTCTAGATGTGTGTTGTTTTCGCTAATAGGCGGACATTTTGTATCTCTCTTTAGTCTGACAGTGAACGGCGACTAGACTACGCGCAGTTGAATTTTAAAACAAAAAACGATTTTCAACGTAATTTGATGTAATTTTGAGTGACTACGAATACTCACATAAAACGGTAAGTGTTTACGTTGCTACTATCATGTATTTGTTTTGTTTTTGCCGATACACTACTTATTCTTGTGTTTTGAACAAAATTACTCTAACCGTCACTCATTTTATTTGGTTAATTATTTCAAATAATGTGAGAATTGGGGCATAATGGGGACATAGCTACGGGGTATGATGGGGTACCCCGTCATGCCTTGTAACTGTTGTCCCCATTATGCCCCAGTTTTATTAGTTACCTGGAGGTTCGTTCTTGTACATTTCATAATAGAAAATGATTTATTTTAGGTATAAAAATGGTACGAACGTATAAGAAGAAAAGTTCGAGGCGTAGTTGGTGCATGGAAAACATGAAACAGGCAATTGATGCAGTCTTAAGTAAAACTGCTGGCTATAGAAAAGCTGCTCAACTGTACAGTGTACCACAGACCACATTAGAGCGTCACGTCGCTAAAATAAGGAAAGGCGAACTTTCACTAGACTCTACTCCAGGTAACTTCAAGCCCGTGTTTTCCAAACAAGAAGAAGATGAGCTGGTAAGGTACATTAAAGAAATGGAGAAACGTTTGTTTGGTTTAACTACTGTTGTCCTACGGAAACTAGCTTATCAGTTAGCGGAAAAAAATGGCAAAGCTCACAATTTTAATCATGATAAAAAGATAGCTGGCTTAGATTGGTTAAAGGGATTCTTGAAGCGCCACCCAGATTTATCTATCCGAAAACCGGAAGCTACATCGGCAGCTCGAGCAATGGGCTTTAATAAAGTGGCTGTAGGTAAATTTTATTCTTTGCTCGGAGAAATATATGACAAATATAATTTGACGCCAGACAGAATTTTCAATTGCGACGAGACTGGCATATCATGCGTCTCAAAAACGAAGAGCAAAATTATTGCAGAAAAAGGGCGAAAACAGGTAGGATCGCTTTCTTCAGCAGAACGAGGGCAGACTGTTACGGTTGAAGTATGTTTTAATGCAGCAGGAACTTACATGCCTCCTACGCTAATATTTCCTCGACAGAGAATGAAGCAAGAGTTGCTGGATCGAGCTCCTCCAGGAACAGTAGCAGAATGCAACCTTAAAGGCTGGATGACTACTGAAATATTTGTGAGCTGGTTCCAACGGTTTGTCAAGTTTTCTTGTGCATCAATAACTAACCCGGTCTTGCTTCTTTTAGATGGTCATGTAACACATACGCAAAACATATCTGTAATTGAATACGCACGCAAAAATGGCGTTGTAATGCTTTGCTTTCCCCCGCACTGCACCCATAGGCTTCAACCCTTAGACGTTGCCTTTATAAAACCTTTAAGTGTATATTATGACCACGCCTGCTCTAATTGGTTAAGGTCTCACCCGGGGCGAATAATAACAACATTTCAAATAAGCGAAATATTTGCAAATGCATATATTCAAGCTGCAACAATGTCTACAGCAATCAATGCCTTCCAAAAATGTGGCATATGGCCTTTCAATCAAAATAACTTTACAGATTCAGATTTTTTAGCTGCCTCAACCACAGACGTTCCGCTAGCAAACAATGAGCCTGGAATCCAGCAACAACTGCCACCTATCCTTGAAGAACATTCACTGGAAGCAGATTTGCCTGCATCAGCTACACCTCAGCCTCAGCCTGGATCATCAACACAACATAGCCTAATCCAATCTCCGATTCGAAAAGTATGTCGTGATTTGACA
Organism: Glyphodes perspectalis; assembly: GCA_951394215.1. NCBI lineage: Eukaryota > Metazoa > Arthropoda > Insecta > Lepidoptera > Crambidae > Glyphodes > Glyphodes perspectalis. Next base: position 14,158,481 of record OX596207.1, on the reverse strand, counting down.
ACTGCGTTTGAAAATGCTTCGCCTCAAGAAATTCTCGTGATTCCGACAGTCGAACAAAGAAATCAAACGAGAAAAAACTATCGCCGAGGGAAAACTGTTGTTCTTACTTCAACCCCCTACAAAATTGAGCTAGAAGAGCGGGAACAACTTAAGAAAACGAAGAAATGTTCTAATCCAAATGACCCCAGGTTAAAGAAGAACTCTAAGAAACAGAAGACCCAAAAAGCTCCCTCTGATGTAGAAAATGCCGATGAGGATGCCCTATGCCTATACTGCTATGACGTGAACCACACTTATTTAAAGTCTTCGGAACGTTGGGTGGCTTGCCAACTATGTGGACGGTGGGCTCATACAGCATGTGCTGGTGTAGACGACGAGAATATAGAAGAAATCCACATCTGCTTGTACTGTGACGCAAAATAAATAGATACCCCGTATTGCCCCGAACCTGGTACCCCATACTGCCCCTACCCTGGGGCACGATGGGGTTTTCGTTATACTTTCAAAAAATTTAAATTGTAACGTCATATGATTATTTACATCACCAAATTCTATGCCAAATTATAGTTTAATAAGTAAACAAAGTGTTGTGATTAGTTTTAATTAAGAAATATATTGTGTTGATTATTATACTGTGTATCTTTCTTAACGTCCCCATTATGCCCCCCTCTCTCTCCTATATACTTAAATATTGGATATTAACACCCAGACACAGAACAAGCACAAGTATTCATCATACGAATATTGATCCTGGGTGGGGATCGAACCCACAACTCTTGGCGCATAGGGCAGGGTCACTACTGAATGCGCCATCATACTTGTTAAATATCACGCCGGTCCACTATAATGAGGTGAAGGTCCGCCAAAATTCAGAAAAAATCGTACAGTATATTCCAGGCCACGCGCAGCGCATATTTCTGTAGACGACTGTTACGAAGGTCAGATCGGCCGTCGCTTTAGTGTAATTATAATTACATTACCAGACTCGTTGAAACCTGGATCATGGTCTAAGCGGACCTCGAACAAGCAAGGTTATAACGCTAGGAGGATCATCATCCTCCTAGCGTTTTATCCAACAGTTATCACTGTTGCATGTGAACTAAAAAGGAGTTTAGTTTACTTTCCATTTTAAACAAGTAACAACTTCTTTAGCGTGATTTCTGTATTTACATACACATGCAAAATTACAGCTTTCTAGTACTTGTTAGTACTCTAAGCTCTCAGCCTCTTAGATAGCCAGAGACGCACGCACGCGGACATAGGGCCGCGGGAAACGAAAAGAGAAAGAATTTCTTGTCAAGAGTAAGGAACCTTATTATTATAGTAGTACAAACACATAACATAACATCACGCCCATAATCCCCGAAGGGGTAGGCAGAGTCAAAGGGAAAGCAGGCCCCTTTAACCACATTCAGCCAAAAATAAAACTGGGCTGGGTTAGATGGAAAATTGTGAAAAAGTAGTGACAAGTGGCTAGCTTGTCGCCTACACGATCACATACCAAAAACCCGATATACCATTAGTCGCCTTTTACGACATGCTAGGCAAGGAATACAGTTGGCATATTCTAAACGAGTCCCAGACCAACACGGGACAATGGGCTGGGTTAGATGGAAAATTGTGAAAAAGTAGTGACATGTGGCTAGCTCGTCGTCTACACAATCACATACCAAAAACCCCATGTGCCATTAGTCGCCTTTTACGACATGCTAGGCAAGCAACACAGTTGGCAAATTATTTGTAAGTTCCAGACCAATACAGGAGTACAGTACTTATTATATTATCACCTATTATCATAAATGGCATTTTATTTACTTACAATGCTAAGCTCATTAATCAATTACTTTATTAACCATTCCATAAGTAATAAAACACAAAATTACTTGTTAAATTACCTTAGTATCGATACGCCATAATATAAAACTAAAAATCTGACTACGAAAAAAGCACGCGAAACACATGTAAACATAAACATACTTAAGTACCAAGACTGTTAGTTACAATTAGCGATGCCGAACTATTGATAGTTGACCTCTAAAATCAGTTAGAATATCGATAGGACTATCGATACTATCGATAGTCCTATCGATTGGTATCGATAGTCCTATCGATTGGTATCGATAGCCCAAATTGGGGTAATACTTTTGATGACTTGCAATACTATCGATAGTATCGATAGTATTATGGCCCGATATCACCAAACTATCGATAGTATCGATACTATTATTGTTCATGGCGAGTAAACTATCGACAGTATTGATAGTATCGATACTATCGATAGTTTTAAGCTATCAATTGTTCCTTATTTATCGATAGTATTACTTAGAGTTTTAGATTAAACTAAATTATACAGCATTACCGCTAGAGAAGTAATGAAGTCTTAGTAATTAATTACCGTAAAAAAACCTACACGTACTAGTGACCATTATACCAATAATTTCTAAACAATAGTATCGAAAATAAAACGACTATCGATAGTATCGATAGTTTTTTATTAACGAGGAACAATACTATCGGTAGTATCGATACTATCGATAGTTTATTCTTCGTGACCAACAATACAAACATTCATGCAATAGTATTGCCTGGATCTAAGCTATAGGCTATCGATACTATTGATATGACGTCAACTATCGATAGACTATCAATAGACTATCGATAGTCGACTATCGATCGGCATCACTAGTCTTCATCTTCTTTTCGCAACAAAATGTATGCCTCCGTTCTTTTAATTTAATACAAGCTTCAAAAGTATTTAAGTAACACTTAGAGTAAATATAGGCTTGAATTCTTAACTGTCGACATCGCGTGTGAAATCTACGTAGTATTTAATTCGCATGGCCTTCAACGGGCCTAATAACGTATTATGTGACAGGAACACAGGATATCAGGGACTGGCAACATTTAAAACTCGTTCACACAATGTTATTTTCTATTATCCCTTCTTACAAAGTGAATACATATTTATAAACACTCCAATTATCGCGCTAAATTGACGTGCGGCTACCTCTCTTTTTGCTTTAAAGTCTTGGGATAATATGTATAATAAGTAGTTGGTATAATTGAGCGGTGGTAGCTCAATGGTAAGGACACGCGCCTCTTAACCGAGGAGTTCGGGTTCAAACCCGGGCATGTACCTCTAAATTTTTTAAATCTATGTACATATTTATACCACTAGCTCGACGGTGAGGGAAAACATCGTGATGAAACTAACTGAACTGCAAATTCAAACAACTTTGGATTTGTAACCATGATCCAAAAAAATTGTCTGGTTCCCCTATCTTAAGGTTACGAAGGTCAGATCGGCAGTCGCTTCAATGTAATTACCAGACTCACTAAATCCTGCATCATGGTCTAAGCGGACCCCATCTAAGCACGGGACATAACGGTAGGAAGATGAAGTAGTTGGTATAATTACCACATCAAATGAGCGACGTGGGGAGGTCACACGCAATGTGTATTAATTTCGTGGGATAATTCTGTTTCTTTAACATATTTACTAAATAGCCAACCAATATTTTTAATACATACCTACTTTTTAAAAGAAATAAATTAAATCAATGGAGTACTAACTCATTTAGGGGCCATTTTTATACTTCTAACAAGAAGCTTCTAAACAGTCCAATATACAGTGGTGTAGGTATAATTACCTACACCACTGTATATTGGACTGTTGGATATATTGGACTGTTTACTGATATATTGGACTGTTTAGAGTTGGAGGCCCGTGGCAATTTAACCGGAAGTCTTCGCTCAATTAAAGTATTCGATTTCAATGCCAAAGCAAAAGAGGGTCCCACGTGCTATAGGGCTTTCTGGGGCCCCCACCGAGCGGGGGCTCGTCATTTTGCCAGTCTTTCCTTCTTATAGTTTCGCCACCGTTACGCATACCACTTCGCCTGGGGTGGGGGGGGGAGCGAAGTGGTTATGTGGCACTTCCAGGGACCTCTGTAACAAGAGACACCCTCTCCGGCCGAGGTGGCCTTAGGCCGGGGTATACCTTCTAAAACTCCGGGATGGATCCTCTACGCTGACTGAGGCGTCGCGGGTGGAATTGTCCACTAGGCCTCGGCGAATGTTGGCGACCCCTGTCCCAATTGAAAGCGACGCGTGCGCACGTGGGCGGCTGACAGGTGGACGCTGATTAGGAGTTGCGACCGCCAGATGACATTACTCTGCTGGCGATTCGCGATTTTGACACAAGAATGTGCTTGAATTAAATTATGTTCAGCTATGGTAAAAATATAAATGTCTCTAGTCTTATTTCCATACAATTTCTGTATAATACAGTAAGTATAGTTATATTAGGAAGTAAAGGTACAAACAACTTTAATTTTGAAAGTAAGTACATCCTTTAAAAGAAGACGCATCACTAGAGTCTTCAGAAAATATTTTTTATTATTTCCACATGAGTACCCACATACAAAACATTGCAGACATACTAACATTGTTTTAAACTTTATCCTATCTTTCCCATTTGTAAGCCACTTCAATTTATCCCCGTAGGTTATAAACTAATCTTTACCTATTAGGTACTTAGTAAAGGTCAAAGATAGAGAAACAAATCTTAGTATCGTGATCATTCTTCTACAGTTATCTTAATATGCTGATAAACCAGCTGGTAAAAGAATTCCAGTAGCTCATATTGCTCATACACATTTCATTCACAAGTGGTGGCCATCATAAATCAGTCAGTCACAACTACATTAGTATAAACAATCACACAATTAGAAAGTAGCTCAATCCGACTAATCGCTTAAACCGATGATATCACAACATTAAGCACACTTAATAATTCGGACAGTGATGGATTCACGGTGGGCGATACGATCGCGCCAGGTCGTTACCGGCCTGCGTAAGCGCAAGATATATCGGAGCGGACAATGCGGAACCTGGCAACACAATTCAATGTACCTACTAAGCGCCTGGCAAATGATCATCTAAATAAATAAATAAATAAATTCTCCAGACTAACCCACCAATTCCTTAGTTCCAATCTAAGCTTATGCTTGTGCTTTGGATAACTAGGTAAACGTATAGACATACTTAAATACGTTTATAAACATCCATGACTCGAGGACAAATGTCCATGTTCATCACACCAAACTTGTCCCGGGATTCGAACCAGGGTCACTTGGTTTCGTGGCCAAGGTCTTTTACCACTCGACCAACGGGCCAGTCAAAACATGCTCGATGATCGTCTTTAAAGAGCTATGATGCCGTATTAAGTGCACTTACAAAGGTACACATTATCACACCCATAATCCCCAAAGGGGTAGGCAGGGTCAAAGGGCAGAAAGTTCCTATACCACTCTTGGTCATTTTTTTTGATAAGAAGACCAGACAATTTGGATCAGGGCTACACATTCATAGTTATTTTAGATATGCAGGTTCTCTCTCTATGTTTTGCATCACCGTAGAACAAATAGTATAAATCTGTACTCAGATTTAAACCAGCACTTCTCGCATATAAATCCTGTCTCCTTACCAAAGAGCTAATCAAGGATATTTACTTGAATTTCGATCACCCACAGAGCTCTCGAGCAGCGAGAATTGCTTGACAGATATAGACTCAGAGAAAAACACAAGAACATCTATGGACTTAAACAAAAGACGGCCGATTAGATGATGTTAAAAGTCATCCGCTTTTCCGAATGACGTCGGCTCGGCCGTATGCAGCCCGCTATAAATCAAGTGAACAATGCGGTACGGTCAGCAAGACAATTATGTGCGGAATCGTGTCTGCGAGTTAATTGAGGCGCAGTTAATTAGGGACGTGTCGCGTGGGCCTGCCGCCCCCGCAGCCTTTGTGTGCGGTAGCGTCGGCAGAACAGGCGCACTCAGTTGGCTAACATTTTATTTATAGCCAAGACCTTGTTCCTAGAAGGTGTAGATTTAATAGTGTTAATATGTTGTAGGAAAGCGGCCTTTTTGTCTCGAAGGGATCCTCGCGTTAGGGATCTTTGAGCATATGTTAAACTCGTAAAGTATTATTAGAAAAAGATGGAACATGATACACAACAAGAAAAATATGTAGACGAGCAGTTTAAAATGACGTCAATGTAAATCCGAATAATATTATAAGAATAACATTAGTTGTTATTTATCAGATCTGATGCAGGCTTTATTGTGTAATAAAAATTTCACATAATTTAATTTTAATTAAATAATAGCCTATTGAACAAAATTTAATAGAAACGTGAAATTTGGACAGTTGTTTTAATTCAAAATGCGGACGCACTCTAAGAAGGGATTTAAAAAAAAATACTCTAAAGGGATGAAACAGGGGTTACAAGTTTGTAGGAAAAAATCTTTTAATAAGCAACGATTTTGTTAAAACTCGTGATGCATACTCTTAAAAATATTTCATTGAATACGTGTTTCATCGTTTATTGGAATTCACCCCCTAAGGGTGCAAAGTATGGGTTGAAAGTTTCTATAGAACATATTTAAAGTCTCCGCCAATTTCTATGACGCAATGGCATATGTCTATATGTTAAAGATAACTTCGGAAAAATTAAATGTCCACCCGTGCGAACCCGAGACAGGTCGCTAATTTAGCTATAAACCCGCGAACTACGAAACTAAATAGCAAACTACGACAATATCAAATTGGGATGTTGACACCTATTATATTTAATGTTGAAATATCAATTCTGAAAAAGAAAGTATTGTAGTATGCTGGTAAGCCTTATTGATTCTGTATCATATTGAGTCTAATATTTTTAGTTTTACAAAAACTGCTTAATATTAAGTCAGTTGACTGTACAAACTAGTGACGTCACACGTTGACAAGCAATACAAAATCTATGGAGTGATTTCGTTTTGACAGCTCTTAAAAAGTATCTCAATTGACTTGTTAGTCAACATCCCTATTGTATGCAATGCAACATAGTATCCATATTTATGCAACACAGTAATACACGCATCAATACTAAACACTTTAAAAAGTGTTCACCATAAATTTGCACTTATTACTTCATAACGAGAAGGAATCAAAATGTTAATGCTACGCAAAAACAGGAGCCAATACATATCCCTCTTCGACTTATCGATAATGTAGGAATCCTTCCATACCACACTTTTTTACAATCTCTCGTTTAGGCAAAGGAATCTTTGTTACGCTGTACAATGCGTTTAAGTAGTTCCTAATGTGATTTATCACCTCAAAATGGTCATGATCGCATAGATAAATACGAGCTTGCTGTAGTTTTTACTGATGTATTTCTTGTCATATCACGTTGCCTTTTAATCACCTAGTCCTATTCAGGTAATCAGGACGTGTCGGAATTAGTTCTGGTCATGTTGTTTGGTAGAAAGACTGTATTTTTGGGATTAAGCGTGGAATCTAACTTTATTAAGGACGTGAGAAACTGTGACTCAGGCACGACACTATTTAAGGGCGTAGTTTTACAATATCTATGTTTTATTTAAAATAGTAGCCCTTAATGAGTGTTAGAATGTTAAGAAAGTTGTATTCTTAGTTACCCATGTATCGTGACGATATTTAATACGTTGCCTTCCAGCAAGTGCAATGACTGTACGTCATTTTCAAAAATCCAAATGTACATGCCCAGGTTTGAACCGAAACCTCTTCCATAAGAGATACACATTCTTACCATTAAGCTTCCCCTCCTCTCAGCGAAGTAATGGCATGGTAAACTACATTAAACAGAAAATAAATAAAATATGCAGCGCTCTTACTTGCATACTGTACAGTCAGAAGAAATTAAGCTAAGTTTGAGTGCAATGTCGGCGCGTGGCTCGGCTGCATTTATGAAATACTCCCTCCTTGCATTGTGCAGGTCCGGAGGTACGCCGTCATGGACATACGGCTCCGGCGAACGTGGTCCTCTGTGAAAACCGCAGTTGTAGCGCGATATAGTTAATTATAGCGATTCATTATAGTTTATTGTAGCGATTGTAGTCTTTAATAAATTTGCTAAATAAAAGCTTGAAGGAAACATCGGCATGGAAAAAATAAATAATAATATGTTAAATTTGAACTTGTAAACATACTTTTACGCCTGCTATCCCTAAACAGGTAGGCAGAGTCCATGGAGCAGTAGATCCTTTCAGTTCTTTTATAGTCCTTAAAATCTAAAATGAAGTCGGGTTGAATGGAAAATTGTGGAAAAGTAAAGATTTTTTTTCTAACCAATAACTTCCCCCAATAGTTCCTATAAGTGCAATTGTATATTAGAGTCAATCATAATATGGTTACACGAGTCTAATAATATTGAACACTAGAATTAAGCATTACGATAAAACCATCAATTATAAATTAGGTACTCAACTCAACTGAACTGATGAAGAATCATAATTACTAACAACTTCATCCGTATATAAAGCTTAAATTCTTCTTTCTTATCTGCTCGACACAGGCCACAACCGTGTGTATCTCATTATACGTACATACATCAGGGATGGTCGCCGTGGTCTGATTCGAAGAGGAATTTAGAGAACGTCCACGAATATTCATGCGTGTTTAGCCGACTAAACCACTGCTGAATATGGATGCGAGTGAGTGCTGCAGTTTCATAATTCAAGAATTACTTAAGCGTTCAGAGTGCTCAAGGAATCTAAGGCTGGACCATTATTCATTGTGTGTCTTGGATCGTTAAATAATAGTTTGTCTTTGCTCCTAGATGCTCTCAGTTGTTGTTTCAGCACGTAGCTAAGTGAATACAAACATTGGCATACAATGCCAGGACAACACAGATAACCTCCAATAGATACCACATTAAGAGGATTGACGTACGCCCATGCATCTATGCTATTACATAAATAAGTAGTTGCCATACACGCGCATCTTCAGTGCCGACTAAGAGACAGATCTGCGCGTCAGCCTTTACGGAGACACTTTTATTTATATTTAATAAGTATTTATGCATAAATAAACGTTAAAATGGCCTTCTGTTCCGTAAAATGGTGTGGGAAGAATTCCAGGACATCAAAATTTAAAAAAGATGGCATAACTTTTCATCGGAAAGTAAAATAAATACCTATTTTATTCTAGACGGAGCTCAAGTTACGACGGTCGAATTTTGAAAGTTAGCAAAAATTTTTTGACAAGTGTCAGCTCGCGTTGATGTCTTTTGTCACTATCCCTTTCTTTCATTACCCATTTCACTATTTTTATCCCGTTCTGGCATAGACATGCATAACAAGAGGGTTGTAACTGTGTACGTTTCAGTATGTCGAATCGACATTGTCGATAAAAAATAGAGATTGTCCTAACTCAATTTGCTTTAGATTTCCAAAGGGTCTGAAAGAAAGTCTAAGTGGATCGATGCCACATATCGCGGTGATAGATCGTTCCCGAGCAAAAACACCGTCATTTGTTCGAGACATTTTACAGAAGATAGTTTTCACTATATGAAGGATAGAAGACGAGTAATGGAAACAGCCGTGCCTTCTTTATATTTACCAATGTATGTGTTGCCGGCAATGTATATAATCCAGGCATTCCATACAATATTCTATAGTTTTCTTTATTCTATTCTAGTATTCTATAGAATAAAATATCATTAACACAAACCACCAAACAATAACATTTGTTTTTTTTTGGTACGGTCTGATACGGTTTTGAGGTACGGAACCCTAAAAAATCAAATTTATTTATATCTACATATAAAATATAAATAATTATAAATTTATCGATAAAACTATAGACATTGCACAATACAATTGAACATCACTAGATGAATGAGTGTTACGTCCCCCGCACCCCGTTCCTACCTCCTAAAATTGTGACTTGAACCTAGAACAAAGCGGTGAACGTACGGTATCTATTGGAGGTTATCTGTGCAGGACAATAAATGGTCTTTATCATGTTACCTACCAATTATCAGTCAAGCATGCTTCTTAAGATTCTAAGTTATTCTCTGATCACAGCATACCTAATAAATAAAGATCTAAATCAATTTCTGATATACGTCTATCATAAAAAAATGTAAGGTGGTTCTTTCACTTCAAAGCACTTATCATCAAATTTATATTGGTAGATTTTTTATATAGGTAGACCACTTTTTCACAACTTTCCATCTAACCCAGCCCAGTTTTTTTTTTGACTGAATGTGGTTAAAGGGGCCTGCTGCCTCTTTGGTTCTTCCTACCCCTTCGGGGATTATGAGCGTGATGTTCTCGACAAGCTCGATGGCGCATTCGGTAGTGACCCTGCCCCATGCGCCAAGAGTTGTGGGTTCGATCCCCACCGGACCACCCCGGACATGTTTTTCCTGACATTCGTGTGATGAATACTTTTGTTTGTTCTGTGTCTGGGTGTTAATATCCAATATTTAAGTATATATTTGTAATACCACTGTTGTTTCTGATATCCGTAACACAAGTGCTTAAGCTACTTACTTCGGAGTCAGATCAATGTATGTGACGTCGTTGAATATTTAAAAAAAAAATTTTATTTATGTATGTAGATAATCCATAAAGCTACATAAATTTACGACCGGTTCGGAAGGTTGGCAAAAAACTCAGTAGTCACTGTTTTTAAAGCCAAAGTACCTATAGTAATTTTACAATTTTCCTTAAGTCCTAGACCAACTTATGCCATTAATGTCCGTTGGGGGTAAGGAAAGTTACGTTAAGATTAAATGAATGACCCGAGCAAACCAGCCTTCAAAGATGGCACTTGTACACAAGTATGACCCATGTGTCGGCCGACGCCTCACTATCTATCTATCTTGGCCTCACTCAACAGTGAGGCCAAGATAGTTGACCCAACCCGCCACACAATGGTGACGTTGTGTGGTGGATCGTTTCATTTCCTATGCCACAGAGGCAGTTTGTGAGCATGTCTCATATTAATGTGGCTAAATACCTGTGGCTAAGTACCCACCTGTGCTCTCAGGTTTTCCGCGCTGTGTGTCCCAGCACATACCGGGATGGAGCTGGTCTAATTCAATCGTCGGGATGCGGCGTCGGTCGGCACGATTTATCGCTCCGTTTCATATTGGCCGTCTTTTGTTCGGCAGCGGCGGGAAGTCACGACCGGGAACCGACTGAGCCTCGATTTAATGCGCCGCGCGCTACGCATTCGTCATTTTAAATTAATAGCGATTTTCCACAAGTTTCTGTGACTTGTTTGAAGAAGAAAGCGAGTCTGAGATTCGCAAAAGCTTAGATGAAAAAGAATTAAATTGAAGAGACAAAGTTAATGGCTTGACGTACGTATCATTATGCCCGTAATCCCCAAAAGGATAGGCAAAATCTAAGAAGCGGTGAGCTGCTTTAACCTTTTTTGGCCAAAAAAATGACCGAGTCAAATGAAAATTGCGTATAAGTAGTAACAAGTGGCTAACTCGCCGTCTACACCAACCAATGCACCATTAGTCGCCCCCTTACGACATGATAGGTAATGAACACAGTTGGCACATTCTTAAAAAATCCTAAGCCAACATGGGACATAGCGCACATAACTGTGGATCTCGATCACTCATTTTAATAACATGTAGATCTGAAAATTATAATGGTTTGATTGCTATATCCTTCATAATAAGAAAATCCATCATATAATTTGTGTAGACGCCTAATGTACGTATTAAGAGGGCAGTAACAACAATTGATGTATTTAACATGACCATATGGTTTGAACCAACCCTCGAGGCGGCTGTCCTCACCTATTAAGCAACCACTGCTTTTAAAGTTGCATCATCACAACCAAACTGTAAATACACCTCGATCATTCCGATTACTTATTTTCATTGTTTCCGAACGTTAAGTGGTGGTTGCGCAATCTACGGGTTAAATTATTGGCCATTCGCGCAGTTCGCGGCAACAGACGTTCGCATCTGCATAGATCCTGATTTACGATCTCAGGCGCATTCCATAGCCCACCGCAGTAATTGCAGAGGGCACTACAAAGCTCGTAATAATTACGTAAGAGCAGGAACCGGGGTTGCGCGTAGGGTTGACTGAGAATACCAGACAGTACAATGGATATTTGTTTTTCATCTATACTAATATTATAAAGCTGAAGAATTTGTTTATTTGCGCGCGCTAATCACGCGCTAATCTCAGAAACTACTGGTCCGACTTTAAATTATTTCAGTTTTAGATATCACAATTATCTAGAAAGGTATTAACCATAAACGCGGGTGAATGCGCAGGCACAGCTAGTATTTTTTTTAAGTATAAAACAAAGTAGCTGCTTCTTTCTGTTCGCTTAGATCTTTAAACTACGCTAGATATTTTGATGCAGCTCTCACCAATATATAGATATCAACACGCTCCCGTAATCGAAAGGGTAGGCAGAACCCAAGGAGAAGGAAGCTTCTTAAGCCACATTTAGCCAAAAATAAGGGATATTTTGAAAAAATTATGACAAGTGGCTAACTCGCCACCCATATAATCACAAAAATATGGTGTATCCATTACTGTTTACGACATGCTAGGCTAGAAACACAGTTGGCACATTCTTTTTAAATCACAATTCAACATAGGATAAAAACAACATGCCATAACTAATATAAAAAAACGATGTATCTCAGTGTTGACCAGCCCTACCTGGAACACCTGTTCAGAGGTTCGCAGCAGACCGGCCCCGCCCGGGGGTGCGCGAGCTTCCTATGTTCAGCCGCTCACCTATGGTAAATAACACCGGGCTAACAGTGCTAACACTGACTCACAGGGCTCATGCTTTCACCATACTATAATTCTTGTGCTTGTGATGTATTTTAAATATCATTTTTGAGGATAAAATACTCCTACATACAAGTACGCCTCCAAGCGCTGTCACTGACACACCAAAAACTTTTTTTCATATGAATATGATTGTGAACTCCTACTACATCATCATCTTCCTAGCGGTATGTCCCGTGTTTAGACGGGGTTCGCTTAGACCATAATCCAGGATTTATTTAGTCTGGTAATTACATTGCAGCGACTGCCGATCTGACCTTCGTAACCCTCAGATAGGGGAACCAGACAATTTTTGGATCATGGCTACAAATCCAAAGTTGTTTGAATTTGCAGGTTTCATCACGATGTTTTCCTTCACCAACGAGCTAGTGGTATAAATACGTACATAGATTTAAAAAAATCCAGACGTACGTCCCGGGTTTGAACCCGCACTCTTCGGTTAACAGGAGTGACAGTGACAGACATATGTAGTGAGCTCCTACTACATATGTCTTCAAATTTATAGGTAACATAATCGTTCATAATACTATCCCGCCTGAAAGCCCTAAATAGGAAGACTCGAAAAAGCTAAAGCTAAAGCTTTTAACGACTTTTAAAAGTAAACTGCTAAAAATTGTGGTAAGGTAATGGGTAGCTCGTCTTGTATACAATCTCAAGCCCATCACGCCATTTTGAAATGTTAGACAAGGGTCTAATTAAGTTGGTAAATTATTTTTATGACCTAGACTAACGTAGGAAAAAATAACATATATTAATATCAATAAGCGGAAGATTTATGAGGATAAAGAAGTACGGTTACTTCAAATTTACTTTCTTCGGCTCGATATATTCCCGTCGTCTAGCTTTCTTATAAAATGCCCGCCTAGTAATGTGATTCATAATAAATAGAAACATCCGGCTTGCCTTATTCTGAAGTCGCTACAGTTGCGATGTGTGTATCACGTTAGAATAGAGCTGCGTTTCCGCCGGGGACGCAAAATTACTAGGCCTGCGGCCGAAACACTCATAGATTTTGCTTTATTGCTAAGTATATTTTGTCATTAAACAACGCGTACATCAAAGGGTTAATAACAATATGGAATGCTTAAAATTGAAGAATATTATTATATTTAAAATACGCTAACAATAAACTTCTTCGCATTCGTGTCAGGTAAATTGTATGTACTGACCACGGACTAGTAAAAAAAGAAGGACTCCACGCTTTCATGCTGCATGAAGCCACGTTTATGCATATGTGAGTGAGATACTTATGGATACCAGATATCGGATATCTGTCATTTGGAGCGCTCATTTTCTCAATGTGTGACGTAAATGCGTGTAAAGTTGGAGCACCTGAGGAGCTTTAACTGCCATAATATGTTCCAATAATAGTGATTATTCTAAAAGTGTCAGGGACTATTCTAGAAGGTACTGCATTCATGAAAATCTTCAAATTATAAAGAAGCATAATATGTAAATTTTAGCGATATCGCTCTGGCAATAAGGGATTTATCAAGAAGCATGAGTATACCGTCAAAAAAATTGAGAATAGAACGAAAAGTTGAGGCTATACTAAACTGTTTTTTCTAAAATCTATGAGTTATATTAATATGAAATACACAGCGAGATCTTATTGCTACTAAGCATTAAGTTTTTACAATTTAAGATTGTGATGGTTTTAACAAAAGTCCGGATTCATTAATTGTTTGTTTCATTAATATCAAAACGTACTTACTAACATTTGGAAAAAATCACAGTTTTTCGCTATTATTAACAAGCCTTTTTTAACTATGTTACAGCACTAAATTTTATTAAACAAGCAGTTCAACAAATCCAAGATCTTTGTTCTCCAACCTGAATTCTCAGTCATCTCGAAAACGAACACAATCCCACAAATCGCAGCATCTCGGTCCCCGGAACTGGACTGATATATTCTGCATTAGAAGATTACCCCGTCCCGTTAGCATCGCACATAAATAATGCATCAGATATATGGAAACCTCTCTAATGATAAGGCTTCGGCATGCCTGCTTTTGTTAACTGATATTGTTTAAGAGGGTTGAACGCGGCTAACCATTAGTGACAGACTGCACTTGCGGTTACGGTTTTGGCAAGTTTTAGCTCTTATTTAACTTTTCGGTTTTTGCAGAAAATGTTTATCCAAAGTAAAATGAAAGCATTGTTAGTACTTTAGATTCGTATAATCATAGTTATAAATACATAGTAAAATGAGTAAAAAGTAATTATTATTATTTAGTTTAGCGTAGACCAAAATATTAGTTGTAGCGTAGAGCATGCTGCTCTTTCGGGGTTACGGGCATGATGATATACAGTATGCACTACTACGGCATTTTGGTCCATGTGTACTGGTGATTTGTAACAAAAATAAGCGTATTAGTATACGCCGCAATAGTTTAATCCATACGATTTATATTTGAACTAGAAATAGCTAAAAGGTGGGTAAAAACTAAATACAAAAAATACTTTCGCCCAAAACTTTGACAAAAGGACCGAAAGCTATTTTCAGTTTCGGGTAGGAAAACTAGTTTCGGACCAACACTACGAACCATTGTTGTGCTTAATAATGCCGGATAGCGGTTTCCACTTGAATTTTAAAATGTACCAGATTTAATCTTATTTCTAATGGGCTGGCTTTAAGACCCTTGATTAGAATGTTCGATAGGTAACTGGGAATAATATTTTTGCAATTCAAGTGCTCGTTTCAGATGCAATTTTGTGTTAAGCTGAAAGGCATTTAGTTTTATTTGTACTGTTGCATATCTATTTCTATTGCTCTTTAAAAATAAATGGCGTGTTTGGTTGTATATAAATAAATAATTTATACATGTGGTGAAATTAGTATGTTTATAGAAGTTGAAAAATCCTATGACTCGGAAATGTAGCGACATACTTGAAGAGTACATTAATCAGCGTTGATTTGGTTAAATATATGTTTGGTGGCTAAATAGAACGGTGGTAATCCAATCAGTAAGAATACAAGTTTTCTAAATCGAGGTGTGTTAGTTCAAAATAGATTTAAAAAATCCATGTTCGAATCTAACCACTAATTCCGCATGAGGGCAATCATCATGAGGAAATTGCACAACAATGGATAAATAAACCAATGTACCTAGGTCCTATGCTAAACGTTAGGTTTAAAGGTAATTGTTTTAATGTTATCACTAAAGTTGTTATATTTTTGATTGTGATCCAAAATATAACGACTTTAGTCGGACCACGACTAGGAACGTGACATATAGCTAATTATAAATTTACTATCGATAAAATGCGTAAAAAATTGTGGTCATACATGATATCTATATAAAAATACGTCATATCAAAACTAAATGGGTATTTCATAAAACACAAATGCCGTTTTAGATATTGAAGAGGTCCATAAACCAAACATTTATGGGCCCGGAATCACAGCGCAATAACAATACAGAATAACTATCCATTTCGCAAAACGCACGAGTCTAACTACCCATTACAATTTCGCAAGCTCAAGGCAGAACAAACAATCGAAACAACAGAGTATAGCTCGATTACCGACCTAATGAAATTCAGTAAAATCGTACCGATAGTTGGCCGGTCCCTTATTTACGCTGCCCCCGGGGCCTACATTACTCACAATCGAATAATCGATTCAACACTCAATTCCCGTCAACGCTCGATTTAATATCGAAGCTATCGAAAACTGAATCACGGCCGACGCAACGATTTCTATTATTCGAATACATTGACTCGCCTCTGGCAAATAACGATGTGACAATAATAGGAAACCGGGAGGGTCTGTACGCGTTGAATGCATTAGAGCCGGGGCCCGCCGCGGTCTAGTGTTTTATGTACTGCACCTTGGGACGATAAAGTGGAAATTTCAGTTTGTTTTGCTTGTTAAGTTTATATTCGGAATTTACTAAAGGCGTCGATAGGAGTAAACTTGCCAGCGATTTCGCTAGCACCAACGGGGAGTTTTAGCAAAACTACAAGCGATCTTACTTCGCCAGGTATCTGTGGTGTAATTTGAATATCATCGCGGTATGATAATGTAGCAATTCTCAATATCACAGTACGAATATCGGCGGGATAGTATCTGAAGGACGGAATTTATTAAATTGTTTATTGATATGAACAGCGATTTTACGAAAATAAAATAAGCCTTAGGTATGTAATGGTACTACTTTATTGAATCAGTTTCCAGCCTTTTTTGTACTTATTACATTACCTTTTACTTAGAATTCCTAGTAATATTCAAGATACGAGATATTGAAACATATAATAAAAACTCGTATTTACAAAGATTCGAATCGATACAACAATAATATATATAGTTGACATCACTAACATACGACGTATTTTTCAAATAATTCGTTCGTTATAGATGTCTAACCAATAGTGTATTTTCATCATCTTGCCGGTGTTATGTCCCGTGCTTAGGCAAATTTCAGAACGATCCAGAATTTAGCAAATCTGGTTATAACATTGAAGCGACTACCTATTCGATACCTATTTCGTAAGCCTTAGATATGGGAACTAGGCAACTTGGATCATAGCTACACATACATAGTTATTTTCGATGTGTATGTTTTTAGTCATCACGATTTTTTTGGTATAAATCCTAACATGGGCATACGCGAGGGGGGGGCATGGGGAGGCAGCTGACTTGCCTGGAACTCCACTAAGCCAAGGTACTTGTTGGTCTATTTACTATCAATAGTATTCTCCCCCCTGGACAAAAAAAATTGTATTAACCCCACCGGATGTGAACCCACACCCCTCGGATATGAGGCGCATATCCTTACCATTAAGCTACCACCACTCCGACCAATATGATGTCGACCCGACATATATAATATAGTCTTAAATAGTATATTCTACACTAGTAATTCTCGTGTAAGTACGGCGCGTCTCACGCGCAGGCGATGTATACTGCCCATCTGGCAGTGATATACTCGTGCCACTAAAAAGCTATCGTCTCTTGTCATCCAGGATCGAGTTGCAACAGTAGTTTCCAACCATAGATTAATCCGTGAGACGTCTGCGACTAGGGTCACCATGGCTTGGGATTTGTCCTTCGGTTTCAGGATTTTCAAGCAAGCAAGAATTGTATTTAGGAATAATTAATAGACGTTTCAGATATTCTTTAGCATAAAAGGAAAGGTCTAATTCAACGTGTCACAAGTCTGAAATTTATTTAATGAAAATTGAGCTTTTCTCAGAACTTTTAATTTGAAGTTGACACGATGCGTGAGAAATTCAACAGGAAAAAAATATTTTATAGCAAATAAATAGGGATTATTATTTCTACATGTTCCGCATAAGCAATATTTCTAAATTACTTTTTTCACTAACTTAAATCATAAAATAGTTTGTCACCTGTTTTCAATTATTTCTATTGATGAAACTCCCATAAAATTCGCGACTATGGCACACCTTAAAAGGAGTAAAGAGTGAAACCTAAACCTTGTAAAGAGTGGTTACCGGGGCGCTTGTAACCGAAACCGTTCCTACACAACCGCAACGTCTATCAGTAACCATCAGTGTACTACACAAAACCTATCACGTTAACTCCTGCTATTTCTAAAACTACCCTATTGTCCACCTGGTAACCCTATCCGCGCTATCTGGCACGGCAATAAAATGGCCGGACACGGCCCACGGCGCGGGGGGGCCTCGTGACGCGGCCTGTGGCTGCTACACTGCTCCCTGCACAGTACCAGCTCCATAACTGATGATCGATGCACGGTCATCCAGCGAAATTGGACCGAATGGCCATTTCGGGATACCGATGAGCGTTAAATTTGATTAAGGAGCCTATAAATTGTGTCGCGATCAAAAGCTGTCACGGTAAGTGCTTAGTAGGTAACGGTGAACAGTGGCTCCTGGTGCGCATACGCACATATCACGCAATACCTGAAGAGTAGGAATCCCAATAGCAAAAAGCTCCTTTAACCACTTTTAGCCGAAAATTTAAGTGTCAATTATTTAAGGTTAGACATTAAAAAGTAGTTAGTTAGGCTAGTTTACTCAAAAAATAATAACTATTAAGATCACAAAAAAATATTACTTAAGTATTTTTTCTTTTGTTTAGCAAACCAAAAATAATGAAGATACAGCGCGTTAAAGTACCTTTTACCTTCAAAGTAAATGTGTTACCTTTCAAATGACGTAAAGCACCCTATTTCAGATCTTTGAAGTGCTGTATCTTTGTAATTTTTCGAGTATTAGATGAAGCATAAAATTCGTATTCAATATTTTCTGATAATCTAAATTACGGAGTACAAAACAATTTTGAGTAAATTCGCCTTCTGAAATAAACGGAGTGACAGATGGCTAGCTCGATACCTACACACACGTACATATAGGATGGCATCCTAGCATAAATAACTGTCAACAAGGCGATAAATCTTGTCTACAACACTTATTCACTGTTAGCTCAAAAGCTACCAAATCGTATCTACTAAACAACACTACAAAAAGCTTTTTATTTTAGTTTAAAGCTAATGGTTTTCTGCGCTGGATGCACGGTATATTCACGATAGCTTCTCTCACCGCTAGTAATACAAATACGTACTATAATAAACTGGGTATATTCTCTTATTTTTATTATATATTCCATATCAGGTTGTCAAGATTATTATTTGGAAAGCACCTCTAAAGGGAGATGGCCACATCTTAGACTACATTATAATCATCATGTACCTAACCATCATCGAGTCCTTACCATTGAGCTACCACCTAGAACGGTGGAAGCTCAATGGTAAGACCCGCGCCTCTTAACTGAGGAGTGTGGGTTCAAACCCGGGCACGTACCTCTGGATTTTTCAAATCTATGTACGTATTTATACCACTAGCTCGACGGTGAGGGAAAACATCGTGATGAAACCTGCAAATTCAAACAACTTTGCATTTGTAATCATGATCAAATAATTGTCTGGTTCCCCTATCTCAGGGTTACTAAGGTCAAATTCGCTAAATCCTGGATTATGGTCTAAGCGGACCCTGTCTAAGAACGGGATATAACGCTAGGAAGATGATGATGTACCGAACCATCAGTGTCGTCAAATTATTTGCATGAAACTACTTTTGAAACTCGATTCTAAATAGGCGAGACATTATCACCTTGTAAACTGCTTGTCGGTAATTAACCTAAGACATTAAACATAGATAAACGTTTATTTAGAAACAACTATGATAATGAGTATACCGTGGTCATAAAAGGTCTTATCGTGGCGATGATTGCTCGATTTAATTAATGAAGACATGGGGCATACATAATATTGACTTCTTTATTTATGTGAACCGGTGTTCTATCCTATAAAACAGTTTGATTTATTGTAAAAGGCTTTTCTCTTATAAAACTTTAAGTTCCAGACGACCGGTTTAAGTGAGGAAAGGAGTGTCCTGCACAAATGCGGTCATTGGACTGTCAATGCTCTCATTGGCTCATCATCGATCAAAGACTACAAGGAATCATTGGTGAACGGTGCTAATGATGATCAAATCTGCGTACATAATATGTATCCGCTTTATAGAACCCAGAAAAGTCATTGATCTTCTTAACACTTCAGAAATTATGGGCGGCGGTAACACAATGATTGTCGGTTTAAAATTGTTTAAGTATCTATTGATTGTTAAATATAAACGTGCCTATTTTACTACCGCGGCACTTAAATAAAACATAATTAGGAGGCCTGTTCATTCCAATAATTGCGGATGTGTACTGATCCAATTTGTCTGCCTTATTCCTCCTAACTAAATTGCCAAGTATACAGCTGTTTGTTGCGTCAATGTAATAACTAAATTTGCTACATCTAAGATCACGGTTCAAGCGAATCGCGTCTAACAGAAGGACTCAATACTTTTTTTTTAATAAGTCTTATTTACATAGACTACTTAAATTGAGTATTTAGAAAAGCTCACTACATATATGGTAATTAGTTCTGATGTACATGATAATTCTAAGTGACTATAACACTCATACAAGACTTCACCAACTATCTCGGTCTGTGTTGGCAAAGTCTAGTATCGGAGGCCAAGACCCAATTTGGGTTGCTGAGCCATCGGAGTAAGTAAGTAAGTATAACACTCAGGCACTAAAAAGGTGTCAATAAAGTATTATGTATGTATGTGGGTGTTGAGAGAAATGGAACGTAATGCGAATAAATGAGACGAATGAATGAAATAATGAGATACGACATATGAGTGAAGGAGCGAGAGACGGATAGTCTGCTAGAAACGACAAAAGGATAAGACGTAAGACGAACGACGCACTGCAAAAAATTATTTTATTGTATTTTAATAATACAAGAACATCACTGAGAAGAGTTACGTTTTCTTTTAACCCCTATACGCTACATGTATGCAGATTTTTTATGCTTTTTATCCTACCCCTTTCCCTTTTCAGTAAAGGTTAAACATTGGTATCGCCCCTCCCCCCATCCTGACGTAAGCATTTATTCTTTTTTTTCTAAATCTGGGATGTTTTTGCTGACGTAAATTCAATTCGGACTCGCATATCACCAAAAGTAGGTAAGCATATCAAAGATTGGTCTTTACATAATACTTGAACTTGCTTTTTGAGATAGTCGACAACATTCAAACGGTCAAGTTCTAAGACAAAATAATGTTCCCTTGAATTTAACGCTCCACCATCAATTGCACTATTCACCAAGCTCTGGTCTTACAAAGTTGCATTCAAATCGCTGCCAGTAATTATTGCCCGTTGTGTTAATAACGATGTATGAACACCGTAAATCTGCTGTCAGTGAATTGGAAATGTCTTGATTGGATAACAGCACGAAAATGCTAATGATGGAACACTTCCTATTGATTCTTCGTTACTTTGATAGTGAAGGAATTCTAAGTGAAGATTTGGACAAAGCTGAACTTACCTATTTTTTGTGTGTTTGACAAACATGGCTTGCTTTATGTTTCATATCCGGTTAGAGAGCCAGAGAATAACATGATTTGTTTATCTCGAAATGTCTTACAAAAATCTTAAAAGTCGTTATGATCATGCGAACGAAGCTGTAGTTAGATAAAATCTGTAGTTAATAAAAGTTAATAAAATGTTGTTAATAAAAAACACAGAAAAAACACAAGTAATCATCACACGAATGTTTGTCCTGGGTAGGGATCGAACCCACAACTCCTGGCACACGGGGCAGGGTTACTAACGAATGCGCCATCGAGCCAGTAAAACCATCACAAACAATAAAAACAATCACGACCTGCAATTTATTATGTTATAGTTATAGTATAACATTTTCTCTTTTCTGCCACTCACAAATATTGCTAGTGGCTTATTTGCAATAATTTACTTCATATCCTGCGCCTTAAAGCTATACAACATCAGAATGAGAAGTCGTGACGCAATTAAACGTCTTTCCAGTAATATTAATTCCATTTCTATAACCTTTCCAGCTCATTACGCAGAACAAACTGCAATTTAAAGAGCAATATACTACTAGCAATAACATGAGAGTGATATCTAGAAACGTCTAGACCGTATAGTATTCATCTTGCTTCCGTGAGGTCGTGAGTTTGTATCCCTGCGGGGGCCTGTAATCCTATACCAATTATTTCTTAGAACTTTATGCGTTTTCAAGCAGTTGATTGGCGGTGAAGGAAAACATCGTGAGCAACTTGCCATTGGTTGATTGATCAATAAAGATGGCAATTGTATGCGCCGGAGTGTATATTATCGCGCGAGCACAGAGGAGCCTGGTGTCTAATAGAAAGTGCTCCAATATAATTTATTTATTTAGTATTATTGCGAAATAGCTCTCGTTACCCTTGGAAGGGAACTGATAAATTGCATCGTCGAGTTACACACTCTTTGAGTTTTATGTTTGGAATATCACATTCATGTGTGTCTAAAGGCGAGTCTACCGAACAAAAGTTGCCAACTTTTGTGTTGCCAACACAACTTTTGTTCGATGGAGACCCGCCTTTACAATGCCTATTTTATACGTATATACCTACGTATGTACTTCTTCAAATGCTACTATTGTCACTCCTCAGATTTGTGTAGCCATACTATCAATTTCATCTCCCAAAACTGTTTACTGATTTAAGTGTATCTTTAATTGTGTAATCGTATCTTGTCATATCAACCTCAATTATAAAAACAATTTTGAAGCCAAGCACAACAAATATCTACGGTTTACGGTTCCCTTCAAACAGCATGCAGAATAGAATTTACCTAACGAACTCTTATGGATCATAAACTGATAATTTGATAAGTACACGCTGTTTCGGTAACGTCTCTGTAGTGACTATGCGGATCGTAAAGGTAGAAGCCCCGGCTACTTGGACACCTAAAAATATTTTTTCTAAATGTTACATGTAGGAAAAAAAGATCAAAAATATTCAATTTCTGAGACCTGGTAACACTCGCCATGTCGTAAAAGGCGACAAATGGTATATTTAATTTTTGATTATGTAAACGACGAGCAAGTTACTTACTTGTCACAAATTTTTCACAATTTATCATCCAACCCAAATCGGATTTAATTCTTCATGGTTCAAGGACTTTATTGCTTCTTGGACTTTTCCTAGCCCTCCGAGAACATCAAGCGTGATGGTATGTTGGTATCTATGTATATTATATTACTGCCATCTGTTTATAGTTCCGTTCGATAGATATGTAGATTAGATAGATATATTTACCTTCAACGGAGCCCACAGGGTCCTTGTCCTCAGCCCAAGCCCGTATAAATGATCTTCTCCTGGAAGACCGGCTTCGTCCTGCGCGGATATATAGGACCTTTAAACGGCCCCGGCTTGCAGCCCAAAAACCCACATAAAAGATGCGCGCCTGACCGACCGCCTTCGGCCGGGCTGCGGCCGCGCAGCCGGTGGCCCATAACGCGCTTAATTACCGCTGTTAAGCGTTTGTTTATTCGCCCCCTGAATAGTAATGCGACGAGATAAATACAGCAGCTTGCGGGCTCACGCTGGCAGAGCGCGAGTCGTGTCTCTCAATCAGACGGTAATGTGTATGGACCTCCTGACCATAGCGAGAACATAGGTTCTTGTCATCGTATTAGAATGTTATGTGAAATTATAAATAGTCAGCATTTTTTAATTACGCCCTAATTGAAAATAATAACTCGGGTTTATGTATTTCTGCTATTTAAGCTCTTTTTGATGAATCGTAAAAAGACATCTTCGTATGACAGTGGCAAAGGGCAAGTAAAGGACATATTTTGTACGTTGTATATCGCCAAGGCTGCTCTTTTAAGCTAAAGATATACATATATATTATACAGAATCTGCTGAATTAGATACCATCTACTGGATCAATAAAAAAAAATTGTTTAAAAAGTTACTTGCACACTTAACTTTTTAAACAACATTTTACATAAGTACATCAATTATTGTTATTTATTCTTTTTGATAAAAATATTTCGTAATTACGAAAATCTCTAATTGCACTTTAGTATTTTTACATACCATAAACATATATGGTTTATTTTTATCGAAAAGAATAAATACGTAACAAATCTAAACTAGAATCAATAAATGTAGTTTAGTATTTTTAATCAATTTAATTTATTTTTTTAAACCTGGCGTTTATTCAGTTTTAGGTAGATAATAAGCAAAAGGCAAGCTATTTCTTAAATTAATATAAAATAAAATATATTAATGTGTGTATTATTATTAGTTATTATCTTTAACTTTTTATATTTTTACAGATTATGTCCCATGTTGGTCTGGGACTTGGCCCATGTTGATCTGGGACAAAAAAAAAAGAATGTGCCAACTGTGGTTCTTGCCTAGCATGTCGTAAAAGGCGACTAATGGTTTCGGGCTTTTGGGTATGTGACTGAGTAGGCGACGAGCTAGCCACCTGTCACTCCTTTTTCACAGCTTTCCATCCAACCCAGCCCACTGTCCCATGTTGGTTTGGGACTTAAAAAGAATATGCCAACTGTGGTTCTTGCCTAGCATGTCGTAAAAGGCGACTAATGGTATATCGGATTTTGGGTGTGTGATTGTGTAGGCGACAGGTTAGCCGCTTGTCACTGCTTTTTCACAATTCTCCATCTAACCCAGCCCGACTTTGTTTTTGACTAAATGTGGTTGAAGGGGCATGCTGCCCCTTTGACTCTGCCTACCTCTTCGGGGATTGTGGGCGTGATGTTATGTATGTTATGTATGTATGTATGTATTTTTACAGATTATTTTTATGGATTAGAATGACGTACCAATCACATTGGGTCGGTGTGTGATACATCTGACAGCAATGGATCATAAATGACGGCCTATTATTGGTTAGCTATCTGATCCTGTGATCAAGTGCGAGTTCGGTCCAGTAGATATGTCCGCTTTTTAAGAGCGGCAACCCTAACCGGCGCATGCGCACGCTGCAGGTTATTAGTCGGAGACATGCGGTACATTAACTAATCGTTACAAAGCCGTAATGGCTTGTAATAAAACGGTATCGTTGCCGATTTATAATGCTCACGAGCCCGGTATTGTCGTGTCGTGTTCACTGACCGGCTCATTTCTAATTGATTTAACTAACTGCAAAACTGCTACCGGCTAAATTATATAAAAGATTGAGAGACTAATAAATATTATTTATTAAGATTTTGTATAAATGAGTGCGAAGAGGGTGGCCGGAATTAAAATAAAATTAATTAAGATTAGATAAGAAAATACATTGTAATAAGAAACCAAGTCTTAGACAATAACCAACAATTTTAAAATTAATAAACGCCATAGTTTAATTTGGATTTATTAGTTTTTTATACTGTTTTTAAACAAATAGGAGTACTTACTTGTTTGAAAACAGTATTAGTTAGTAAACTTATCCGCAATAAAGCTGCTTGCGCCTCTGACAGCTACAGCAAACATTTCATACATAAACAAACATTCATTAAGAACCGCTGTACCGATCAAACCAAATTAGACGCTTCAATACCACGCAATTATTATAATACGGTATTCAAATTATACACCGGAGCGCAGTCCATGTTTTTAAATGAAACACACGCAGGAAACAACCTGCCGAGATTTCTTAATCTAATACCTATCGATCTAATAGTGATGGATCGGTAGATTAGATAAGCAGACTGGATGGTAAACTTTTAAACGTATTCATGGAGAAATTCCTGCGGGCAGCGTGCGGGCATTCCACTCGAGATTGTCAATTTTCTAGGTGGGTTACGGGGACTTGCAAGGTTCTATACGGAGTATGTCAGATTAAGTTCGAGATATATCCACATATAGGTATGTACCATATATAGGTACTTGAGGAGCATTTTAACGGATTAGTTTGATCCTGAAATTTCTCGAGATATTAACTTTTTTAATTGGTATGGATTTTATTCACGGCTTCAGCCGCACACAACTCGTTGTCTGTTACAGGATCCCCTTGTGTCCTATGGGACCTATAGAACTTTTTTTGTGACAAAAAGTAGCCTATGTTCTTTCAAAATGTAGTGGTGACAAATTCCATGGCAATCAATTAGGTAGTTTAGACGTAAAGACGTAACAGACAAACAGGCAAAGTTACCTTCATAATATTTTTAATATTAGTATCTACCTACATACACACATATCATTATGCCCGTAATGGACACCCCACACTGGCGTCTTTTAAACGTCGGCGTCGGGCGGGCGCCCGCGCGGCGTTGACGCAGCGTCTATGGGACGCCGGCGCTGAGGGCTGCCGAAAGCCGTATTTACGCAGGCAGCGCGACGCGACGCCCCCGCGGCGTACAATGTATCACGCTATTTCCACTGCCACTGCGCATCTCTGCACGCCTCAGATATGACGTTGACACTGCAGAGAACATAGGTTTTGCCGGAAATGCATTCATCGCTAGAACATGAGTTTAATAAAGAGCTTTTTATACATAGCGATAAAAGTGTTTTATGTTATCCTTTACACGTCTGCAAAACCGTACATAATATTCACTTTCCTGCGTTCGACAACTCCACAGAGGATCCTCCCAATATCGACGATAGAATTTCTTTTTACGATTACGTAATTGTCGTTTCAACAATAACGTTAACAGAAGTGTTTCTTCGTCGGAATCCATTTTGCGATGGAATTGTGAAAAGTAGTGATAAGTGACTAGCTTGTCGCCTACACAATCACATACCCAAAACCCGATATACCATTAGTCACCTTTTACGATATGCTCGACAAGATGACACATTCTTATTAGGTCCCAGACTACCATGGGACAAAAATTTAATTTAATTGAATATAAGTATTGTAAGGTTTTTCTTATCCACTATGCAAACGATGGCATTACTGATAGAGATTGCCAATTTACTAAATTGTTACCCGGCTTAGTCAATTTTAATTAAAGATATATGAACGCATACTTGAACCGGCTTTTTATAATGATAATATGCTATTTTCTAGGTTATGAGACTTTCCTTTATTTGGCTATTCAATTTAAATGACCAAACTGGTTAATACCCGCCCCCGGTTAGTCCGCCACTATGTGTATATGGGCCATTCTCATTTTGGTAAAAAAAAAATGTGCATTCATATTACAAAGTAAAATGCTTGTATTACTTATATTATTTCCTATTATAATCCATCGAGTTAGTTCATATAAATAGGATTTTTGTTAAATCTTCCAATATGTATTCATGTTTTTGAATTATCATTAAGAAAGTGATGAAAACGTCACCTCCATGCCGTGTGCAAACTCATTTTACGACATCATAGACTCAAATAAAATAAATTTATCAGTAATAAATAAAATAATTTATCTTAGTTTTCGATAATACATGAAATTAACTTTCTAAAAAACACCATATATTTAAAACATAGTAAAAATAAATGGTTCTAAATATTTAAAAACTTTTGTGCATTGTACAAACATCACCTCCATGGACAAAGTTCTTGAATGCTGTAACAATCCCTCAAATTAACGAAAACAGATTCTGAACGCAACCAGACAACAAACACAACGCCACCTTTAAAATTTTTAAGAGTCCGCCATTGTTGGGAACACTATTTTGGAGTACAGCCTTACAAGGTAAGATTTTTTAAAAATTAGCATGCTATCTTGGTCACTTTTGTGGTGTACATTTTAAATAGTATTTATTTAATTAAGGTCTATCAAATATCTTAAAATGACGAGTCATTATAGCAGGTATCTTGGTACTTCGTCGTTTTTTGTGTTCAGTATTTGAGGTTATGAAGAAACGGTATCAATGTTTAAAATGTCACCTCCATGGATGTCACCCACGTGGATTACCGTGCCAAGGAAAGATCCACGGAGGTGACTACATATCCATGGAGGTGATCGTTTATTAATAATTTGTAAATTATCTATATTATTAATTATGTCTAATATATTCTTGACCTAAGGTAATTATGGCGCCTTTCAAAAAAAGTCTGGAAGAGATCAGACGCAAGAAAAAAGAATGCGAGCGGCGACGTCGGGAAAAAATAAAATCTGTTCCGCAATTGTATGAACAGGCGAAAGCGAAGGAAAGAGTACGTTATAAAAAAAGAAAAGAAGAAAAGAAAATTATACCTATTGAATGAACAAATGTCAGAAATTAAATAGAGAAAGTAAAGAAAAGAAAGTCATAAGAGGCAAAAAAAAAAATGCAGAGAAAATAGAAAATATAGGGAAAGGCTTTTAACCCGACTGCGTAAAGACTCACCGCCTTCAAATTACATAAAAAATCAACCAGTTTCAGTCAGATATTCTCCTACTGTTTGAAGCACCCGTGCT
The DNA here is from genome assembly GCA_951394215.1 of Glyphodes perspectalis. NCBI lineage: Eukaryota > Metazoa > Arthropoda > Insecta > Lepidoptera > Crambidae > Glyphodes > Glyphodes perspectalis. The sequence continues at coordinate 14,130,123 of OX596207.1, read as the reverse complement.
CGCTATTTTAATCACACATTCTCCCTCTGTTTCAAACAGACGATCTCGTTCTGTTTCAAGCCATTTTTGACATCGTTCAGAGACTCATCTCCATCTATATTGGCAAATAACTCGCCTAGGATTCTTGATTCCCCAACTAGTGATTCTAATAAAACATCATATCAAAAAAAGACTGGATTAATGACTGTAAAACATATATTTTAAGTAAGAAATTTAAACTGCAAGAAAATATGATTTTAACTCTGAAGAAAAAAGTTGACGCACTAAGAATGAAAGTAAACAGAGAAAAGGGAAACAAAAATTATCCTAAAACACAAAAGCACGAAGAAAACGCAGTTAGAGAATTAAAATCTATGAGAGATTTTTGAGAGCGATGAGAATACTCGGCTAGTGGCTGGCAAAAAAGATGCAATTACTCGGAATAAAGTAAAAAAGCAGAAGAGATTTTTAATTGATTCACATGGAAATCCTTACTAGAATTTTTTAGCTGAAAACCCCTGTCAAATGCGCTACGCTACTTTTTGCAGACTCAAACCACTTTGGGCTTTGCAAGCTAATGTTGTAAAACGTGAAACTTGTCTGTGTGTTCATTATGAACATTTGAAATTCATTGTCCATAAATTGTTTTTTTGCGTATATTACAGAACTGCACCATAGATGAAGTTGCCAAGAAAGTCCTTTGTGATATAATATCGAACAATTGTTTATTAAGACAGTGTAATGTATGTAAAGACGAAAGTTCCTACGATAAATACTTTTGTTGATTCTACAAAATACTACAGAAAATGGGTCGTTAAAAAAGAAACAAGAATCATAAACGGAGCTGAAAAATTTGATACGATAACAGTCAAAGATATGATACAAATTACTAAAGTAGATTTGGTAAACCTTTTGATAGAGCAAATACCAACATTTTTGATTCATAAACAAATTGTTATAAATCAATATAAATACTTACATCAACGATTTGAAGAAAAAAATGTACATAGGAGAGATATTACTGCACATGGACTTCTCCGAAAATTATCAAACAAAATATTTACAAGAAATACAGTCCGTTTAGTTTGTAGCTTCACGCCAGCAGCTGACATTACATACTGTAGTTGAATATTACCGAGATTTAGTTAGTAACCAAGTTGTCACGCGCTCCTTTTGTAAGTTGTCGGAAAATGTGCGGCTGTTAGAATTTTTACTATTTTTGTTAGTTTGCTTCATTTTGTAGGTGTCACATTATAAATACTTTATATATAAATAATGTTGATTAGTTCTAATTATGACTGTAATATTATATATTACTACTACTATAGGTGTACTGATAAAATTGAGAAGACTGTAACAGACTTGTGTTCCTACTATGACTTATTTAGTTAACGACATAAATATATTTAAATGAAGTACAGATGCATACTTAAAATTACTATAAATTAATAAATACCAAGGTAATTACATAATTAATAAAGTTATTGTTTAAAAAATCGTTTTATTTCACATGACATCATTCATACTTTGTTTAAATTATATAAATATGTCACTTCCGTGGATCAGTGTCACTTCCGTGGGGAGGCGTATTTATTTTTCCTCTTTTTCAGGAAAACTACAGTAGAAATAGCTCAGCCCATAAATGCAACGTATTGTAATTTATTATACCTTTCATTTGAGACTACTTTGAATCATATCAAAAACTTTTTTTTTTTTTAGAATTTGCAATCTGTTTTTGAGAATGGCCCATATATGATTTGTTGTAATATCAGCGTTTTGGTGATTTGGTGATTTACCTTTCACTGCACAGACAGTGGGTACATGTTTTTGTCCTAACATAATATAGTTGTTGATGAATTAATGTAATGTTTGCCTTGGAGTTTGTAAGTACTTTTCTTTTGCACTGACGGGGTGGTGCCGCTAGTGGAAATTGAAAATATAAACCAAAAAATCATGCTATATCTACTTAGGGTGTAGGTACTTACCTAAGTGCTGCAAATACACTAATAAAAATCCTAATAATACAAAATAATTTCTTGCTAAAAACGTTGAAACGACTTTCATTGTCAGATTGCGTTTACGGAAACATCGATTAACTCGATACACAGTCGTAGCGAGTAATAAAAGGCCCAACCGCTCAGTTCTCAGCACAATGAGTATCGCGGATCGCAGCCGGAGGCGCTGGCACTCCTCAGAGGGCCGGGTGTTGATTAATCGCTGGCAGATCCCTCTCCTCCGGCGCTCACACTCAAACTGAGATTAATGGAATTTATTCCGCGAGAATACATGGAGATTTGCCAAACTGATGTTTGCCTGGTTTATTAAACTTTATGAGTACCTACCTATTAGAAGATTTTGAATTCGAATCATTCGTCTAAAAACGTTTTAAACATTTTTATAAGTCACAGTCAGTATTTATTTTCTGCCGACTAGCGTATGGCGAATCTATTAATGTCTAATCTGACTGGTAGACGAATAACCAAGAAAATTACTGACTATTGGAACTTAAATAAAAAGTAAAACTTTGAAGCAGCATTATGTTTCCAATAGGTATTCAATATAGTTTTAATACATTTTTTAAGTACTTATTCAATTTCGGAGATTTTTAATTTTGATGAGATTTTAGTTTTAATTTTAACAAAGTTTAATTGATCTAGTAATTGCTTGTTAGACCAAAACTACTTGACTATTTTGTAAATGTTAACTTAACACTAACAAACCATACATAAAACATACATATTTATCTCCTTACAAAAACATACTACCCATTCCATACAAATATATGCGTACCTACTTATATTTTGGTCAGAATTTAACGACAACAAACAATTTCAATTGTCCCATGTAAGATCGAATCAATCTAAGGAAAATGCATCGCTACCCCGTGTCAATTAGCAAATGCTATTTTTTTTTCAAATCCCCTTTTTGGTAACAGCTAATAAGACATCATTCCACGGTGCAAGTAATATATGGCGTTCATGAAAAAAAATCCACCATTCCCACAGCGATCAATCGAAATAAGTGAATAGCCATTTTCTGAGTATAATGCATTTTTGTTTCAGATTTATATGGGAGCTGATTGCAGCCTGACTGGCAGTACTTCTAACGACATCAGATAGTATGATGTAAAAGGGTACGCAACATGGTACGTTAAATAATATTCGCTCTCGCTCATTCATTACCTAAAATCTCTTTGATGACAGCCTTGCCTTAATCAATTAAAAATAAATCATATTCACTACTTACCAAGAGAAATAGTAAATAAATAATGCTAACATCAAAGTCTACATAACTACTAAAAGTTAGAACATCCATAGATAACTTTTCGTCCATTTTTCTTAAATTACCACAAATAAATAATAAGTACTGTAAATTTTTCATTATTTTATTGAATTGTGCTACTTTTTTCTACAGCATCATTTATTTCCGTTAAGATACTACTCCGGACATACATATGCCAAGACAGTCCCAAAGGAAAAAAGGGTGAACGAGGCTCCCTACGCCGAGGGTCTTGGCGGTCTAGTGAGTATCCCATCTTACTGGCCTGCTAAGTCCCAAGCTGTAGTGGGCCTGCTCAGCACTGGATTTTTGAGTAATCAAGATTCAACGCACGACTTTTCCGATATTTGTTACTATTAAGTAAAAATTATATAAATAAAATAACATTAAGATTACTTAATGTTATTTTATTTATATAACTTTTAATAATTAATGAAATGTGCACCGTAATAAGATTTTGTATTTACGGTACTGCAAATTTATGTATAAGGTAAATCTATGCAAACGTCAAGTATTTACCTACTTTACCTTCATCTTATATCGATAACAGATGACTATTTAGCTTAGTGTAAAGGGCCCAAAATTGTATGAAAAACTAAATGGCTAGTTAGTCGTCTAATTTCTTTTTTTTTTGTATAATCCTTGTAAAGAGAACAGCTTATTAACTATTTAATTTAAATATTAAAAAGGTAGACGGAATTCTTCTCAATTTCTGTTTTTGGCGTAATATATACATATCTATTAAAATATGTACCTATATCGCGTTAATGTACTAGCGTCTAGGTGAGACACTTATTTTATCGACTACAAGCTTCAAGTTTTCTCTAAGATACGGCAAGCCAATAAACTACCGTTTAATTTCTTGTTTGAAGGAACAACCATAATTAAATTTTCAATATTAATAAAGTTCTGTGCGTCTAGACGTAATTTCCCCTGTCCACCCACATCCACTCGCATCATATCGATGCACCATTATCTATTGATACCGAATAGGCCATGTTAGACCACCAAGGTTCTATCCACATCAATCTCGAATGTTACTGGTACTAATATTTGTTTTTGTATTTGCTAAAAGGCGTAACCTACCATGTATCATGTCACTTTATGATATGAACTACCTGGGCGCAATCAGAATCGAAATAACTCCTACAGCATTATGAGTGCGATGTCCTCAGGCCTCCAGCTAGTTCGATAGGGCCTACACCAATACCATACATTAATTTATAGCTAAGATTTTAATCTTGTAATCAATTTTACAAGACACTCGCACAGGTAATAACTAAGCAAATAAGTATTAGTTATTGCATAAATAAATATTTGACTACATCACATACATTGATCTGACTCCGAGGTAAGTAGCTTAAGCACTTGTGTTACGGATTTCAGAATCAACAGTGGTATTACAAATATATACTTTAATATTGGATATTAACACCCAGACACAGAACAAACACAAGTATTCATCACACGAATTTTTGTCCTGGGTGAGGATAGAACCCACAATTCTTGGCGCATAGGGCAGGGTTACTACCGAATGCGCCATCGAGTTTGTGATTAAACATAGAGGGTAAAACTTCTGCGAGTTCAGAAGATTAATAAGCAATTTAGCAAAACAGTTATTAGTTAGTACCTACGTCACGTTTCATAGATATAGATGTACAATAAGGTAATCCTTACTCACACATTCTACATAAAAACAGATCAATCAATAATCATATTTGCCTGATGTAATCCCATTTTACAACATTAAATCTGCACATTACAATGCAAGCAATTATATTATATGTGTGCGACTGTTAAAATGTAGACGGCTTTGATCGCTTAGTTCCGGCAGGTTGGGAAGTACAACCACCAGTCAGTCTTTAGAGTTTTTGAGCATATTAGTTACAGTAATCACGTGGTATACACTTGAGTCTTAAAATAAAGCTTATAGTCACTGGCGCATTTGTTAGCGCTGGCAAGTGTTAATTTATGTATGCAGCGATCCCAAGTCGGAGAGGCGCCTCCGGTCATGTGCAATGCAGTGCACAGGGCTGCCGACTCTTAAACCTGTTATATATTTATCAAGAAGGTCAAGTAACAAATCTCTAATTGATACCACATAAACATACCAAAGTCCTTAAATGCGGATAGTATTTTAATAGAAGGTCTTAATAATTATAATTAGACTGGCCCGTTGGTCGAGTGGTCAGAGACCCTGGCCACGACACCAAGGGTCGCGGGTTCGAATCCCACTAGGGGCAAATGTTTCGTGTGATGAACATGGACATTTGTACTCGAGTCATGGATGTTTATAATCTTATTTAAGTATGTCTATCCGTTCGCCTAGTATCCATATTACAAGCATAAGCTTAGTTTGGAACTAGGGAGGTGTGTCAGTCTGGAGAATTTATTATTTATTATTATTATATTATTTATATAATTAATTTGTGTATTATTTTTTTAAACAGACCTACCAACAATTTTTATACTCTTACATGCTATTTAACTAAAAATACGTTTGATATTAATGATTAATATAAAAACTAATTACAGGTAGACACCACATGATAGTATTAAACAGAGTAATTTTATAGAATAAAAAGGGTTGAGAAACAATTAAATTAATTATTACTAAATTTAAATATAGATTAAAGTTAAACACAAATTAAATACAAATTAAAATTGAAAATAAATTAAAAATTAAATTAAAATTATATATAGGTATATATGTATACAACGTAACAGAGCGGTGGTAGCTCAATGGTAAGGACACGCGCCTCTTAACCGAGGAGTGCGGGTTCAAACCCGGCACGTACCTCTGGATTTTTCAAATCTATGTACGTATTTATACCACTAGCTCGGCGGTGAGGGAAAACATCGTGATGAAACCTTCAAATTCAAACAACTTTGGATTTGTAACCATGATCCAATAATTGTCTGGTTCCCCTATCTTAGGGTTGCGAAGGTCAGATCGGCAGTCGCTTCAATGTAATTACCAAACTCGCTAAATCCTGGACCATGGCTAAGCGGACCCCGTCTAAACACGGGACATAACGCTAGGAAAATGATGATGTATACAACGTAACATGAATATAGAAAACCCTCTATTATGCATGTCGCGTACTATATTAATGTACTGACTGTTCACTAAAGTACGTGGTTATTCAATAAAACTTTTAAACTTCATTGAATAACACGTAGGTACTTCACTTTTGTTAGGTGACTAGGTGTTTCACTTTTGTTTCATGGATTTTATGAGTTTTCTTTTCTTCTTGTAATCTTACGGAGGCTATAACGTCGTCCCATTTTCTCTCCTATCATAAGATGCACTATATGTTTACTATTTAATAAGCAATAATTATAATGTATTTTATTATTACCTATTTTGAGCTACTGGTACCGAACCTTAACTACCTACTGGTGATGAATATCCTAAAATCTTATTGTTCTTCTATTATTCCTATTCTGAGCTACTGGTTGGCAGCTCTTAGACTCACGATCAAAATCGTTAAAAGAGCATCCCTCCAACTGCTACCCCTAGCGTACCCATCGCGTGCCCATGTCGCTCTCCCAACTGACGCATCCTGCTGGCGCTTAGCCTATCGGAGTCCATCACCTGCGAATAAACATCCTCCTAAATCACGCTCCAGGACAAATGGACAGCCTTGAGTTAAACCCGGGATTGGATTGGATATAAAAATAACTCGAACTCTGGTCTAGATAGAAGTAAACGATGGCAACTTTTTTATATTCCAGCTATCCACTTACACATTCTTCGGTACACACATGCGCGTTATGCGTATTAAGTTTGCCAAGTTTTAATATCGTTTTGCATCAAACTTTAGCATAGAAAGAGACAGTCAGACAGGAACGCGGCGCAAAATTCAATGACAGACAGATGCATTTGACATCCAAACAGGATCCAAAAGCATTCCAAATACGTTACCAATACCAGGACGACATTAGCATAGCTAATGTGTTCCAGGTAATCTATAATTCAATTATCTCCAAACAGCAATTCGTATAATAAGCAGCTTTTTAAATGGGCATACAAGACGGAGTTCGCTGTTAATGAGCAGACCGTTGCTGGAACAACGCTAATTGTTCTATAGAATGTCTGGCTAATTAAACGGCGTGTGCGCTGATGCTTGAGGGACGTGTCCCCTTTCATGTCGCCGCTGCGCCGTCACCGCGATTGTTGTGTACATCATGCCGGGTTCGGGTTGGAACACATAAATTGTGATTGTGCTAATGAAAGCTGGGAGGTCATGTCTAGTAGTAACGGTACAATACAAGACATGGATACAAGGAGTTTGTCGAAGAAATGATCGATTGTTAATGAAGATCTTCTTGGGTTGATGGAATGGGAAATTACACCATAATAGGTATCATACCATACTTCAACAGTATTTACTGTTTACAGAATAATGCCATCAAGTACACAAGATAGTAAGATGGTTGATCATTACATCAACCCATAGTTTATTAAGAAATACGTAAAGACATTACTGGCTAATTAAAAAATGCCGAACCCCTAGGTCATATCCGTTCGGAAATGCTGTGGAGTAAATATTCATAGGATTTTTGCATAGCAATATTTATAATCTTCATAATGAAACGTTAAAACAGCTTTTATTAGATACTCCGACTGCGACAAATCTATTATTATTAATTACGTATGTACCATATTGTTATAATTATATGTATTAATGTTCCAAAGTAGCGCCGAATCCACTAATTCGAATCGATTTTATCGAAATCTTTGAAATGGGGACTTCAAAACAGGGAAGGCACCTTGTCAGTATGCGAACAGAACCATAATACTCGCGTTCACAAGGAGACAACAGATGTTCTACGCTGCCTTTTCAGTCCATAGACAAGTTGTGTTATGTTGCCTGACATGCGCGGGCGCAGCGACATCGAGGCAACACGCGTCGCGACATTATATGTCTCGCAATGAATATGTTACTATAGCTTAAACCTTACTCAACAGAATTACAAAGATAGGGTACATAAGCAGGGCCGGACCGTGAGTTTAGGGGGCCCTGGGCTAATACTACTTAGGGGCCCACCTAATTACTCAAAGTCAAAGTCATAAAAAAAACTTGAAATAAATGAATTGAATAGGTTTGATTAATCGCAGGATTCGCAGAGCTACAAACCGAACGAACTGTTTAATTTAATAAAATTATGGATTTTCTCGCATTATCGTCTATTTTTGACTTTGACTTGACTTAGCTGGGGGCCCCTTGAATCCACGGGGCCCTGGTCTGAAGCCCAAAAAGCAATATGGTAGATCCGGCCCTATACATAAGACATGTGCTGTGCCTTAAAGTTTTGCTATAATAATCAGGTATTAGGTACCTACTGTAATTTAATTTTTGTGCCTTTGAATTCTGCCTTTGATTGATTTGTCCTCTAAACTAAGATAAAAGAATAAGTAAGACCATTATTCTTGAAATAGAAAACATTCACGTAGCTGTTTCTATGAAATGAAATGAAATGAAATGAAATTGTCTTTATTTACACAGGCTTCCATAAAGCACTTATAAATCGTCAGAACAAGATCAATATCTATCAGTTTCCATTTAGCAGAACAGGCGAAAAAGCAAACATTCTATCGTATTTCTATAATTATGTGGTGTTTATGTTGACCAGTGGTTCCGAACCTACGGGTAATTGCCCCAATAGAGGTAAAACATGATTCTTTATGAGTAAATACGCAAAGGATATTCCGTAGTATATGTCATTTGCCTGTAAACCTGTAGTTTGTTGCGATTTCGAAGAACGTCAAATTACTTCATTAATTTAGGCATTCGTTCAAATATTATTGACTTCTCACGCCATAGAGAACGATTCCCGACAGTATTATTGTAATTGTTATAAATTAATTTTAGATTTTAACGAAAAAAGGTAGATATTTTATTTTACGTGCAATCCATGGCACGCGTACCAATGGTTTGCCATCCCTGCAATAGTGTAAAAGTACAATGTAGATTAGGAACTACTGTTGTACTGTTTAGTATTGTCAACCGACTTCAAAAAAAGGAGGATGTTCTTAATTCAACTGTTTTTTTTATAGTGTGTTTTGTTTTATACAGCTAATCTAGTGTAGTGGTGCCGTAGAGCTGGGGTTTCAAAGCGGCATGTGCCTCCCGTTATGCAATGCCCTTGGAAATCCCAAACGTGCTGGCTACTACTGTCTACAACGCCTCAAGATTTTCTGCACCTATTGTGATTTTTATCTGTATGTCGTTAAGGTTGATCTTCTAGGTAGTTTCCTATTGAATGCTTGTAACGATTATTATTTGTATTAATTAATAAACTTTCATTTATATTAGTATGGTATATGACTAGAAAATCAAGATTCTATTGTGATATTTTAATATAATACATTTACTTGTACAATATTTTCATGTCTTTAGTACCAATGTCAATAAATTCGGATCAAAATAGACAGACTGCACATCATTTAACAAATATTTATTAAATTATGTGAAGTTAATAACAGAAAATAGTTTAGATTAAGCACGGACTAGTAAAAAAAGGAAGACTCCGCGCTGTCATACTGTAGCGTGAAGCCACCCTTGTGTATGTGTATGTGAGAGTGAAGTTGCGTGTCAAGTTGGAGCTCCGCAGGTGCCTCAAATCCGAGTCCGTCTTTTTTTACTAGTCCGTGAGATTAAACTAACTTTTGTCAATAAATTAATTATATATAGAATGGATGAATGGATGAAATTGATATTTTCGACTTTATAACACAAAATATTGTTAGGTATGTGGTATGCACACCTAACTTAATTAAGTGTCCAGTAATATAGTTAGTAAGTAACTGTATATAGAATGTTTATAGATGTACGAGTTGTTATGAGTTATCTTGGACCAATATGTCATATCCGAGATCTCTGTAAGTTCCATTTTGGGCAGAGAGGGCTCCTGATGCAGAGGCCCCTGGGAGCCCCACATAACCATCTCGTCCCCCCAAGGCGAGGTGGTATGCGTAAGGCATTTCTCCGGATTAAAAGAAAATAAGATCTCTGTAAATTGGTGCCTGTGTAAGTATGTGTCTCGTCCACAGAATAAGATAAACTGGAATTCTGGACCAACATATATGTAATATTCTGAACCAAAATGAAACCACAAAATAAAGTCAACAATCATTTATTCTATCCTTAATCCCAACTATCGCTCTCTTTAAACGCCGCCACCGTATTCCCTCTTGCCTCATTATCGAACCTTTCAATTATCTTCCTCTCTTCTTGTTTCTCGATATTTTTATGTCTATCCTGCTCTCCGTCAGCAACCTTCCGCCGACCGTTGGTTGCATCGACCTTTTTTCTGGGAACTTCAGGATTGGACTTCTCCACTTCAATTTTCTTTGACGGTGGCTCAGTATCTTCCACCTAAGTAAGAAAGTTATTTATTAGCGTATACTACGTCTGTAAATTAGAGGTGAATAGAATATACCACACATGGTAATTATTAAAGGTCTATAATGGAGACTTGAAAAAATTATTCTAAATGACTGCCAAATACCGAAAAGGTATGTAACATTTTTGTGCATATCATAAAGTCTTCATCAGAAATATGGGATCAGTACTGTATATCTGTTGTTTCTGGCCCTCCTGACTCTATATTACAATTGCGCTTAAGTTATACGGCCGCAAATAGACACTGTCTTAACTCGGTGCACTATAGTCAACCCTCCACTTTACAAAGTTCTACAAATGTTTGCTTCTCCAAATTCCAGGATCTAACCCACCTGGAACACGCCAGAAGACGTCCTCTTCCTTGTGGTGGTGCGAACTGGTGACGGAGTGGACATGCTGCTGGACCTCGCCCTGGGCGCCACGGGCGGCGTCATCATCGACAAGGGCTCCGCTGGCGGACTCGTCACCAGTCTAACCTCGCTCCTGGACACCTCTGTGGGAAATCACTACTTTAGGAATGGTTAACAAATAAAACTTTCATGCAGATGGTTGACAAACAAAATTTCCATGCAAAAAAACTTCGTAAAAAATCTTACTAATGGAATTAAATTTTGTTTTTGGCTAAATGTGGTTTTTTAGGAGTTTATGCTCCTTGGGCTTTATATACTCATAAATAATATTGTTTTAAAAATACAATTACTTGGAAATTCTCAGTAAATGTATCGTTATGTCATATTGCCAGGATTGTTTAATAACTGAGAGAAATGTATAAGCTAACCTTGTGGAATCACCGGTTTTGTGTACCTGAAAAATAAAACAATATTCATATAATAATTGTCAATCAGCGAACCTCGTATATTGTAAACAAATAGGGTATCTAAAGCATTATCATTAAACAATAAGCATTGGTAAAAAAAATCAATGTATATAAATATCGATATTTATTCAGAAAATAATCCATATCGATATATCGATTTTCGATTTTTATTTTTGGATATCAAAACCGATATATTTTTACCTGGCTACGCTTTTTTTTTGCTCATTGTTTGTTCTTGATTGTTCGATTAAATAGAATTATTGTCTGTTCTTATAGATAAAATATTATAGAAACCGTTATTATTATAGATAAAGGCTTCTTGGGCAAAAAATATCGATATATCGTACAATCGATATTTTTTGTCGATATATATCGATATATTTTATCCATTTGCCCATCCTTATTATACCATCTTATAAATCAAAATTCTTATAATTGGCAATGGAAAGACATGCTCTTGTATTTCAGTAACTATTGGTCTGGGAAAAGTTTGTGGCGTGTCCCGATAGGTGGCATCAATTGCAATTAATTTAGTAAATACTTATTGCAGTGACATCATTAAACATTGGTTAAAATAGCTACATTTAATACGTCAAAATAAGCGTATAAAATTTTAAATTAATCCAGAAGTTTGAAGAAAATATTTCCATTTGAAAATGAAGAAAAATATGAAAAATACGCCATATATTGCAATACTATTATGACTAAAGAATAACCGCTGCGCCAGCCTCTAAAAAAATAGTGCGTATGCATAGGCATACGCCCATGTGCGGAGGGCGAGGGTGCCATAGCAGAATCTACTGCGTGGAAATGGTGGCTCGCTTTCGTACCAGGAATTTAAATGTCAAAGACGTGTCACGCACTGGTCACCCTATCACTATAAAAAGCGATAATATTCTTGAGAAAGTCCAGCAAGACAAGCATATTAGTAGTGTCGCTATTACTATGGAGCTAGATATTTATCACAAAACTGTTATGAACCATCTATACAAAGCTGGCAAAAAAAAGAGCTCGATATATCGGTTCCTCAAGAATTGAGCCAGAAAAACATAATGGACAGAACTAAACATTTGCGATGCACTGCTGAGGCGAAACGAAATCGCGCCATTTCTAAAACGTCTTCTAATCAGTGATGGAAAATGGATTACGTACCACAATTGGAAGCGTCAAAGGTAGTGGACAAAAGCTGGAGAGCCGTCACAAGCTTTTGCGAAACCAGGGGTGACGCCAAAAAAGGTGACGCTGTGTGAGTGGTGGGATTGGAAAGGAATTACCCATCGTGAGTTACTTTTAGTTGCTCAAACAATTAATTTATATCATGAGCATTTAGAGAGATTTAGCAAGGCAATCGAAAAAAACCGGCCAGTATTGAATAATAGGAAAGGTGTTGACTCCTGCCATGACAACGCTCAACCAAACACTTCTTTGATGACCCGTCAAAAATTGCGAGAGCATTTTTAAGAAGTTTTGATGCATCTACCTTAAAGTTAAGATATGGCACCCTCTGACTATTACTTATTTCGATCTCGGCAGAACTCCTTTAATGGTATTAAGTTAATGTCTAAAGAAGCATATGAAAACCACTTGATTCAGTTTTTCAACCAGAAACCTCAGAAGTTCTTCACAGGTGGCATCATAGCTCTCCCTAAAATTTGGCGAAACATTGTCAATAATAATGGAGCATATTTGATTTAAGTAAATTCATTGCCACAATAAAAAAATATATTGAATTTTGCTACAAAAACGAACGAACGAAACGAACTTTTTCCCAGGCCTAATATAAGTTGTATAAACCGGATAAATATAATTTATTTATTTATGTTTAAAATCTATAAGTCATTTAAAAATCTATCCGTTGCTTAATTTTCATCTCACCGTTGAAAAATCTGGCTTAAATAAAACTAGCGAGCAATCCTCGTTAGCCAGGCGTGAAAAACATTATTCCGAGTGAGCGAAAAAACATTAGAAGCCTCTCGACTTTCCTGTTAGGCTAATTGCCTTAGGTTTTAAAGGGCCTGCAGGTACCATTGAATGGTATTTGGTGCAAAGGGCACAGCGCGTATCGCGGCTTAATTGGTGGTAGAACGCATCTGCATCAACTCATTATACCCTGGTGTCTAGCTGTAGCCTACAACAGTAGTAGGTACATTCTGGTCGTAAATTTTCTTTTCTAAAAGTGAATAAAAAAAGATTCCGAATTGGTAACGTTTTTCTTTTAGTAAGTTGGTTAAAAACGAGAATACCTACTATTTTTTTTTCTCTAGTCAGTAGTAAGAAGCTACTTCATTAATTTCTGAGTATAGCGACTTTGAGCGTCGTGGCGACAAAAGACGATGAAGTCATAAAATTAAAAATGTCTGATCTGAATCACAACTACCCTATATTTTTTTAAACATCACATTCAAAGTCGTAAAATATAATATCAGACTGTTTCCGCATGAGTCTCAGGTCGTTTATATTTTCCTACGCTAAGCAACACAGGCGTTCTAGACGAAAGAACGGAATCATTCTTGAAAACCACCGAACGTAAAAATCAAAGTGATCAATTGCAATTTATCGTTGAATTCCCCAGCTATTTATTTGGCAGACGGCGCGGCAGCTAGCGCCGGCGCGGCATTCACCTGTCGCGGCGGGAACACGCGCGCCGAGCCAAATTACCGCGCGCCGGTCACGACGCGGGCATTTTTCCTCGGCCGCGCATTTTTACTGGCTTTTCGAATTTAAACGGAGAATTCTAACTGAAGCGCTGGCTGGAGCGAATAGGCTACATGTGTTGATCGCATTCGATGCTTCTTTTTAGAATGGTTTACGTGTCCATGTTAAATTATTTTTTTTTTATCCTTAATAATATTAAGAATATAATAGCATAAAGCTTGTGGTTAAAGTATATATGAAGGCTAAACTAGGTTCTAAAAGACTCCCGCATAATCTTAAAAAGTGACGAACATCCTTTGCGGATTGACACACATTTAAAATGATCTAGATGGGAACCACTTACTTTATTAAAAGGTTTTAAGATCAGGTGTTTTCATAGGCTTGACATATGCGATAACTTATCGTTTTTAAAACAAGTCGCCTACAAGTCGTGGTAAAACTATTTCGGTTTCACTATAACATACGTCATCAAACAAGTTACTGACAATATTATCAACAACCACCGTGACTAGTTTCCATTCACTCCAATAAAACAACGAATCTCTCATAAGGACATAAAAACGAAACCGATACCCGCTGAAGCACTTTTCAACACGAAACATTGTACAGACGTCGTTCATTATTAGCGGTCATATGACCGCCGTCATTTATCAAACACATCGCCCTATAAGGGCCCCGACGCGACTCGTCGATGACACTGAAAGAGGCAACGTTTGATTGACTTGTAACTCTCTAGTTTTTATCGGGGCACTCGTTAATAAGCTATATTCTCGCTATTACGGGCTACTAGTTCGGATACGCGGAGTATAATCGATATAAATCACTTGGCTAAATAAATCGATTAGATTAATCCTTGTTAGTATTACAAATGCGTGCTTTTTATATAAGTACGTTTGGAATAACATTTTACCTATCTTATTTTATGCTAAGTAAGCGCTGCATAATTCGAATAGGTTTTAAATGGCTAATTTACTCATAGGTTTTGTCTATTATTGAAATTACAAAAAAAAATATTGCTTTCGTACTTTTCTTTTGTTCAGCAAACCAAAAATCATAAAGATTGGTGAGAACAGCGCGTTTAAGTACTGCGTGACGTCACTAGGAGCGTAAAATCTTTCCGTCCAAGTGACGTAAAGTGCCTAATTTCAGATCTTTGAAGCGCTGTATCGTTGTAATTTTTCGAGTGCAAAAAATACGTATTCAATATTTTTTGATAATCTAACTTATGGACTATAAACATTTTTTGAATAAAATAGCCTATTTCGCGATTTCGAATATAACATTAAAGCAACTGCTATTCCACTGTTATAACTTATCAACAAGGAATAAACTTGGAAAGTGCCAAGCAGTTATTAACCGCTAAAGAATCGCCTAGGGGTAGCAACCAAATCAGAAATTAATATGCAAGCGAAATTTAATTAGATCATTATTTAGTTCCTCTTATTCTAAATATTGAAAAGTTTTCATCATCTTCCTAGCGTTATGTCCCGTGTTTAGACGGGGTCCGCTTAGCCATGATCCAGGATTTAGCGAGTCTGGTAATTACATTGAAGCGACTGCCGGTCTGACCTTCGCAACCCTAAGATAGGGGAACCAGACAATTTTTGGATCATGGTTACAAATTCAAAGTTGTTTGAATTTGCAGGTTTCATCACGATGTTTTCCCTCACCGCCGAGCTAGTGGTATAAATACGTACATAGATTTGAAAAATCCAGAGGTACGTGCCGGGCTTGAACCCGCACTCCTCGGTTAAGAGGCGCGTGTCCTTACCATTGAGCTACCACCGCTCTTAAATATTGAAAAGTTTTATACCTATAAAAATAAATGGTGCATGTCCTTTAGGCGTCATCATGGGACTAATAAGCTTTTACTAATCCTATCTTATTAATACAATTTCTTCTAAACTAGTAGAGAAGTATGTGTGTATATATAGAGGACTTGTGATTGTTAGTTCACTTATTCAAGTCTCGTCAGCACAACGCTAACAAAAACAATGATTACCGCGAACCTGCTTCTATTATAATTCACAGAATAAATGTTCACGCAACAAGCTATCCGAACGGCATTAGTTCTGTATCGAACGCCTAATTACGAGGACAGTGCGCGTCAGTCGACGCGCCATCTTTTGTTTTCTGATGAGTCCCTTCATCATAGCACTGACGGTGACATGATCATCTGTTTTGTGAAGCGTAGAAAAGTGAAGCGCAAACTTTGTATAAAAAGTTTCTGTTCAATAGGAAATGGAGGGGCCGGAGGAAAGCAACGTAGATTAGATATAAGAGGAAGAAAGAGACAAACGTAAATATAACTAATAATAATAAAGTTATTAAAAGTAATATCTATTTATTAAATAACTTTGAATGTGTCCACCAACCACCGTTTTCACTGTATCGATCCAATAATATATTGGAAGTCATTAATCAGCGAAAATGTGTATGTTAACTGTGCGGCTCTGCTTCTACAACTTCTTAGTTTAAATCATACGCTAAGGCTAGCGCCATTGCGATCAAGTCTAGACTTGTCTTTTAATGTTTTTAGCTGGACACTTTCAGTTAAATCTCGTGTATGCTCTCCTCCCTTATAACATCTATAATTTGTATTCTCAACGTGTAAACGGCAGCAGTGACAACTATTTAGTGAGATGTTTTATCGACAATACAAAACAAATATATCGTCCAGATAAACACAATTCGTAGTACGTCATACATACTTAGGTAAACCAAAGATCAACACAGAAACAAATAACACAATTATTCCGTTGAAAACCTTCCACTACTTACACAATTTAATTGGTTTCAAGCTGAAATGTAACGATAAATAACAATATCACAGTTTCAAGAAACAATTTCTTTCTGACGGAACCCTGTCGCAAAATCTAAAGGCGTTTGTTTAATTAAAAAATATTCTTAAGCGTTTGATCTATAAAACGTTCATAGCACTTGGAAGCATCTTGGACGCGCAAATCAGTTACGCTGAAGAATGTAGACGCCAGACAATTCGCTGTTATCAAGGTTGGCAGTTTCCAGTGAATGTTGAAGTATTGGCTAAAATACAGTCCATTATAAATAGTCCCTTATTAGCTTTAATAAGGGGTTTGGTAAGCGTACAAAACAAATGCCTTCTTTCTCTCTACTACGATAAATTAAATTTGCTTATGTTATCATTTGTGCTAAAATAGTAAAAAACGTAAATTAATCTAAAAAAACTGAGAGTTAAACAGAAATAGGTACAAAGTAGGGCCCAATGCAGTTCAATTAAATAAAAATATAGAAATTTTGCAGGAATACTGGACGATTCTTCATCGCCATCCTTGTCGAGACGAGAGGGTAATGCGATCGTTGACTAATCGCCACCCGGGCATGCGTTTAACCTGCCTTTAAGTGTAAATGAGTCTTCAGCGCCGTTTTAGGAGAAGCGAGATAATGAACCGAGTGTAATTGATTTGAAGACAGTCTCAGTAGCTTTTTACGCGATGGAATGGATAATTAGGCCATGGACGGACGTAAAAGAGATGAGTTCGAATTGAAAACCATATCTAGGAGTAATGGAAAAATTTGGTAAGGTAATAAAGAAGAGGCGCATTCCAGATTTTATCGTGAGAATAAGTTAAACGATTTTAAATTCTTGTTTGTCAGCTGACAGAGCAAATGTCTGAAGCAATAACAAGGTATTGAAAAATAAATTATACTTAACATTTTAAACTAAAAAAATCACCTTTGCCATTGACAAATTCCACTAAAACCTTTAGACATGATGTAACTGCATGGCAATACGGATGTTTTTGAAAGGTCAGTCGTCTTAAATAATATCCTGGAAGAAATCCATGCATTGCTGACTATATGCTGTATCGGAAGATTCATTTCTATTTAACCATATAAAATAAGCCATTTGAAAACATATTGAAAGCTATCTGAAGCGAACACTAAACCACGCTAAACAATATTGTTGAGCGCAAAGTCGTTCTTAGATAAATTAATTACAGCATGTAAAGTTCGGTGACGGACGCGCACGCGACAGCCCGCTACACGACTGGTCACCCCGCCTTGTTGTTATCCGCCGGGATCACATGAAGCTGTTTTATATTTTACAGCCATTGCAGGATCGAGCCAGCGCGAGGCTCTTAGCAAATGTTTACTAAAAGGTCTTGAATTAATGCCTTTGACGTTGGGACTCCTCACTCTGCCGTCCGAAACACAGCACAAGTGTTGCAACACCTGAGCTGCTTTCCTGCTTTTGTTCCGATTTTCTGGGAGAGTGCCCGAGAAATGGCTACTACTTAGGTCTAGCACACGGATTCAGGAAGCAGTGATGCTTTGGTTGATTTTGTCATGGATCTCACAATTTAGGTCGGACAGGGGTCGCTGCTAGTCCTACCCCGGATAGCCTAGCTAATGCATTCCGCGCGTAAAAAAGGTATATGCTGGCGCAACTCCTTAGTGACAAAATCCAATCAATATAGTACTGCTAGCGGTTTACATGTACCAACACATTCCATGTAAACCCCGAGCACAGCCCCGGTGATTTACCCGGGCCAGCCGCATCGCGACAAACAATAAATACTGGTAGCGACTAGACGCGTCGTAAACGCGCCGACAGCGACGCGACGTCCTTTGTATTGGGTTACGTCGACAAGTGCTCGCGGAACACCGCTAAACCCTTCCTGGACTGGAACTACGAGCGATCACGAAAAATGGGACCGACGGGCTTTTAAAATGCAAGCTGGATTAACTGCACAAGAATGTACCGTAACTCTTGGGTCAGAGATACAGGAAGTGCTGGTGCAAAATGTTAAACGATTTTTGTTTTGATAATATGGTATGCTTGCCAATTACATATATAGCATCCAGTAATGTGTTATAAGTCTAAATTAGAACGAAATAAAAATACGGATGGCGAAATGACGTCTACAAGAACTTATCAGAAAGCACTTTACACAAATCTAAGATTGAAGCTAAACACTCATTACATTTAACGACGAGCGACCATCGCAATAACCCATATTTTAATGGGGAATCTCGCCTCATTGCGACTCGAAACACGCTTACATTCGCGAAGTGAACCAAGGAAATCAAAGATATGCATAAATGTGGCATAACTGGAGGAATAATGTTGGCAAAGGCTGCGTAGAGGGCGAGCAGCGGCATGACAAACGAGCGCCATTCCGCGCTGAACCAACTGTCGCGTCAGATTAACACCGCCGAGATAACATTCAGGAGTCCGCCTCTGGTGCCGGCCAGGAGCGACCAGCGGGGGCACGAGGCTACCAACAGGAATCATAAGAGGCCAACTAAACTACCATATAAATACAGTATTCTTGTATTTTTCAACCCCTTCGCTCCGCGTCAAGTAAGAAGCCCTGTTTACGTAAGCAATGGTATATTTTTGGCAAGATATGTTTATGTTTATGCTGGTGTAAACACAATTATCAAAATCCTCGACATCCGAGACTCCTACGTCACTGCTTACGCTTGCTGGTGCTTACGTCATACTAAGTAGAAGGTTAATGTCATGTAAACGGATGGCATTCTGGGCAGAACAAATTTTCAAGTCAGAATAATATCGTCGAATAAAATTAACGCTGAAACTACTACCGCACTTCACTACAAATAACGTAGACCTAACGGCCGCGGAATGTATTATATTTACTCGTTTGGCAGTTAACAGTCAAAGCTAAACATGAAATTAGGTACACTGCCGTATAACAGGACAAATTAGATATATTTGCAATATGTTTGCTTCACATTTAGTATGTAATAATTTCAATAAACCACCTTAAATCTGTCATGCCCTTTCACATACGACCCAAAACGACCGAAACTGTTAGTTTATCTGATACGATTTCACCAACACCAATACCCTCACGTAGCAACTTAAGAGAAATCGCAATTTAGGGCGTCCATTTGGCTAAATTAACAAGGCAACTTGCGCCAAGCCCAGCAACAGTGCAGCAACATTTGTCCCGCAGACAAGACATCACCTGCACGCGCGAAAGAGACAAAAGCGTAGATAAGCTGCGCAGGAGCACCGCCCGTTTTATACGCTTGACGGCGCACTAATGGCGGCGCCCGGCGACGCCCGCGATTTATCGCTAAAAAGTCGACCTTAACGAGTGCGTATAAGTTTTGTGGGCAGCTATTCAGGAATGTGCCCTACGCACTCACTCTTCTGAACTCCCTAGCTAACAAGACCTGGGAGGGCTAGAGTTTACGGCGCCGCGGATACTTACGACGTGCCAGCCGCGACAACTTTACTGTGCCACTACCGAACTTGTACCATCATGTAAGGCGTTATAATAATAGTAAATATAACCCGACGCTCTTTACTGATGTCGGGGATTGTAACTTGCCTCGGCACTAGAACGCCAAACGAAATTGATGGTTACAAGGGATACATGGTATCAGACCTGTTAACTGTGCGGATGTTAAGGTTGATTCAATCTTATTTACCAGTAAAATCTGCTTGCACTTTTATTGCGTTCGGCAGCATCAACTAGCTAGTACTCGAGTTATGTCTCAAACATTTGATATGAGTTAAGATGGTGCCCAAATGTTTACCAATTTACAGGTACAAAATGCAAATAGAAAAATGTTGATTCATAAATCCCATTGTTTATTATCTGTGTATATTCTTGGATCACACGCAAAATTGGGTTATTTTGCGTGTGATCCAGACTATTTTGTTTTCAGAATCAACTTGAAATGTAACATGATTTTGAAGTTGTCCGAACAAGCGTTAAATAGCTTATCGTTTATACTCATAGAGCAAGTAATACTAGAAAACTCCGATTTTAACAATTCATAGTTTTATTGTTAAGACTCCACAAAAACTCTCCATCACCACAAGAAAAATGGCGGTTCCATATTCCATGCTAAAATGCAAATAAGATCAAAGCTATCTGATACATTTAGCATCTTTCAAGACCTCAAGCTCACGAAACGAAATGCTCCCTTTAGGTGTGATGCGGTTGAAAAGCGAAGCCGAAACGTGTCGGCTCGCAATTTGCCCCGGACGCGTCACTCAGCGTAATTGGCGGGCGGCATTAGCCAATGAGACGATACGATCGCGGCGCGAGCGCAGGTCGGCCCCGTTAGGTGCCGGTGTCAGCGCGTTAGAGACGGACGCTGAGATAACAGACTGCCTCCACTAAATAAATACGGCCAGAAGCACTAAATAGATTTAACGAACATCGGCTGTGTATGACTAGGGATTGCGATGGATCCAACAATTCAGCTAGGCCCAGCACAATTTTAGCTTTACTGGATCCAGACGTGCTGGTTCAATGTCGCTGGATTTCAATCCCTACTAGAAATTGGAATTCCGGATGAAGAAATTCATTTGCGTCCAGCACGATTTTAGCTCTGCTGATCCATCGTCATGTGCTAAATCCAGCAAAAATGCCGGTGTATTGTAATTCCTAATTATGACTTAGGAAAGAAAGTTACATACACATGTCCTTGTTCTAAACGCAAACTAAGTTCGAATACCACCAACCACCAAGGATTCCCTATAATGTTATACAATTAGAGTAAACTCTAACGAATAAAGTTTAGTTAATAATAGAAGTTTTTTAAACCCTTTTTTAATCAAAAAAATTTTACCTCAAACTACATTTTTGGTAATGATTTAAGCTTTATCTTTAAACAATCTTTTTATTTATTGCTACAAAAAAAATTAAGTGACATGCTATCGTGACTTGGAATTTCAAATTATTTTTCACGGACATTTTAGGGTCAATGAACACCAGGTTCAGCAACTCTACCATATACGGATACTCATCCGCTATCCTCAAATTGACGTCACTCCAATACAAGGCTGGAAGGCACTTGAAAACGCCACCATCGTGTTTCGGCAAGCGATGTGTGACGTAGCACACGAAGCGACTTCAGCCACCGACATACCGCACGTCAATTAGATGCGCGGGGTGTGTTGATGCGGCCATCCAAATTAATGGTCTAGTCTTGTCAAGTCAGATGCAGCGTTTAACCTTAGCCTTCGCACACACCTTGCTACACACGTCACTTTACCGTCATTACTTGAACGGAGGTCAAATGGGTTGGGTCCAAAAGTAGGGCTGTCATCACAAAAAAGGTATCAATCACAATACAAGACTTCATAAAACTCAGAACAAGTGTTGTTTACAACAAGACCAAACTAAACAATAATTTAAATTTAAAACTAAACGACAGCAATGCCATATTTGTCAAATTATTTTGAAAGAAACCTAAATCACAATGTGTCTAATTAATGTTCGATGTCCAAAAACAAAGGAAAATGCCATATACAGCATTATGACTAAACGAAAATTAGTAAGGACATCGCCAAGAATACCAATCCAGTATATGCAAATAAGTAAAGTTGTATCCCAAATATGGTCAGCACTAAATCCCTAAACAACACACGAAGCGAACACTAAGCCCATGCCATTTAAAATACATCATCCCATTTTAGATACACCCAAGAAATTATGAGCGAGGACGACAAAACGATATCAATTCTCCGAACGCAACGCAACATGTACCCGAGATTCATTTGGACATGAAATACAATATAACGAGGGCTGATTAACGACCGTCTTTCATTTCTTTAGAAAACGTTGCTGCCGACATATGGATCATTAATTTCAGCTAACTGGAGCAAAACTGGGAACTTAAGAGCCAGATACGACGCTGAGGCGGTTATAAATTGTGACCAGTCATAATTAGGATGAAGGAGAGGGTCCGTCATTAGATTTTGCGATAAACGTAAAGCTTTTTAGGTGCAGATATACTGGTTGGGGTACGCTTAAGTAACAACTTAGATGGATAAAGTTGGAACGCAAAAAATAATCGTATCTTTTAAATGGGATTATTATTATTGTCATGAAGCGCTTTAGTTGCTTTATATTTATGAAACTAAGGGCACAATCAATGGCTAATGTTAAAGATTCAATACGCATGAGATGTTTGTCTGTAAACAAAGAAAAAGTCGCTAAATTTAACGTATGTTCGACCTCAGATACGGCGACACAGTATTCGATTGCAACTTACGAGTTGAGACACGTTTCGTCGCAGATTTAATGTAAAAATCATCATATACACTTTAAAAATTGATATTCTTTTTAGCCCCCGACCCCGAATCTTTTGTTATGTCACTGATTCAAGGGGCTATACACTTGGGTATTCAAAAACTTTGAAATATTATAAATCGTAGTGTTTGGCTCTTTTGTCCCAAAAGGTTGCCGATCCATACTCTAAAGTTAAATGATTTTCATGTAGCAGCCATTTGTAATCAAGTCATTTTTATAAATGCTTAAAAAAAATCTATCGTTTGTCACAAATATTTAGCTGTGTTTAGACTCTAAACCTTAGAACTAAAAAATTGGTGCGCTAGTATGAACAATTATTTCTTAAAAGATCTGGTGAATGATCTACCTACCCATATTAGACTTAGAGAACCGTTAACCGCTCCCCAGGTCACCTAACTCATCGCAACCGTGATAACAAAAGCAGTCCGCAAAGTCTACACAAAGGTAAATGAGAATAAAATATCATGTCACTTGTCCGCGGCATGCAAATGGTGCGCGGCCCGGCGCGGGCGCAGTGCATTAATGCAAGATGGCGGAAGCGCGCACGCGAGGTCGCGGGGTCGCGGGTATCGCCACGCGCCATTGTCCACGCTACCGAGTAGGGTGACCACGGAGCTTTTCGCGTAAGGACACTGAGATTTATTGTTTACCTTACTTGCGACACGTTTCGCCCTGGACACGTGTTTACAAATGCCTTAAAGTGAGTAATGCGCGCATAGAGGACTTATACTATCAGAGGCGGCGAGTATGGAATTATGCTTTCCATGTTTAAGTTTTTTTTTTCAGAGTAATGTCATAAATATAAGTATGTAGATAGAAACATCTTCGTAATTATCTATATAAATAAAACAAAGTCGTGTTTGTTACACCACTTATAAGTCGAGAACGGCTGAACCGATTTACGTTGTTTTTGATTTGTTGGATTTGTCTTCGTCCAGAATAACAGAATAACTATTAAAAACATTGAAAAATTGACGATAAAACAAAATAAAAGCAAAAGTATTTTCTCATATAAAACGGTGATATTCGTATCTGTCAATGTTAAATGTCAATCGACAAATCAATGTAAATTTTCATTTACTGGGCGATACGAAGTTCGCCGGGACAGCTAGTGCTATATAAATAATGATACAGATGGTATGGCGCACAAGTTTATAACGTAAATTAATACTTAGATTTTTTTTTAACTAGATTTAAATCTCTGGTTCTTCTGCGATCAGAAGAACATAAAAATCGACGGGTATGGCTAGTCCTCATATAGGTAATAATAAGTATTATAAATATGATACTTTACATTTACATTGTTTGTAAGTTTTGATAACTCAAACACTGTTTAACACAAGCCGAATTTGTCTTTGTTTTAAACTTTGCTGGTACAGACACAAAAATTGAATTTCGAAATCTACAGGGGTGATATCTGGCGAAACCTAGCAAAATAATAAAAGCCCACGTCGAGACCCCGCGTGGGCGCCCCACAGGTATCTTCTCACGATCCGCAAAATCGCAACATACAATGGAGGCGCTCTAAAACTGGGACCATTGAATCTCACTGCAGCGGAATTATTTGGGTAATGAGCTATAGCGTTGACACTAACGGAGAGGCGGCGAGTCGCCAGGAGCGAATGCAAATGCCTCTAACGTTGATTAATCAGGCCCGTTAGGCTCTTGTTTGTACTGAAAGTTAAAGAGAATGGTCATTAAAACCGTTGC
The DNA here is from genome assembly GCA_951394215.1 of Glyphodes perspectalis. Taxonomy (NCBI): domain Eukaryota; kingdom Metazoa; phylum Arthropoda; class Insecta; order Lepidoptera; family Crambidae; genus Glyphodes; species Glyphodes perspectalis. The sequence goes on along the minus strand of OX596207.1, from coordinate 14,105,206 downwards.
GAATTTTATTCGCTTTATTTTGCAGGCATTGAATGCTTACTTCTTAGAAAAGTAGGAGCGGTGTTAGCTCCACGCGAGAATTGTTTGTTTCTAACACGTATTTCTTCTCCTTCTCTAGATTTTATTATAAACCACTTGTTGATAACCTGGATATTCAAATAGGTATACTTGTGTAAGCAAGATCAAATTTTCCCGGTTCATGAAGTTAACCTTATCTAAGTAGAATCAAAGTAGTAAATAATTGCTTCAATACAACCGACACTGACTAAAAACGAGACGTAACACGAGCAATATAACTGAAGGTGAGGATCTCATAAGATATACAAGTAATTTAAGACATTTTCACAGAATTGTTAGAACCCAATGATATCAATTGACGAACAAGCCATCTAAAGCCTAAATTTTGTTTTAATCTGGTGTCCATCTTAATTTCAACTCTTACGAAATTCTTAGCTCGCAAACCTCCAGTTCATAATTTTCAAGAAGTTCAATATAGTTGGTCATAGGGATGTGCCATTAAACCAGATGTTAGCTAAAGGTGAACGGGGCCAGTCTGCCAATAAACGGTCGGCAATAATACCAGCACGGGGCACGCGTGGGCGCATCGGCGACAGATCGCGCGCGCAAATTGCCAGCGCGGGTACCGCACGGACCAGACACGTTTACAAGGCGACCCGGTTAGGGGAGCCACTGCCAGGATTATACTTGAGGATTACCTTTAAATCCGCACTCTTTAACTCACAGTTGACGAACATTAGACACCGGGCACATCAGAGAGAGGAAAATAAGTTATACCACTTCAATATATGCGCGCGCAAATTGCATAGCATGCTGTGCGGATGTCCCAAGAAGTACCTGCCGATTGCCGACACCCGGCACTTCAGAAGGAGGAAAACAAGTGTTGAAATTTCAAAAACAATTCCTTGTCTTACAACATTAGTGTATCATTTTATTTGTTTGAGAATATCGTCGGCGGCTCCACATAGAACTATCATGTCATTTATCAACATGGGTAGTCCAAAATCTTATAGAATATAGAGTAGATAAGCAATAACACTATTGGCATACGTTTTATAAATTTCACTGACAACAAATTATGTGTGTAATTTGGCGTTAATCGGCATTATAAACATTGCGGCAGTAAACATCTACCAACAGCGAGCTAGCGGGCGCTCGTAAAGAGCCGCGTCTCATCACTCCGGCTCGTGCCGATGCTATCTGCTGACGCTGACTTACGTCGTGCCACCATACACTGAATGAACACAGAAGCGCCACTCGATTTTCTACCTTCTTTCACAAAAATCAACAACGTATTCGAATGTTTAATTTGCTCACGAATAAAGTTTAAAATATTATTGGTTAATGTATGTAAAACGTATAAAGCAATGTACCTAACTAAGATTAATTTTTTCTCCGTCTTTGTTGAATGGGGTAATATAAGTACTAGTATTGTTTAGTATACAAGTTTACATCGCACAACTCAATTTCTACCCCCATATAACATCAATGCAGTAACATAAGTAACTCGGCACACAACTCAGAAGCTTGGGAGAAGCTTAAGAAGCAGCAGAGACGTGAGTCTCGGTCTCGTCCAGAGCTCCGGAAGACCACCTGGTTTTCACGCAATATCAAGTGGAGGAAAGGCTATCGTGCCAACATCGACGTCGTAACACACGTCAATGCCTGCCAAGTATCACATAGTTCCGCAAGAACAATGTGAAGAAAAGTGATTTAAATTGGGTAAAACCTCTTTATATGCTAAATTCATCATCTTCCTAGCGTTATGTGCCGTGCTTATACGGGGTTCGCTTAGACATTGAAGCGACTGCCGATCTGACCTTCGTAACCCTAAGATTGGGGTACCAGACAATTTATTGGATCATGGTTACAAATTCAAATTGTTTGAATTTGCAGGTTTCACCACGCTGTTTTCCCTCACCGTCTAGGTATAAATACGTACATAGATTTAAAAAATCTAGAGGTACATGCCCGGGTTTGAACCAGCACTCCTCGGTTAAGAGGCGCGTGTCCTTACCATTGAGCTTCCACCGCTCCTCCTATTCCTCTTTATCTGCGAAATTATTGAACTATTTATTAATTAATCTCTAACGATAACATGGAGATGTAGGAGTAAAAGAACATCACCTCCCGTAATAATGGACGCTTCACAAATGTCTACACAATGCAGTAGTTGTATCTCCGTTATTAATCTGTGGCGGGCGTGCGCACGCGCCGCTCGTGCCCCTTGACGGTAGCATTGTGATTCCAAGTTCCGAGTACCGGCATTTAGTCGCAAAGAATACAGAAAATAGGTAACTAGCTAACGGCGTCCAAGAATGTTTCGCTGCACACAAAGAGTCGATATTTCTATTCAGTTTTTTATACGTAACTTTTCAACTATCTCGTCTATTCATGAATTACCACTAATATTTTTGAAATGTATCGCAGCATGAAGTCCGTCACACCGAGGTCTGTGTTAGGAGATTCATTTGAAATACATCTTATGCACCAAATAAACGTGTTTTCTTTTTTATGTCTTCTATTACAAACAACATAATACGCGATCTAACTCATCTAACCCATACCATTGTCCCGTGTTGGTCAGAGACTTAAAAATAATGTGCTAACTGTGTTTCTTGCCTAGCATGTCGTAAACGGCGACAAATGGTAAATCTGATTTTGGGTATGTGATTGTATAGGAGGCTCACTACTTTTTCGCAATTTCCCATCTAACCCAGCCCGGCTTTATTTTTGGCTGAATGTGGTTGAAGGGGCATGCTGCCTCTTTAACTCTTCCTACCCCTTCGGGGATTATGGGCGTGATGTTATGTATGTATGTATGTATGGATAAAGGGGCCTGCTGACCCTTTGACTCTGCCTACCTGTTTGTAGTCTGTCCGAATTAGGAACTCCTGCTGTATAAGTAAGTATGCAAGTCTTTCCTATTTCCATATTCTACATAGACATAAAATAACAAGTACATACATAAAATACCCCACACACCCGCTTTAAAAGAAATATGCATAGTAACGCTACTTATAACCCTTATATTAAACAAATTTAATAATAATGAAAAACTGTTTGTAATTCTCTCTGTCGCCACCAACTGCTCAAACGATTATAGTCCGATGATACCTGGGTGCTTAGCCAAATGCGCGCCAGCGATTCCATAACGAACTTCGCTACCGCTCGTATCGCGCCACAAACTTGTTAACTAAGAACTCATAGTGCGGAACTCGGAGTTAGTTCCCGATTTGTCCACCCGAATAAGTGTGGCGCGATACGAGCGTTAGCGAAGTTCGATATGGAATCACTGGCGCGCATTTGGCTAAGCTCGCAGAAAGCTTTCACTACTACTTATATAACTAACTACTTGTAACAAAAAGTTGGAGCTATAAATGAAAACGTCTACCGAAGGCAAACTTGCGCAAATTTGCATTCAAGTAAAGATAGTCCACAATATGACTCCAACAAAAAGTCTAAATAAAACAATCCATCCAATAATCAGATATGTTTATTGACCAGCATTTGAAAACATACACAAATTACACTTTGAGATCTTATAATAAGTAAATTTGATTTTATCCTTATACTTACTACACACAAGAACTTAGTGTTAGAGTCAAACTGTAGGAATATAAATACTAAAAAGTCATTATTTTGAAAACACTGTGTACCCATTAATTACGTGAGACCTTTACGGAAAAAAAAAATTTAAGCTCCCTCTAAAAATTAAGCGAAAAACTGAAACCTCTGCCCTCCTATTTAATACTTTATAATTAAAAATTATATATAGTAGTGATGTTTAAGCGCAGAACAAGGTATATTCCTAAATATGACATAACATATGACATGAAAAGACAAAATGACGTGACGTTACATTAAACGTAACAAAACGAGATGATATGACGTAAACGAAATCCTTAAAACGATATTTAGTATCGCTTTACCTTACTCAATACTTAGATCTCACGTAAATAATGGCCTCTCAGAAGGCTAAGTACAAGGGATATTGTTTAAACTAGCGGACAACAAAAAAGATAACGAGCATTACACATTTTGTCTATCAGACTCCAAAAGTATAGATTATATTTAGTGAATCCTCTCGCTTTTTCCACGTCAATAGTGGCCTTTTCCCTGGGGAAGTGGCGTAAAGTTTAATTAGTTAGTGGCCTTTTTCATTACAGCAAAATAAATGCCTCCAATCCGGACAAAATAATTTAAAGAGATTCTGCCTACCCCGCTAAGGGAGTAGCGTTAAGTTTAGTTAGTTAAAGAAATATTTTTGTCAAATAAAAGATTTATGGGAAGTAGATTTAAGTCTTTTTATGCTTATCTAAAATACATATAAAAAAGATAAAGCCTACATAATGTAAAGGTAACTATTACAAAAATCCGTAAAATAACGTCAACTGCGCCCGTTAGCTTTATTGAGCAAACCTGTAAATGCGACGACGACCTAACGTAATCAACAAAAAATTTAAAAGTAAAACATTTATGGCCAATTTTAAATGTCTAATATTCAGACAACAATTAAACAGATTTTTTTTATTAAAAATACTTATTTCCTTTTTTTTTAAAGACAGGACCTTTAGTTCCGTGGTCAGGGTGTCTAACAACTTAATCAGACGATTGGATAATTGTGATATTTGAGAACATCACTCGATTGTAATGTTACAGTTGAATGTATGTGCAGTTGAACCAGTAATAGTTGAATGACATTTGTATTCGAATAAAATAATTATAACGTATTATAATTTAATGAACTGTATTCTCTACCTGATGGTTGATAAACTAGTATTAAATGTAAACATACTTAGGCAGTGATGTAATATCTCTTTGTAACGTGACAAACCGATACAGACCTACATTTGATGCAAATTAAAATAAAAAATTACTTATATCCACTTTTAGGGATAAGAATGCTATAATATTAATACATAATTATCACATTATTTTTATAAACCTCTAATTTTAATTCAGCCTCCAAATCAATGTTATCATATATTTTTATGTACCAATCACAAAAGTCAGCTAAAATTCAAAGGAAAAATATTATTAATGCTTTTTTAAAAGCAGTACAAAATTACTGTTATCCTCGTAAACGAGTATTTTTCTAAAAAAAAACTACAAAAATATAACCCTTAGATCTAATCATATAAGACTAAAAAGGAATACCTATTACTTAATCATTCCAGTACCGTCCTTCCCATCCTTAGGACCCTTATTTATCATAGCCCTACACCTTACTCTATGTTTACTTAATGAAATGAAAAAAGTGGAATAGAGATCGAAATATTTGAGATCGGGTCAAAAATTCAAGAACTGGCTGGATGAATTGTTGCGCAATATTCGAAATATAAAAAAAAAACAC